>QEPC01003224.1:142022-182260 GCA_003113815.1 Sphenodon punctatus
TGATCTGCTTCCACATGACCGGCCGAGGTTTCTGCCGGGGACTGTGGCAATGGCCCCGCTTCTTGCACCTGCTCTCGCTCCCGCCCCCTGCACCCGATGGGGGACCCTGCAGCAGGGTGTAGGGCGCTCTGGGCGTGTCGGCCCTCTGCCTCCACCGTCTGCTGCCTCCTTGTGACTACAGGACTCCCTGGGCCCCTCATCTGCCCGCCTGCCTTTCGCCTTCTAACCGGAGACCTGCTCCCAGCACCCTGTACCCCTCCGTATGGCCACCCATGGACCTGTTGCTGCCAGCCCTCGGAGCCCTCCTGGACTGTGCCCCGTGCCCCTCATTGCTGCTGTCCTCTCCCCCGCGCGATTCCACTATGTACGGCTCTGCGCCTGTCTGGATGCTGCTTCTGTCCCCAATAAACACCTGTGGTACTTCCCTGAGCAATGTGCTGCCACTTGTCTACTTGGTCTGCTGGGGCCTGTGCCAGTTGGGCTCCTGCTGGGCTGGCGGTGCCGGGCCCCCCCTTCCCCCCCGTATGCCTGATCGGCCATGTCCCTTTTCTCCTATGCCCCCGTGCTCCGCTCCCCTTCTTTGTGTGGGTGTGCTTCTTCATTGGAGTGTGAGTGCTTTTGATTTTGAAGTACTTCCATGCTGCAGCTGTGTGGGAGCGCTGCTCGCTCCGCAGCTCCCTCCACCCCTTCCCTTCGTGTTTCCCTTCCCTGGGCGGGGCCCTCCAGCGGTTGTGGCAACTGTTGCCCTCAGGCTGCCCTGTTTACGTCAGCATGCCCCGGTGCCTTGTGGGTCTACCACCGCGGTTCTCGCCACCGCGTCACGTCTGTTGGGATACCTCGGCCCGTGTTCTCTCCGGTTGCCCATGGGCGGTGGTCACGTCCCCGTCACGTCTGTTGGTGCCGCGCGTCTCACCACGGTCCGGGGTGAATCCGTTCACACTGGGGTGGGATTCACTGTGGTGAATATCACCACGTCACGTCTGAAATCACCCTATGCCCCTGTGTTGGACTGGCTCGTGGATGGTGTCTACGTGCCTGGCACTAGCTGTGGCCCAGTGCTGCCCTGGGTGCAGGTGCTAGCTGTTACGATTACGGCTGTAGGATGGCACCATACCGCATCATCTGGTTGGGAATGAGCAGTGATGGTTCACCGGCATTGCTCGGTGCTCTGAGTGACAGGTTACTAAAGTCAGAAACACAACATTAGTAGCCTGTCTAATCTCAGTTAGCATTTCCTAAACAGATAGCAGATAGCACTAAGGGGAGGATTATGTTTGCAGAGCATAGCCTGGGGTGTCCCCTAGCCTTCATATTAGTCAGTCACAAAAACCCTTAAAGCCCAAATGTAGAATGCAAGTTCTTTCCCCTCCCAAAACCTTAACAAGAATGGAAATGCAAGGAAGGTTTGCACATTGTTCAACCACACCAGCAACAGCTTTTGTCCCTTATTTCCACACTGCTTCCTCCTACAAGGACACCAACGGCACCCCCAACCCCATATATCGACTTTCTAACTCTGCCACATAACAACTGGGTGCACGTAGCAGGGTTGCCCTGTCAAGACATGAGTCCCCACAGGATCAGGGCCAGTGGCTTGTCTCCACAGCACTAGCTCTCATCCACAGTTCACTGTGTTTATAGACAGTGCCAAGTCCCAGAAAAATAAAACGCTGTCCACACAGCTCTTTATGCGCAGGCTCCCAGTCCTTCTAGTTATGGGCAAGCCCCATGGCCTCAAATATCCTTTGGTAAGTCCTTCCCTGCTGTACGGGCCAGGTGCACCCAGGATGTGGGCACGTGACTAGAATAGGATTAGGAGTGGAGGGTCAAGGCCAGAGCAAGTGTGGGGTCAAACAGGTGCACAGAGCAGGGTTCAGAACAGGCAGAGCAGATAGGGGACTCTACATTCAGATAGGGGACTCTATAGTCAATCTATATTGGCAGTTCGTTTGGACAGTTTGGTTCCCTGTCTAATCGGTTTGGTATAGCCTCTGGGGTTAGGTGGGGTTGTGTGCTGGCCCCGACCCTTTTTAAGATCTTTCTGAATGACCTAGTCCCACTGATGTCTGCCCCCCATTTGTTTCCCCCAAAGCTGGATACTCACCCACTGGGCATATTATTATATGCCGACGATGCGGCCATTGTATGTCAAACAAGGGTTGGTCTCCAGAGGCAGCTTAATCTACTGGTGACTTATTGCCATCAAAATAGGATCCAAATAAATCATTCTAAAACCAAGGTTTTGGTGTTCGGTCGCTCTAGGAAAAGGCATATTTGGGCCATTGATAAAGCTCCGATTGAGCAGGTGTGGAGCTATAGGTACTTGGAGATTAGGTTCCAGGCATCTCTGTCCTGGAACCTACATTTTGCAGCAGTTGGAGCCAAGGTCCGTGGGGGTATTGCTGCAATCCAGCGTTTTTTTTCTAAAAGGGAAGGTGGGTTTTTTGTACCAGCATGTCAGGTATTGGAAGCTAAACCTAAGGCCCAATTACTTTATGGGGCCGCTATTTGGGCTATTCAGCGACCATCTGATTTGGCAACCTTCCAATCAAGTTTTTTTCGTGCCCTTTTGAGGGTTCCAAATGGAGTCCCAGCAGCGGCAATACGGTTGGAAACGGGGCAAATATCCTGGGATGTTTTTCCATGGCTCCAGGCGATAAGCCTGTGGATAGTGTGTCAGCATGCGGCCCCGGGGAGTCTGCTTGCTTTTTTGAACACGGACCCATTTGTAAGCGTTTGGGGGGGTTGGTTCGTGCTAAAATAGCTTCTGTGGGCCTCGAAGCAGCGGCTCTACTTTCTAGGGATTTGAGGTCTGCAAAGGCTTTAGTTCGGGAAAGAATCTGTGACATCAGTAGGCTGGAAGATTATGCAGCAGTCTCAGCATGTCGCTTTTTATACGACTATGTGCCACCCTCTCTGGCACCTGGAGTGTCTGAACTATCTGCAGATTAGGGCTTCTTTCAGGAAACTGGCTGTTCCTATGTGCTCGGTTTAACGCCCTTCCCACAAGGATGCTGGAGGGGCGCTATGGTGGCATCCCCTGGCACCTAAGATTTTGTCCTTTTGATAACCAGGAGGTTGAGGGCACAGGGCATATTCTCTGTTCCTGCCATCTGTATGATCCCCAGAGGGACGTTTGGCTGGCAAATTTTTTAGGCCGCTTACCTGGACGCACTCAGGATGAGCTGACGCGTTTTCTTTTGGCGGACATTGCTAAACCAGTGACACAGGCAGTCATGTCTTTTCTGGTTTGTGCCTTTAATGCTCGCCAGAAGTTTCTTGCTTTCCAACCCCAATAGGCGATAGGTACTGTCTGCAGCTTTTGTTTGTTCTGATTATTTAAGCCATGGGGTGTCTGGTTGAGTGTTGGGCCTTAAGAGTCAATTTTATAAGATGTTTATGTATTTTAAGTTACACTGAATTTTAAGTTAGTTAACTTCCATATTTTAAGGTTGTTAGGAAGCATATCTTTGGTGGGGGCTGGTCCCTTATAATTTGCCTCCAGTCTTTATTTTTCATCAATGATTGCCATATGTTGAAATGCTGACATGCATCATTGTCTTGTACGTTTATGTTTATGTTGTATGTTATGTTGGTGAACAATGACCAATGGTCACGTTCTGAATAAATTTGATAGGGGACTCAGGGCAAACACAGAGCAGAGATACAGGACAGGGTTCAGATCTAAGTGGTTACTGAAGTCCAAGCCAAGGGGTCATGATTGAGAAATCAAGCTGAGTTAGGTTGTTGAGACAAACAGCAGCCCAGGGGGCTGTGTCTGCTAGAACAGATTAGGGCTTAATGCCAGATAGAGATTCCCAACATAATGAGGAGCAAGGACTGAGAACTGGGAGTCCTCAGAAAAAGGCACAGTAAAAGTCATAAATAAATAATCTAGACAGGCTGAGGGCAAGCTGGAAAGCATTCTCCAAGGGTCAGGAAGGCAACAAGACTGAAGCACAGGCATTGTTCTACCTGGCTGTTTCTTGCCAGGTGGCCTTTATGTGAGCTTCAGCCAATCGAACTGATGGGCCTCTTCGACCGGTGATTCTCTTAACTTTTTTGTCTTCCACTTGTCTGTTGTAGTTGAGGCCCTCCTACTCCACACATGCACATACACATATTTTGCTCTTCCTCTTCTCCATGCCACCCTTCTATTGCTTCCCCTCGCTCTTCCCTTTGTTCTTTGACTCTCTCCACCTTGCCATCCCATTGTTTTAGAGATTTCCCCCTAGCTTAGTGAGAGTGTGGAGCTAGGTGTTTGCCATCTGGGGTTCTTCTTCCATCCCCCTCCAGAACCACCTCACACCCGCCTTCTGGAGGGCTCATCTGTGGACCGAAAAACCTTTTGGATTAAAGGGTCCCCCTGAGGTGTTTTTTGTTGTTGTCTGTTTGTTTGTTTGTTTGTTTGTTTATAAAGAGGTAAAAAATGCACTTTAAACAACAAAAACAACATACCCCAGTACTTTTTAAGGCTAGGTACACTGGACATAGTTATGGCTAGAAAGTGAAAAGTGAAGCCTTACTAGCCAAAACAAAACTTTATATTATAGCATTCAACCTCAGCTGTGTTAGTAACAGCTTTAACCATGTAAGAGGGGGACAAAATGCAGGTGTGTCAGCCATTTTGTTGGTTTTCTTGCTTTGGACTTGGTTGTGTCTTCGGGACAAAGTTCACTTTGAAATCCCAGTTTGCAAACAGGTCTTCTTTATTACTTACTTTGGATCTAAGTGCTAAAACTAAGGAACTGGGTAAAATTCTTCAACCTGGCCGGTTAAAGGCAACTTCCAATTCACAGGTTCTTGTATTCTTTGGGTGTTTTTAAATTAGATGCGTCCATGCGTGGCCCCCACTGTCCACATGCGTCCAACCACTCATTTGAAGTTGATGCGTGGGGAGGTGCACCTCTGTGACCCACGTACTGGTCACCCATGGCCACACACACAGCACTCCTGAAAAATCCGGAGTCTGTGAAGCCGCTTGTGTGAAGGGCCTCCCATGTTGGGAGCCACCCGTGTGAAGCCCTTCCCATGCACTTCCCATGTGTGAGTGCCCCACACACCAACCACGGACCCCCCCTTGTACCACTGTTTGTTAAAAAGATGCAGAGTGTAACCATTATTCTTTTTTGTAGGCAGTTTATTCATTTATGCTATATTTTATAAATTATTGGTCTTAACAATTGTTTTAACTATTAAATCATACTCTTTATAATTCATAGTAATTTTATAATGTATTCCATTATTCTCATTGTAGTTTTCATTTATTCAGTTGTAGTCATTTATTCTATTTATCAGTAAAGCTAATTCTAACAATCCTTCCTCGATCAGTAAAAAACTAAGTTCCTAAAATCTTCTATCAAATCTCCTTATCTAAGAATCTAAAATAAACAATCCTCCCCACAACACCCCCACTCTCACAGTTTGAGAACTTAGACTGACAATAAGCAGGAGTTGGCAATAATTGTACTGGCTTATTATGGATTCCAGCCTTGTACCTGTCTGGGCTGACTTTCTGAAGACTTGAGGCAGGTTTCTAACCTCTGTCCTGTCCCCTGCTGAGGGGTGGCCCCAGCAGCTTTACATCTAGGGGTGTTTTTTATACGAGCAAGGTGTGGGGGGGGTTCTGTGGCTGCTGAGTGGCAAGGCCGCGTGGCACAAAGTGCTTCACGTGGGCAGCTTCATGGATACCCCAGCCACAGAGGCAGACTCTGCACATGTGGCTGGCCCCTCACGGAGCACTCCTGATTTGTCTGAGGTGCTTCATGCAGGACCATGAGTGGCCGCTGCATGGTTCATGGGAGTGTGCTCCCCCACACACCACCCTCACCCAAGCAGTTGGGATGTGTGGTCGATGGGGGGGGGCGGCATGCATAGCCGCATCTCATTTAAAAACACCCTGGGAGCTGTCAGCTGCTTGCTCCTGGGTGAGCCGTGGATGGCCCTCTGCAACCACTTACTCAGCCTGTTACATCCAGCTACTGGTTACTAGTGAGTGAGGGGAGACAAAGTAGTTCAGATGAAATCTTTTATTGGACCAACTTCTGTTGGTGATAGTATGCAAACTTTTAAGGCATGTAGGGCCCTTCCTCAAACTGGTAGCAAGTCAGTACTAAAAACTGTGCAACACAAGACAGGAAGATAGCAATGGAAACAACACTAGGGAGGGGGCTGCCATTTCAAATATAAACTGTAGCAAATGTAAATGATCCTGGGCAAAATAGCCAGCATTAGGGAGGTGTGTGGTCATTAGAATTTCAGTCTGGATGGTGAATGCAGTCAATGGGAAGGGGACAGATAGGGAAAAGAGTCAAACATTTAAAAACAGGAAACGAAGAATGAAATGAGTAACAAAGAAGAAAGATAAAGAGGAGGCTGTATGTTAGGGAAAGATAAAGAGTTGGGGGAGAGGGAATTTTTGCTTCTCTTCCTCTCCCCTCTGCCTTTCTCTCTCCTCCTGTCTGATATAGAGCAACAGAGCTGTATGTTGCTCCTGGGATGCAGGCTGAGGAACCACAGTGTCCAGCTTGTGCCCTTTGTTCCCTCCTACTCTAAGCACAGGGGATGCAATGTTACTTTCTTGCACCTCAGCAGGTAGAGAAGGGTCCCCACTGCCTCTTCCTCCCCCCCGCTACTATTAGGAGACTAAAGCAGTGACACTGGGTGCTTTTACATGGACTGCACCCACTCCTTTGCTCCACCTCACACTCCACTTCAAGTAATTCTGAAACGAGAATGCTATGTGTTCTCAGATGTGAATCTGCAAGACTCTCACAATCCACGGTGAGATCTTGTACGTTCTCAATGAGGTAACGCATGTGCAGAGTGGCCATCGTGACAGTTCTGTGCGTGTGTGCCCCCCAGAGGCAATTTTTCACATGCACAGAATGTTTGGGGGCCATTTAAGGTTTTTGAGAATCTTGCCGAGACTGGCATAGAGAATGCCAATTCTCACGAGATTCTCAACCTTGAGAATTTCAAGACAGCCACTCTTGATGAGATTCTTGACCTAGACAAAATCTCGTTTCAGCCCTAATTTAAAGGTAGGCTGCCCAGGCGTGAGGCGGAGCAGAGTTGGAGAAGGCAGCCCCACTTGTAGTTCCCCAGAACAGCCCAGAGCACTGCAAGCAGAGCAAGCCACCCAAACCCTGAGCACCATCCAGGGGCAGAGCAGTGGTCCATCTATTTTGTGGATGTGCTGCTGCAGCTCTGCTTCAGGCCAGGGGTTGCCCCAGCAACGCCATAGAGCTGTGGGCAGTAGCCTACAGCGGCGGCCAATCTACCCGCAGCTCTATGGTGTAGGGGAGGGGGACATCACACAGGTGGGCTTCAGGCCCTGCCCCCTGCAGCTGCTTAGTCCATTTAAACTTGGAGCTCCTGGAGCTGCATGTGGGGGATATGGGGCTAGGCCACCCTCAGAGCAGGTCCAGGAGTGGTCTGTCTAAAGACAACCTCTGACAATCTTGCCTTGTAGTGCAGAATGGCAACCGTTGGGTGAGGGGAGAAAAATCTTGAATTAAAGAGAAGTTCCAGCTGCTGTTGCAGAATCTGTGTATCTACCGATACAACAGATCTAACAGGGATAGTGCTAAGGGGGGAGGCATGAGAGGAAGATTGAAAGCTGAATTGTAAAAGAGTGGCTGGGACTGATTGCTAATAGTCCCAGCAAAGCACTCCCATTGACCTTAATGATGGAGCATTGTCTTGTCAGTCCACCAAGCAACAGGGATTCAGGGGGTTCACTGTATCTGGCAGACATCCCCAACTCACCTTCAGACCAGCTGTAACTTAGCTTCCCCACTTGCAAAATATACCAGCCTCCACTCTCCCCACTCCCAGAGTGTGCCAGTCTACGTGTATGAACCTAAACTGCCCCAACAGATGTATTCACCAAGAGAAGGACAGAGTCTGTGACAAGCAGAGAGCAGGAATAACCAAGTGCGCTAATGCCAAAAATAGCAGGCAGAAATTTTCTATATACAATGAGTCAGGCCCCAGGCTGCAGGGGAAGGTGAAAAACCCCTCAAACTCACTGCCAATCTGACCTGAATGGAAATTTCTTACACTTATGACTTCAAGGGAGGAGGGGTGGGTTGGGGTCACAACCAATCTAATATTTGGTAGACTGGATTTTCTTTGTTGCTTTGTCGTGTCATGGGATTATAATTACATCTTGAACTGGGATTGCACCGACAAAAAGGTTGGGAATCTCTGAGTTAGACTGTGCAGATGTGTTCAGGACCCACATACTGGGAGATGTTGTGTCCTATGACATAAAATTCTTTAAATTAATAAAATTTGGGGTAGCGTGGGCTATAAATATAAATAAATAGACAATCACCCAACCAGCAGAACCTCCAGCTGCAGCTGTCTTTGATATTTCAGAACGTTTTAGAGGGGGGGAAAGTTAATTTAGCATAAATTCATCACAAGCTCTCATATATGTATCTAACTCAGGTTCTTTGCCCCCAGAAATGTCCTTGGGAGCCTATTCCAGAATCTCACTCCTTCACTTGTTCTAAACCATCTTCTAATTTCCAGCTGAAATTTATACCTGTCCAGTTTAGATTGATTTGTCTTTTCAATCAACAGGAAAGGGACAGATATGGAAAAGAGTCAAACATTTAGAAACAGGAAACCAAGAATGAAACGATGAATAAAGAATAAAGATAAGGAGGTGGCTGAAAGATAAAGACTTGCAGGGGTGGGGGGTACTTTTTGCTTCTCTTCTCCTCCCCCCTTCCTTTCTCTCTCCTCCTCTCTGATATAGAGCAACGAGCTGTATGTTACTCCGTCCTGGGATGCAGGCTGAGCAAATCACATTGTCTATCTTGTGCCCTTTGCTCCTTCCTGCTCTAAACACAGGGAATGCAATGTTACTTTTCTGCACCCCAGTAGGGAGAGGAGGGTCCCCACTGCCTCTTCCTGCCAATGGGAATATCCCCACGTCCTCACCCACTGGAAATATTTGTACCCACTGTACTGTATTCATTCCCTTAACGTATTTGTACAGCATTATCATTTCTCTTTCCAGCTTTTGCTTTGCTAGACCAAGTTCCTCCAACCTCCTCTCCCCCCCCCGCCATGACGGGTAGCCATGGGGTCGCCAGGGCTCCAGGAGTGACAAGGCTGTGTAAATTGTAATGCTCACTAGGACATGGTGTGGAGACCAAGCAGTTGAGAGAAGTGCTGTGACAGAGCTTATATATAAAGAGTGGCAAGACAAGGGGTTTAAGTCTAATTTATGAGTGAGGTTGTTGTGTGGATGGGTGAATCCTTTAACTTTTTAAGATTGCTTCTTTTTTAAAAAAAAAGTTCTTTTAGCCCATCCACATAGTTAAATAATAGACTACTATGAATTTGCATATATATGTAACTTTTATACAAAATTATGGCCTGCATTGTTCCGCATTTTGAGAGTTACTGTCCCTCATTTAAGAGTTATGAGATTGAGAGGAATGTCTTTACCCATTCAGGCACCCCACACGCACCCAGAAACTTCCCCACACATACCACTCCAACACCCCACCCCAGCACATATACCCCCCAGGCACCCACACACACCAACAAAGACCCCTGGCAGGGGACCAACCAACACCTGACACAAGCCTCCTCCAGCGCACACTATTCACTCCCGTGCCTGTCGCATGCCCAACCTTGCACCACCCCCTGCTGCCAACCCACACAGAAACCCCTAGCAGCTCCCGCCTGCTTGCACAGCATGCCTTACCCATCCTAGCTCCCTGAACTCTCCTCCCCACNACCTGTGCTTACTGCATTTTCCCCATTGGCTGAAATGGGGGGGAAAAGTGTGAACATGGGTCCCTGCTCTGGTCAGACCTCTCAGAGTACTAGGTTCAGTTTTGAGCTCCACATTTCAAGACAGGTGTGGATGAAGTGTAAAGGATTCAGAGGTGAGCAATAAAGATAACAAAGGGTCGGAAACATAAGTCATATGAGGAAAGCTGATGGAACTGGGCATGTTCAAGCTAGAGAGGAGAAGATTAAGAGGAACATGTTTGACAGTATCCAGATATCTACAATAATGTCATAAAAAAGACTGAGAATTGTTTTCAATTAACACTGAGGACAGGACAAGAAGCAATGGGTTTTAATTACAGGAAAGTAGGTTTAGGTTAAGCATTAGTAGGACAAACGTCCTAACTATAGAACAGTTCAGCAGTGGAACAAGCTCTCTCGGGATGAGGGGAATTGTGGAATCGCATTTCCTGGAGGTTTTCAAGAAAATACTGGACAGGCATCTGTCAGGGATGCTTTAGGGGATTGGACTAGATGACCCTTGATATCCCCTCCAACTCCCCACTTGTATGATTTTATGACAATAGCTCTGAGAGGAGGGAGCTTCCTGAAGTGTGATCCACATCTGTGTGAGTTGGCAGAGAGTCTGAGACAATAGCTCTGGGGAAGGAGAGTTGCCCCGAGTGTGATTGACACCTTGGGTGTAAACAGACAAATGGCAACCCCACCTCGGCTCCACCTCACTCCTGCGTGGCCTGTCTGTGTAAAGTCAGGCTGCCAGATATGCAGCTGTAGCAGACACAACCTGCTTTGCTCTGGCCCCGCTTGTGGTGCTCCAGAACATCCCAGGGCACCACTAGCAGAGCAGGCAGCCCAAACCTGGGGCACCGGTACCCAAGGCAAAGCTGCAGTCTGTCTGCTCGGCAGGGGGCCGCTGCAACACCTCTCTCAGCCAGTATTTGCCCCAGACAATCTCATAGAGTTGTGGGCGGCAGCCTAGAGCATCAGGCAATCCACCCTCAACTCTGTGGTGTGGGGGAGGGGGGCACCACACGGGTGGACCACGGGCCGCAGCAGCCACTGGGCCCATGTAAATCCGGTGCAAGTGGTGCTTGATGCAGGGAACGCAGGGCTGGCCAGCCCTGGAGCAGATCTGGGAGTGGCCAGAACTGGGTGCGTTTGAAGACACCCCTTCTTGAGTCTGCAGAGAGTCTAGGCCAATAACTGAGATGGGAAGCTGCCTGTGCTTTTCAGTCTGTGCCTACGTGCTAGATATCACAGTGTAAGTTAGAGAGCAGAGGAATAGTGGGTTTGTTATTTGCAAATATTCTTTGCATTTTCACATAGTTCTCCAAATAGCCAAACATTCACCACCAAAACAGATATTCAAGCATTTTCATTTTGGTTACAAAATACCACCTATTCAGGTATTTTCGTTTTGGTTATTTTGGTTATTTGGTTCAATCAGCTTGATCATTTCGGTATTTTGGCTTTACACATGCTCAGCCAAAACAGCACTACAAGGCCTGAAAATAAGTAACCAAAATACCAAAAAAGACAAAACAAAATAATTCAAATACATATCTGCCAAAGCTAAATGAATCACAGTTGTTATCTGAATTGTAGCAGATGAATTGACTGGATATTGTATTTGCCACAAATACTCATTGTAGCTCTAGTGTGGGTCATTTCTTTGCTGGTTGGAGTGGGTGTGACAAGAGGGTGGGGAACCAGGTAGGGAGTGTGGCAAAGTTTGGGGGATGGGGTGAAGGGGTCATAGATGGAAGATTTCTTCTCCCTCATGGTCTCAGTGCCTGTGTCTCTACTTGTTGTACTTGGCAGGAGGCGGATTCCCCATCTCTGCCCAAAGCTGTAGACTCCAGCCCCGGTAGCAGTGCGGCGCTCTCATCACCCCTGTCGCCCCTATCCCCGCCCCCCTGCGACGGCACGGACGCCCTGGCCTTCAACGAGGAGCTGGACCTGCAGCGCTACTCCAATGGTTCCAGTGGGGTGGGCGGTGAGGCCCGCCCCTTCCCCTGCCCCATCTGCGGCAAGCGCTTTCGCTTCAACAGCATCCTGGCACTGCACACACGCAGCCATGTGGGCACTGCACCCCTCACCTGCCCCTACTGTGGGCACCGGGCAGGGCAGCGCGCCAGCCTGCGTCTGCACCTGCGCTCCCATCGCCCTGAGGAGGCCCAGGCTTGCCTCAGCCACCATGGCCGCCTCCTGCTGGAGCTGGAGGAGCGAGCACTGCTACGGGGCCCTGACGAAGAGGGTGAGCAGCCCATGCCCACTCCACCCACAGCCGTGCCCCCTCCAACCTTCCGCTGCCCCTACTGCAAGGGCAAATTCCGGACAGCAGGTGAGCGGGAGCGGCACCTACGCATCCTCCACCAGCCATACAAGTGTGGGCAATGTTCCTTCGCTGCCGCCCAGGAGGCAGAGCTGGAGCAGCACCGGCAGCAAGCCCACGCCCCTGCCCCAGCACCCACCGAGTTCCAGTGCCAGGTGTGCGGGCAGGCCTTCACCCAGTCGTGGTTCCTGAAGGGCCACATGCGCAAGCACAAGGACTCCCTCGACCACAAGTGCCAGGTCTGTGGGCGCGGCTTCAAGGAGCCCTGGTTTCTCAAGAACCACATGAAGGTGCATCTCAGCAAGCTGGGCCTGTCAGGCAAGCGGGGGAACCCAGCCCCGCCACCCCCACCTCAGGGGCTACTGCTGGGTTATGAGGCCTTCTATCCTGCCTTCCTGCCTCCGCCAGCCCCTGACAAGCCTGGCAAAGGCTCTTTCCCAGGCTACAGTGATACCAGCTGTGCTGAGCGACTGCAGGCCACGGCCCGGGCAGTCGGGGAGCGGGAGGGCCGGCCCCACACTGGAGAGGAGCCTGCCGGGACCCATCGCTGCCCAGACTGTGCCCAGAGCTTCAGCAGCCTCCAGCAAATGCTGCTCCACAGCCAGAGCCACCTGCCCCATGACAGAGAGTGGGGCAGGGTCCAGGCACTGGCAGCGCTCCCCACAGAGAGCACCGGCCCCTCTTCCATCAGCACCCAGGCGAGCACCAGCCCAGCCTCACCAGCCCCATTGGGGACCAAGGGTGACATCTAGATGTGTATAAGAGACAGCACACACACAGAGCGCGCGCGCACATCTCTTTGCATTGGATTCTTCCCTGGGCTCATATTGGACTTTGTGCCTACACTAGTTTGCTATCCCTAATTCCCTATTTCATGAGCGTCTTTCTCAGTTTTCCCAATCTCCTAGTGCCATTGGCAGGTGTAGGAATATGAAGAGTTTAGGGATATGAAGAGTTTGAACTCCATGGAGGTGCCTGGGTGTCTGGGGATGGTGTGTGTGGTAGGAATGGAGTGGTGGCTGAGCATGAGGTGTCTATGTGCGTGGGTCCCTGAGTGATGGGGGTGTCTGGGAGTGCCTGAGGGTGCGTGTGGAGGGTGCCTTGGGGGATCCTTGTGTATGTGTGTGTCAGGAGGGTGTTTAGGAGCGCATGAGGTGTGGTGTAACCCTAACTTGTAATTTCCTGGCTTTGTAGTGTTTAAATCTAAGGTTGTTGATTGGGTACAAATTGATTTATTCCCCACCCTTGTATCAGTGGGGGTTTTTCTAATGGAAATTCGTGGTTTTGAACATGGGAATAAAGAGTTCTGCAGTACTGATGAGAGTGGTAAGAATGCTATAGTATTGACAAGAGTTCTGTCTGGATTCTCACACACATAATTTTGTTTGTATATGAGACTGAGGGTTGGCAGGCCCTAGTTCCATACCCTGAGATGGAAGTGCAGAAGTCAGTGTAACTCTGACTCAGTGCTGTATGTTTACTGTTGGGGCCAAAGGTATACAGCAACCTGCACTTTTCTGCAATGGAAGTAACACTAAAAATTAGGAAATTACAAGTTACGATTACACCACACCTCACACACGCCCTTAACTTTGCCATTTTATATTTTTCTATTGACTAACCTGAGGTACACATGAGATGTTAATATGCTGCCTGGGGCACTAGCCTAAGGGAGGGATGGGGAACCTCAGGCTGGGGGCCAAACACAGCCCACAGCTAGGTTTTATTTGGCCCCTTTCTAGTTCATATATATGGCCACTGGATCCAGTTCCTACCCCCAAGCACTGATCAGGTAAGGAAACAGAGATGAGGTCCTGCACACAAGGATAGGGACAGATCCATGGCCTGAACCCTCCTTTTCCTTAGGCACCCTTCGCCCCCAACTTCTGTGTGTTCCTCAGAACTTGTACTAATTTTCAAAGTGGCCTTTGGGAGGAAAAAGATTCCCCAGCCCTAACATAAGGTTTCATAAAACAAGTTAAAGTTATATACAACACTAAAGAGAAAGGTAGTCATTTTAAGGTATGGAATATTTTTATACCTATCATAATCAAAGGCAATTGAAAGGCTGGAGATGACAGCCTTAACTCACGCTCCATAATACAAGTAGATATCTAAAGTTTTAATAATATATTTGGTCCAGTATGTGATGTCGTAGCCCACTATAAACTATGGTGTGCAAGTTAAGGTTGTCATCTCCAGGCTTTCAAACATCTTGTAGGAGCCTTCCTAACTTTCAGGTTTTTAAAATGACTTGCAACAAATTTTGACATACTTCAACCTTATCACTAATAAATAAAAATGACACGCTTAAGGGAATGCATGAAGTGTGGTGTAACTTTAACTTGTAGTTTCCTGGTTTTGTAGTGTTAAAAATCTAAGGTGGTTGAATGGGTACAAACCGACTTATCTCCCATCTTAACTGTACCTTGAATGAAAGATATACTCTTTTTCATCATGGAACTACATCCTAGAATTGAATTTCCTGTCTTTGCAGCCACATCACATTGGTGTGTCATCTGAACGACTTTGTCTCCATCTCTTAGAACCAACATGGCAGCCACCCTCTCGCTAAAAACCCCCAGTCTCTCTCCTCCTTTGTCATTTTTAACCAATAATTCCTTAGCCAGTAGCAAAAGTGTTTGTTTTTAGCTCCCAGGTGCATGGTCTTGTATTGTGTGTGATTAAGTTTCATCCCATTCCTAGCTCTTTTAATGCATGAAGGCATCTGTAACAGGGTAGAGGGTACCTGGAATAAGTCTTTTCAGGATGTGGCCCCCAATGACACTGTCGTCCAGTAATCTTAGCTCAAGCATCCTTTATTCACCATACATTACAATGTCCGCCACCATATACAGTTCTATATATTTACAGTCTCTATCCTTGAGCATTTGGGCTTCTCAGTTTCAGCTATTCTCTGGTCAGGTACAGTCCCTCCTCAGGCCAGAGATGCTTCTCACACACTCCCCAGTCTCTCTCAAGCCAGTTGTACTCACAGTCCTGTGGGCCAAGCACAAATCTCTCTTGCAGCTCACCAAACCCCACAGCTCAGGCACCTCCTTAGGGTTTGTGTGGAGACAAAGCCCCACTCATACTCCTGTCTCCCCAAGCAGTCTCCCTAGTGGCTCCCAAGCAACCCTCTCATAGTTCTCTCCTTTGGCTGAGGTACAGCTAGCAAACTTTCTTTCTCAACCTCCTGCCTCCCCATACTGAGCCTTCCCCAGGCTTTGGACTGGCTCAGTCATGTCCAAGCCTAGGTGGGAGGCATCAGGTACTGTCTGTCCTCTCATCCCTATAGCACCTGCACCTCATAGCACCTTCACTCCTGCTGATGCTATCTTCCTTAAAGGGACAGCATCCCAATTAGGCTTCATTAGGCTACAGCATCCAATTCACTACGTATGATTTGTCCGATCCTCCTTTAGCAATCCATAGGAGCCAAACTGGCTTCCTCCCTGAAAGATGAGGCACCTGTCCTAGCGTTACCCTACAGACACAAACATGGTTTTTACCCTAACAAACATGTGGTTTTTTTTAAAAAATATCTGTCTTTGTTGGCTTCTGACTCTATCTGCTCCCCTGTGCTGAACCTTGAATTGCTGCAGAGTGAGATAGGAAGGGAAACTCAGGTGGTGTGATCCATGCCCAGGCTGATATGCTCATATTTACAGGCAGATATGCTAGCAAGTCAGTGTGGGTGCCAGTTTCATTCACTGCAATTAGACTCATTCCTTCACTGACTGCGAACGCAGGCTCTATGGGTGTTTTCAGAAAGACACTGGGCTGGCCACTAGACCTGCTCTGGGGGTGCACTCCCATGTCTGCTCACTTGCAGCCCTGCCAGGGTCGGGTTTAAACAGACCCAGCAGCTGCCACGGCCCACAGTCGGCCCACATGGTGCCCCTCTCCCCCACACCATAGAGTTCTGGGTAGATCACCCGACACTCTAGGTTGCCACCTGCAACTCTGTAGTGTTTCCTGGGGCAGCCCCTGGCCGAGAGCAGAGCTGCAGTGGCCATCCACCGAGCAGATAAACAGCAGCTCCGTCTCAGGCTGGTGCCCTGGGTTTGGCCATCTATTCTGCCAGTTGTGCTCCAGGATGTTCTGGAGCACTGGCAGCAGTACTGCCCCAGAGCAGGGACAGCCTGCTCTGACGCCACATCTGGAGGCCTACCTTCAGACAGACAGGCCACCCAGGGGTGTGGCAGAGCAGAAATGGGGCTGCTGTCAGTCTGAAAACTTCCTGTGTCAGTGGCCCACTCAGGGCCAAAGTTGCTTCCATGCACACGCCAGCAGGTGTCACTGATGCAGGGGTGTCCTGGTGGCAGGAATCCAGGACAACACAGTTACCAGTCAAGCCAAGCCAGATCAGAATTTCCCATTGAGGATTCCCATTGAGATGCCCTATGGTCAGTGTTCTTAAGGGGACACCCTGCAGTCAGGATTCCTTGTGATTGTGGTTCCCATGAGGGTGATTTTTAGTTGGGGTTCCCATGGGAGTGTCCTGCAGTCAGAGTTCCCATTGGGGTGCCACGTGATTGGGGTTTCCATAGAGGCACCCTGTGGATGGTGTGCTCTGCATTTGGGGTTCCCATTGGTGTGCCTTGTGGTTGGGGGGCTCTCATTTAGGGTTCCTATAGGGGTACCCTGCAGTCTTGTTTCTCACTGGAGTTCTCTGCCATTGTGGTTCCCATGTGGAGTTCCCATGGTTAGGGTTCTCATTGGGGTTCCCTGTATTAGGGCTCTGATTGGGGTGCCCTGTGGCTGGGTTTCCATTGGGGGGTACTCTGTGGTTGGGGCTTCCTGCAGTCAGGGTTCCCTGCACTTGAGCGTTCTCATTGGGGTTGTTTGTGGTTGCAGTTTCCATACAGGAGTTCCTTGTGGCCATGCTTCCCTGCAGTCAGGGTTCTCCATTCTCCCCTCCAGGCCTCAGGGCTGGAACTAGCCTCGTTTGCCCCCAGTAACAGGCCCAAACTTGGCCTTTCCACTCCACCCCACGCTGAGCTCCTTTTCCTTTCCCCATTTGCAGCCCATGCTCCTGTCGGCTGATGTCTGACTGACTGCCATTGGCTACCCTTCCACCAGTCAAAGAGCAGGACTGAAGCATGTGATCAGGAGCACCATGGAGGTGAGAGAGTGAAGCAGGTGGCCAGGATGGGAGGGGCAGGTTTGTACCCCCAGACTCGGCCCTGAATCCCAGCCATGAGGGTAGCAGCCTTACCCCTTTGGGGGATAGCTCCTCCCTGAGATAGCAAAGCAGTCATGGGGACAGGCCTACTTGCATGGGGAAACATGAGGGGTGCAAAGAGGGAAATCAGGACCATACTGATGTAAGCTCAGAGGGACCTCTTTTGAGACTGGGCTGCAGGGCCTTCAAAGCCTAGGCTGCAGGGTTTGGGGTTAGTGAACAAGTCTAGGAATTTGGGAGGGAGCTGTGTTGTAATGGTAAGAGGCCCAGTTACAAGCACCTGGAAATTCCCCTGTTGGAAATGACGAACCTGCCCATCTCTGTGCTCTGTCTGGCAAGCGCTTGAAGTTGGGAGGCTGTGCTGAAAGGGTTCCCCAGGCAGAGCCCCTACGCCTAAAAGCAGCTGAAATTATGCCAGCACTTCTGCATGCCAGGTTACACTGGCATCCTGTCTAATGCCCACATTCTGGTCTGACAAGAGCTGACTAGGCTGATGGCAATTTTCTTGGGGAAGGCTAATCTGTAGGAACTACAGGCAGAACAGAGTCCTGGGGCAAAGAAAGCTTCCTACCTCAGGAACCAGAGTACCTCAAGAGCAGGACTTCTCTTGCACCAGGGTACCTCTGCCAGCCCCTGTCACTACTGCTACTCTGCCAGACCTTGCTCAGTGCCAAAATCAAGGATGATGGGATCCAGGCCTGGGGGCTAGGTGCTGTGGGTGCCACTGATCATCTGTTTGGTGGCCAAGCCCTCCATAGCCATCTTCCTGCAGAAGCACCAGCCCCAACTCCCCATGTAAGGGCTTGGGCTGCTGTGGATAGGCTGTTTGGCATAGAGAGTGTTTTACACCAAACAGCTGGGCTGTGGCAGTGGCAGCCTCAGCCTTCATCAAACTTTGCCAAGGGCTGGCAAAGTAAAGGCAGGGGCTGGGGAGTCATGGGACCCAGCAGAACAGTTCTACCAAGCTCTCTGAATACACTCACTGCCACAGGACTCGTGGGCTACCTTTGAGCCTCTTTATATAGAAATTAAGTGCTGATTGAAGTGAGGGTGAGAGGGTGTCTTTAAACAGATGCAGTGATGCTCAGCCCTGGAACAAGTCGGGTGGGGCACCCCCGTGTCTGCCCATTTGCAGCAGCGCCTGGGTCCATTTAAGCACGATCTACCTGCGCAACCCCCCTTCCCCCCACCATATTGCTGCAGATGGATCAGCCGCCACTCTAGGCTGCTACCCACAGCTTTATGGCAGCCAGGAGCAGAACTGCAGTTGCCATCCACCAAGTAGATGAACAGCTTCTCCACCTCTGGCCGGTGCCCCAAGCTTGGGCGACCCACTCCACTGGTGGTGCTCCGGGATGTCCTCGAGCACCACTAGCAGGACTGGAGTGAAGCAGGCAGTGCCTGCTCTGCTTCTGCTCCGCCTGCGCATCTGGTGGGCCGCCTTTAAACGGGTATGAGGCAGAGCAGAAGGATGGGTATAATTTAATACCCACTGCCAAAATGAAATTTCACATGGAACTCCGTCAGTGAGGCATTCCTAGACTCTTATTTTTCAAGGTGAAATTAAAAATAAACTGCCCAGTGTTTAGTCAAAAATCTGACTTAAATATTAAGGCTTCTTCCAAAATCTGAAACTTTTGGTTTCTCAACAACATGAACAGTTAGGAAGTTTCAAAGTTAGGAAGCATGTCCTGGCTTAACAGGGAATTAATTTAGGCACAACCTTATCTAGGGTTCATGCAGCTGCTCAACTGTAATAGGTTTGAGAGACGGAGCTGCCCTAATTGTGCCGAACACCTGTCTGAGTCTACAGGTAGTGTGAAACTAGCTGGGAGATAACTGGCTAGGAAGCAGCTATGCCAAGAAGTATATCGGGGTTATAGTGGATCAGAAACTGAACATGAGTCAATAGTGTGATGCCTGATGCTGTTGAAAAACAGCCCAGTACCATTTTGGATGGTATTAACAGAAGTATTATATTAAGACTCAGGAAGTTATAGTACCCCTATACTTAGGGACCTGTGCTTACTGCATTTTCCCCATTGGCTGAAATGGGGGGGAAAAGCGTGAACATGGGTCCCTGCTCTGGTCAGACCTCTCAGAGTACTAGGTTCAGTTTTGAGCTCCACATTTCAAGACAGGTGTGGATGAAGTGTAAAGGATTCAGAGGTGAGCAATAAAGATAACAAAGGGTCGGAAACATAAATCATATGAGGAAAGCTGATGGAACTGGGCATGTTCAAGCTAGAGAGGAGAAGATTAAGAGGAACATGTTTGACAGTATCCAGATATCTACAATAATGTCATAAAAAAGACTGAGAATTGTTTTCAATTAACACTGAGGACAGGACAAGAAGCAATGGGTTTTAATTACAGGAAAGTAGGTTTAGGTTAAGCATTAGTAGGACAAACGTCCTAACTATAGAACAGTTCAGCAGTGGAACAAGCTCTCTCGGGATGAGGGGAATTGTGGAATCGCATTTCCTGGAGGTTTTCAAGAAAATACTGGACAGGCATCTGTCAGGGATGCTTTAGGGGATTGGACTAGATGACCCTTGATATCCCCTCCAACTCCCCACTTGTATGATTTTATGACAATAGCTCTGAGAGGAGGGAGCTTCCTGAAGTGTGATCCACATCTGTGTGAGTTGGCAGAGAGTCTGAGACAATAGCTCTGGGGAAGGAGAGTTGCCCCGAGTGTGACTGACACCTTGGGTGTAAACAGACAAATGGCAACCCCACCTCGGCTCCACCTCACTCCTGCGTGGCCTGTCTGTGTAAAGTCAGGCTGCCAGATATGCAGCTGTAGCAGACACAACCTGCTTTGCTCTGGCCCCGCTTGTGGTGCTCCAGAACATCCCAGGGCACCACTAGCAGAGCAGGCAGCCCAAACCTGGGGCACCGGTACCCAAGGCAAAGCTGCAGTCTGTCTGCTCGGCAGGGGGCCGCTGCAACACCTCTCTCAGCCAGTATTTGCCCCAGAAAATCTCATAGAGTTGTGGGCGGCAGCCTAGAGCATCAGGCAATCCACCCTCAACTCTGTGGTGTGGGGGAGGGGGGCACCACACGGGTGGACCACGGGCCGCAGCAGCCACTGGGCCCATGTAAATCCGGTGCAAGTGGTGCTTGATGCAGGGAACGCAGGGCTGGCCAGCCCTGGAGCAGATCTGGGAGTGGCCAGAACTGGGTGCGTTTGAAGACACCCCTTCTTGAGTCTGCAGAGAGTCTAGGCCAATAACTGAGATGGGAAGCTGCCTGTGCTTTTCAGTCTGTGCCTACGTGCTAGATATCACAGTGTAAGTTAGAGAGCAGAGGAATAGTGGGTTTGTTATTTGCAAATATTCTTTGCATTTTCACATAGTTCTCCAAATAGCCAAACATTCACCACCAAAACAGATATTCAAGCATTTTCATTTTGGTTACAAAATACCACCTATTCAGGTATTTTCGTTTTGGTTATTTTGGTTATTTGGTTCAATCAGCTTGATCATTTCGGTATTTTGGCTTTACACATGCTCAGCCAAAACAGCACTACAAGGCCTGAAAATAAGTAACCAAAATACCAAAAAAGACAAAACAAAATAATTCAAATACATATCTGCCAAAGCTAAATGAATCACAGTTGTTATCTGAATTGTAGCAGATGAATTGACTGGATATTGTATTTGCCACAAATACTCATTGTAGCTCTAGTGTGGGTCATTTCTTTGCTGGTTGGAGTGGGTGTGACAAGAGGGTGGGGAACCAGGTAGGGAGTGTGGCAAAGTTTGGGGGATGGGGTGAAGGGGTCATAGATGGAAGATTTCTTCTCCCTCATGGTCTCAGTGCCTGTGTCTCTACTTGTTGTACTTGGCAGGAGGCGGATTCCCCATCTCTGCCCAAAGCTGTAGACTCCAGCCCCGGTAGCAGTGCGGCGCTCTCATCACCCCTGTCGCCCCTATCCCCGCCCCCCTGCGACGGCACGGACGCCCTGGCCTTCAACGAGGAGCTGGACCTGCAGCGCTACTCCAATGGTTCCAGTGGGGTGGGCGGTGAGGCCCGCCCCTTCCCCTGCCCCATCTGCGGCAAGCGCTTTCGCTTCAACAGCATCCTGGCACTGCACACACGCAGCCATGTGGGCACTGCACCCCTCACCTGCCCCTACTGTGGGCACCGGGCAGGGCAGCGCGCCAGCCTGCGTCTGCACCTGCGCTCCCATCGCCCTGAGGAGGCCCAGGCTTGCCTCAGCCACCATGGCCGCCTCCTGCTGGAGCTGGAGGAGCGAGCACTGCTACGGGGCCCTGACGAAGAGGGTGAGCAGCCCATGCCCACTCCACCCACAGCCGTGCCCCCTCCAACCTTCCGCTGCCCCTACTGCAAGGGCAAATTCCGGACAGCAGGTGAGCGGGAGCGGCACCTACGCATCCTCCACCAGCCATACAAGTGTGGGCAATGTTCCTTCGCTGCCGCCCAGGAGGCAGAGCTGGAGCAGCACCGGCAGCAAGCCCACGCCCCTGCCCCAGCACCCACCGAGTTCCAGTGCCAGGTGTGCGGGCAGGCCTTCACCCAGTCGTGGTTCCTGAAGGGCCACATGCGCAAGCACAAGGACTCCCTCGACCACAAGTGCCAGGTCTGTGGGCGCGGCTTCAAGGAGCCCTGGTTTCTCAAGAACCACATGAAGGTGCATCTCAGCAAGCTGGGCCTGTCAGGCAAGCGGGGGAACCCAGCCCCGCCACCCCCACCTCAGGGGCTACTGCTGGGTTATGAGGCCTTCTATCCTGCCTTCCTGCCTCCGCCAGCCCCTGACAAGCCTGGCAAAGGCTCTTTCCCAGGCTACAGTGATACCAGCTGTGCTGAGCGACTGCAGGCCACGGCCCGGGCAGTCGGGGAGCGGGAGGGCCGGCCCCACACTGGAGAGGAGCCTGCCGGGACCCATCGCTGCCCAGACTGTGCCCAGAGCTTCAGCAGCCTCCAGCAAATGCTGCTCCACAGCCAGAGCCACCTGCCCCATGACAGAGAGTGGGGCAGGGTCCAGGCACTGGCAGCGCTCCCCACAGAGAGCACCGGCCCCTCTTCCATCAGCACCCAGGCGAGCACCAGCCCAGCCTCACCAGCCCCATTGGGGACCAAGGGTGAGTAAGGAGTGGGAAGTGCTCACTGCTGACTGTGTGTGTGTGTGCATGTGTCCATGTGAGTGCACGTTTGTGTGTTTGTGTATGTGCATGTTCATCTGTATGTATGCATGTGCATATGTGAATGCCCACACTTACGCATATGCCCCTACAGCATGCACACTGTGTATATGCATGCACGAATATCTTTCCCCTTTTTTGTATGTGTTCTAGTGTACGTGTGTGAATGTGCACCTATGTACATGTGCTCATGCATAAGAAAAGGTCTTGCATGCTTGTGTGCAGATGTGCATGTATGCTGATGTATATGTATGAGTGTGTGTGTATATATGTTTGCAGATTTGTGTGTGTCTTTCAAAGGTAGAGCGCAACCAGAGCAAATTTAGGAAAATACTGAATACTTTTGACCAATTAATCTGCTGTAGCTGGGCCCCACACAGGGCAGTATTACCTGCCCTTGTGCCCTACCCTTGCCTATGCTGGGGGTGGGCCGTGAGGCATGCAGCAGGGCTGGGGCTCCTCAATGCTTGGGCCACAGGTCAGGGCTGACATGTCGGCACCAAGAGGCAGTGAGTCCTGAGTATGACCCTGGGAGACTGGGAGGGCAGGAAAGGCGGGGGGGGGGGGAGAGTGAGTCCTGGGAATCTCCTCCCAGCACCTCCAGCTTCTGAACCACTTTCTCCCTCTGTCTCTCCCCTCCACCCCCACCCCAGAGGTGCAGGGGCATCCACAGCCCGATGGGGCCCGGGGTGGCTCTGGAAAAGACTGTCCATTCTGTGGGAAAGCCTTCCGCT
The DNA here is from genome assembly GCA_003113815.1 of Sphenodon punctatus. NCBI lineage: Eukaryota > Metazoa > Chordata > Lepidosauria > Sphenodontia > Sphenodontidae > Sphenodon > Sphenodon punctatus. Next base: position 165,231 of record QEPC01003224.1, read on the forward strand.
CCTCCCACCATCTCAAGGTGCACCTGCGCGTACACACAGGTAGGGGCCAAGGGGGAGGAAGTTGTGGGATGACCTAGGACTGTACCAGTTGAATGAAAAATGCAAATTAAAGGAGTTTCTGGGGGACTTTGTCCTCAGAGGACCAGTGTCCATGGGGGCAGGGGTCACGTGCCAGCAGAAAGACACTGTCCATGTGGGGGTGGTGCCCTTTGGGGATCCATGTTAGCAGGAGGGGGAGTGCTTATGGGCGAGGGGCTGTGCTGGCAGGAGGATCAGCACCCAGAGGAGGACTGGGCCCTTGAGTAAACTGCAGTATGATAATTCAGTTTTTCCACAACTCACGTTTTTTCTGCAGAATCTTGCCTTGGGTGAGATTCTCTTGGAAAATAGGTAAATTCCCACAGAATTAGCCAATCAGGGGCTTGTGTGCACCAGATAAATTGCCACTGCTGCCACCTGCCCAGTCTTGTTGCTGCCACTTGCCTGAGGAGGAAGTGGCTGCTGCACCCACCTGCTCCTGCCGCCTCCTCCTGCTGCTGCTGGATAAGTGGGAGGTGGGGGTGAGGGGTGGGAGGGTGCCTACTGCCTCTGTGCATCATGTGGCTTGGGGGGTGGGGGAAGCTTTGCCCTGGGCCCGAGTGACTGGGGGTGAAGGGGTTGCCCGCTGTGCCCTCTGCATTGCTATGTGTTTGGGGGTGGAGGGCTGACTGGTGTCGCCTCTCCATTGCTATATGTTTTTGGGGGAGGGGGGGAGCTGGCTGCACTCTGCTTAGCCTCTGTAGCATTGTGGGCTTGGTGGAAACCCTCACGCCCATTACTAAATGCCTGTAAGTAAGGGGGGGAAATTCAGTTTTGGGTTGCAGACTTTTGGAAAAGATTTGGAAGAGAATTGGGGCCCTGGCCTTGGTAATCAGTTGGGACTTGTGAGGGATCCAGCCCAAACTACAGGAAGAGCCTTGGAGCTGACAGCATCTAGCAGCTCTTCCTCTCTGTGCCAGCAAGGTAGAGACATTGGGTGTAAACAGACAAATGCAGAGGCTACCCCCACATCCACCTTTTTGCAACCCTGCTTGGGTTCATTTTAGACGGACCCAGCGGTTGCCCTGTCCTGCGGTCCATCCATGTGGTGCCCCACTACCACCACCACAACCATAGAGTTGCGGACTGATCACCTGCAGTTGAGTTCTATAGTGTTCCCCAGGGCAAAGGCCATCCGAAAGCAGAGCTGCAGCATGGGTATGCCAAGCAGACGGACAGCAGCTCCACTTCAGGCCAGTGCCTTGGGTTTGGCTGGCCTGCTCTGCAGGTGGTGCTCCAGGATATTCCGGAGTGTCACAAGCAGAGTTGACCCAGAGCAGGTGGTGTCTGCTCTGCTTCCACATCTGGCAAAACGCCGTTAGACGGGCCACCCAAGGGTGAAGCAGGCTGTCATGGTCAGCACCAGGGCAGCCCATTCATCTAAAAGCACCCATTGCCTGGGCATTGGGGATGTGCTATATGAATCCTGGTTGAGGTGGGGGTTTCTTGTGGGGTGGAATTACCTGCCCAGGATGTGAAGGGATGGGGCGGACTTGAGCACTCTGTACTAATGCTCCTTATTGCCTCTTTTGCCACAGGTGAGCGCCCCTACAAATGTCCGCACTGTGATTATGCTGGCACTCAGTCTGGCTCCCTTAAATATCACCTGCAGCGACACCACAGGGAGCAGAAGAGTGCTGCTGCTGCTGCTGCTGCTGCTGCTGCTGGAACCACCACCACCGATCTGCCAGAGCGGGGCCCTTCCACCCCCACCTCCATATTGCCCCCGGCCTTCTCACACACACTGCTGGCCAACAGCCACAGTCCATTCCTGCCCCTAGCCTGGGGTGCTGCACGGCCCCAGGCTCCCCACCGCCGCAAGTCACTGCCCAATGGCAAGGCCGACTTTCAGCCCCTGGACCTGTCACTATCGCTGCGCCCAACTCTGGGGGGTAGCGCCTTGCACCGCTGTCTCTTCTGTCCCTTTGCCACCTCTGCGCCTGAGCTCATGACACTGCATCTACAAGTGCACCATAGCCGTAAGGCCCGCACCCGTCACCCTCATGCTTCTTCCCAGCCCCCAGCGGAATCAGCTTGGCACATAGGAGCCAAGGGGGAGCCAACCAGGCCAAAGGGGCCCCAAGGAAAACCATCCCCAGCTGGAGCAGAGCTGATGGAGCCCACCCATGGTGCTTCACCTGAAAAGCAGGATGGAGAGAGAACACCCCAACCCTCTGAGAGGCCAAGTCTCAGGGAGGAGCTGCCCAGTCCCACAGGCCAGAAGAGCCCCCAGGGGGAAGCAGTAGGACCAGGCCAAGCCCCCATGGAGCTGGGGCCAGTGCAGGCCTGAGCATGGAGGCCCTGCTGTCACCTGGGGAAACCACAGAGACAAGGCAGAGACACTGACCCTTGCTTCTGGGAGAGGCAGTCACTGCTAGCTGGGAGTAGGTGGGAGCTCAGAGAGAGACTGTGAAGCCAGTGGCCCATGAGCAGAGGATGCAGTGTCTCTGTGGGGTTGGTAGCTCTCCACTCCCCTGCGCTCTGCACTGATCCCTGTCTCTGTTGAGGAACCAGGGACATTTGTGTCCTTGTCTCATGGTTGTCACTCTTGTGGGGCCCCACAAATGCCTCCTGGGCTGCGAAGAGGGACTTCCTATAGTCTGTGCCGCTGCCTCCCCTCCATAGTGGCTCAGAGCCTCGACCCCATCTTCGTAGCAACCTAGCACCACAATCCAGTTACCATGGTGACCTGGTGCCATATTTTCATCTCTGTAGCAACCTAGTGCTACAATCTAGTTTCCATGGTGGCCTGGTACCACAGCTCCATCTCTGTAGCAACCTAGTGCCACGGTCTCTGTAGTGACCAGGTGCAACAAAACTTCATCTCCATAGCAACCTAGAACCACAGTCTTGTCTCCATAGTTACCAGATGCCACGGCCATGTCTCAGCAGTGATATGTTGCTGTGGCAACGTGACAATTTCTAGAGTTTTCTATTTTTTATTATTATTTTCTTGTAGAAAATTTGAAACTGGAAAGAAAAAATAAAAACAAAATAAAATAAAATCTCTTCATGTGTATATGTTACCAGGACGGCACCTCCCCACAATGGTCCTCCATGTGTGTGTATGTGTGTTTCCATTTCAACACCTCTCAGCGATGATTCTCAGCCTGTATTTGTGTGTTACCATGGCAATTGTCATGACTATGATGGTCCCCCCAGCCACTGTATGTGTTTCTGTGTGTATTACCTGAGCAACCCTTCCCTGAAACGGTCCCCTCCTACAGCCCCACATGTGCATGTGTGTAGCATGTGTTACCATGGCAGCACCTCCCAATGATAGTCCCCTCAGTCTGTGTATGTTACCATAGCAATGCCTTGCCCTGATGGTCCCCTCACACTGTGCGTGTGTGTTAAGCATGGCAGTGTCTCCCAATGATAGTCCCTCCCAGCCTCAGGGTGGGTGAGGGTGGCACACCTTGGCAATTCTTCCATATAATGTCCCCCCCATCCTCTTTGTTGGTGGGTAGATGGCAACTCCATACGATGGAGACCACGATGGTCTCCCCCAGCCTATGAGTATGTGTTACCATGTCAGCACATCCCAGTGATGGCCCCCATCTTGTGTGTGCTGAGGAAATACTCTCACTCTAATACATTCTCTGTTCTGTCTGTATGTGTGTGTTACCAAGGCAAAGACTCATTGCAGTCCCCCCTCATCTGTCATGTGTGGCACAATAAGGCCTTCCAGTGCCATTCCCCTAACGTGTGTGTGTGTGTGTGTGTGCATACACACACAACCTCTTTCATTCATTGAAGGCCCCACTGCTGCCTATATGTGTGTAGGAATGTGTTATTGAGGATTTGTAGTAACACCAGTTCCCCCTCAGTCTGCGTCAGACTGTCCTAGGTCAATTCTCTTCCCCACATTGCAGCCCCCCCCCAGCCGCTGTTTGTATGTGTTTTTTTGTTTGTTTTTTAACTGGAGCAACTACACTTCCAAAGCTAGCCTCCCAAGTCTTTGGGTGTTAACAAACAAGACAGTGAACCACACCAGGTGCGTGTCCACCTGCTTGTTTATTAGATTCTATACTAAACTAAAAAAACCTTTGGTTTAAGAGAGAAGTTAAAGCCCTTACAAATTCACTCATGCTCCAAAAAGCAGGGAAATTATAAGTTAAGGCTCCCCTCATAACTTCTGTGCCATGTAGGCAGTAAAGACATCATACAGTCTCACATATTGTGCTCGCTTACAACTTAGACTCCATGCACCCACACTTTGCCTTCGTCTTTCAGCCCCAATCCTCTTGCTCTGCAGGTTGGGGTCAATACTGAATCTGAAGCTAGTTAAAGGTTTAATAAAATGTTTAAGTTGGGTACATATTGAAATGAATGAAATGGAATGCCCATGGAAGAAATGGAGGCAACAGCAATGCCAATTCAGAAATCTGTTGTCATTTGCACATCCTATTAAGTGGCTGTGAAAGAGTGCAAAAGAACTGAATCGTTGGGAGTGGGGGGTGGGGCAAGAGGATGTGGAATAATGAGGAAGGCACCAAGGAGAGTAAGTGGAATGGGTGGAATGACAGGAAGGAATAGGGTGCAGCAGCAAGGCACTGGTTGGAATGACAGGAGGAATGACAAATAGTTAGAATGACATGGTTCTGAGGGCAATAACTGATTCAGAAGAGTAATCTGATACCATGCTAGCACTCCTATCATTTCACCCAGTTCCTATAGCTGCCTCTCTGTCATTCCATTCCCTGTTGCCTTCCTCCCTGTTATTCCACCTCATCTGTTTCTTTTTTGTCATTCCACACACACACACACACCCTTACTCCTGTTCCATATCAGGCATACGGCTCATTGTATTTCTCAGGACTCGGGTTCTCTGTGAGGAGAGCGGGGGTTAGTGGAGAAGCTGGGAGCCAAGATTCCTGGATGTAGCAGGGAGGCTTGTGCCATCCCTGCTCCAGGCAGCTTGAAGCCACTGTGCCTGTCACTTTAAGGTTGCGGCAGCCATCGGCACTTGGACAAGCAACTGCTTAAAGTCAGGAGGCAGTGGGATAGCCATGCTGCTCATAATGAGTGAAGGGCAGGGTCAGAGAAGGTAGATTTATCCTGACTGGCCCTGATTAACTGAGTAAAGGAAGCGGCTAGTTTAAAGAGCTGCAAGAGGGCAGCGGGGAGACGCCATTGGGAATGCCACGGACCAGAAACGAGCATGCCAGCGTGGACAGAAGTGTCCTGGACGCCAGGAGGAAGCTGGCGGCATGACTCTGGTGGAGCTCTGAGACACTGATGAGTTAGAGGGACTGTGAGTAACGGCATAGCCGGTGAAAGAGCTGAGCAGGCTCTGGACTATTGCGACTGGCCCAGAAGGACTTTGGACTATTGTGGGGCTGACGGGCAGAGTATTGAGCCCCCTGTATGGGTACAGGTAGCCTGAGAGCCTGGATAGGGCTAAGGACTAAATGGACCTTATAGGGCCAGAGAGCCCAGAACTGAGTGTGGGGACCAGAGTATCAGGCTGGTCCTTCCTATAAGCCTGTGGAAGGGCAAGGACCTAGGGGAACAAAGTTCTGTGTGCCCACAAGGGTTGTGGTTGGGCTGTAAGCCCTGTGTATTATAAGAACCCCTGTCTGGGGAATAAGGAAGAGTGAAGTGTAAATAAAGTGTATATAAGGGCAATGTTGGCTCTGGAGGGTTCTTGGAGTGACCGCGTACCCTGACTCACTGCATGGCCCCATGTGAAGACCCCTGAGTGCAGGGTCCTGTTACACTAGGTTCTCTGTTACAGGGTTGGGAGCAGGGGAGGCTGGGAGCCAGGAACCTTGGGTTCTCTGTGAGGGGACTGTGAACTAGAGTGGGTGGGAGAGGGGTGGAAGTCAGGACTCCTGGGTTCTCTGTTAAAGAGTTGGGAGTCGGGACCTAGTGGCTTAGAGCAGAGGGTGGGCTGGGAGCCAGAACTCCTCAGTTCTCTGGGAGGGCAGTGGAGACTAGGGGGTAAAAGGGGAGTGCTGTGAGCCATTACTCATCTGTCCCATTCTCCTCAACCCAAATTAAAGGATATAGGAAAAGGAGGAGGTTTCCTCTCCCCAGCTTCAGTGTTACCCCCAACCTGCAGAGGAAGAGGATTGTGGCCAAAAGACCAGGGCAAAATCGGGGTGCATTAAACTTAAGTTGTAAGCTAACACAATATGTGAGACTGTACATGTTTACTGCTTACATGGCATGCAAGTTGAGGCAGGAGCCTTAATTTACCATTTCCATGCTGTTTGGAGCATGATTGAATTTGTAAAGGCCTTAACTTCTCCCTTAAACTGAAGGATTTTTTAGTATAGAGTTGCCTCGGTTTTTTAGGGTATTTGCAATACAGAAAATTTTTGCAATACAGAAAATTCCTCCTGCTGGTGCACTAGAATGATGAGCAGCGTAACTGTGAAATTTCAGAATTTCAGAGACTGAAATGTGGCTGCTTTAGGGGTGGGGGTGGCATAAAAATATTAATATTGCAGATCCAGATCAGATGCACAGCTCCCCCCCACCAGCTCCGTACACATATTCACACAGGTCTATACATACACACACACACACACATGCAGACCTCCACCACAGACACACAAAAACTGTGTTAACAGATTCGTTTACCAGAGTGGAGTCCCACTGAATTCATTAAGGCTGTTTTTAGTAGAGGTGTGCACCAGGGACCCATGTCATTATTTGGTTTTGTTTTTTGTTTTCATTATTAAAAACTGTTGTTATTCATTTTCATTAGTAAACAAAATTAAAATTTTGTTTTTGTTATCAAAATAATGAACAAAGTGCAGACTCCTAGTTTTTATACAAGACACTACAACACAGGTCCATCCATCCATCACCCACCCACCCACCCAAGCGCCTGTCTGAAGGTGGGGGGGTGCACTCCTGTGACCCATGCAGCACCCACCCATAATCACTTGCAGAGCACTGGCGAAAAAGCTGGAGTACTCTGTGCAGGGACAGGCAGGAATGGTGTGTAGGGATAGGCACCCACGCATCCCCAGCCCATATGAACAGCAGCATCAGCCATGTCCACTGAGTGGTCCACCATTCAGAGGCACTGTGGGTAGGGAAACAGCCTTTGCAAGGCACAGGAACCATCCAGGAGTGCTGGGGAGCCTGTGTTCCCCAGCACTCGGCAGGGACATGTCAATATCAGAGGCCAGCCTGGCATGCTTCCCCCATGGTCCGTGGCAGGGAGAGCATGTGGAGGCTGCCAGGGTACCCACCCAGAGAGCCTCCCGTTTGAACCCCACTCTATGTGCGTGGCACTCTGTAACCATCCTGCTCAGCTGACACGGGCTCCCCTCCCCCACATCCCCCAGCCATGATTGTTAAAAATGGCCAAAGTCTCTCAAGACGCAATGGCCTAAACAATGTAACCAGGCTTCCAGGGGCAGAATGTAGGGAAGGAGCTGCTTTGGGGGAACATGATGCCCTGAGCAATCCAGGTAGCCTGTGACTCTGATAGCAGTCCTCTGTATGCTTCCAGAGTGTTCTGGAAGCTTTTCAGCTCTTACCCCCAACCCTCACGAGAGCAGGGGAGTATAAAGGGAGGGGGAGGAGCCAACCCAATCAGTTCCTTCTTAACGGTAAGAGCTGTTCGACAGTGGAACAGACTATACATACACACTAGGGAAGTGGTGGGCTCTCCTTCACTGGAGGTTTTCAAACAGAGGCTGGATGGTCATCTGTCAGGGATGCTGTAGGTGTGGATTTCCTACATTGAGCAGGGGGTTGGACTAGATGACCTCTGAGGTACATTCCAACTCTAAGATTCTATGATTCTATTACCACAGCTGGCAACTGGAACAGCTTGTTACTCTGAAAAGAAAACAAAAAATTAGTATATAGTAGGGCTGTAACTCGGTCTTTGGAAAAATTCAGAAATCAATGAAGATTACGGTATTTGGTTCGGAAAGACCAAAGTGCCGAGGACCAAGGCCATTCTTTGGGAAACCTCAGACACCGCTGCATGCGTGGGGAGCTGGTGGACAGGGGAGCTTCTTCTGGGTTGGAAATGAAACTTAATGCCATATTTGGTAGGAGGGAAGTATGGGAGAGGGGACATTTGAGTGATGGACGAGCCACAGGACAAGTTTTTATTGGCTGGCCAAGTTTGATGGCAACCTTTTGATTGGCTGGCAGGCAAAATAAAAGTATCTGCAGTCATTTTGTCTATTTTCTTTGGTGAATTTAGCTATGTGCTACAGTGCTGCTGGATCTGTAAGTAATCGGCTGGGGGGAAGGGAGAGGGGTGCCTGGTCTGGTATGGTTTGGCCTGGCCTGTCCTGTCCATAGGGCTAATACTGAGGAATGGGGGTTACATACCCTTTTAACATGCCATGCAGGGTTTTTAAAAAAATAATTGGGTGCCACATTGCTGCCTGCTGCTTGGTTGACACTTGGCACCATGAGGCCAGAGGGATCTCTCTGCCTGGCTCCACTTCCTTTTGCTTGGTCTGTTCAAATTACCATTACCACACAGTATCAATGCCATGCCAAGAGGGTGCTTCTGGTGTGTGTGTGTGTGTGAGAGAGAGAGAGAGAGAGAGAGAGAGAGAGAGAGAATGTCTGGTTTCTTAATTTTCTGACTGCTGGGTCACAAAAGTACAGCAGCAGCAGGAAGCCTGCTAGAGTCTATTGGGCTGTTAGATGACCAGGGGGTGAAAGGTGTGCTTACGGAGGAAAAGGACATTGCAGAGAAGCTGAATGAGTTCTTTGATTTGGTCTTCACTGCAGAGGATGTTGGAGAACGCGGAACCTTACTTTATAGGTGATGAATTGGAAGAGCTGTCACAAATCAATGTGACTCTGGAGGAGGTTCTAGAGCAAATTAACAAACTAAATAATAACAATTCAGCAGGACCAGATGGTATTCACTCCAGAGTTCTGAAGGAACTCAAATATGAAATTGCAGAGCTACTGTTAGTAATTTGTAACCTATTGCTAAAATCTGCCACTGTACCCAAGGACTTGAAGGTGGCAAATGTAACCCCGATATTTAAAAAGAGATCCAGAGGTGATCCTGGAAACTACAGACCAGTAAGCTTGACATCTATGATGGGCAAAAGGTGGAAACTATAATTAAGAACAGAATTGCTGGATGTGTTGGCTTAATGGGGAAGAGTCAACATGGATTTAGCAAAGGTAAGTCATGTCTCACTAATCTGTTGGAATTCTTTGAGGGTGTAAATAAGCATGTGGACAAGGGAGACCACCAGGTCTCCCTTGTCCACATGCTTATTTACACCCTCAAAAATACAGTGTACCTGGATTTCCAGAAAGCATTTGACAAGGTCCCACACATAAAAGACTCTTGAGAAAATTAAAAAGTAATGGGATAGCAGGTAGCGTCTTACTATGGATCAGTAACTGGTTAAAGAATAGGAAGCAAAGAGTAGGACTGAATGGTGAGTTTACTTTTCACAATGGAGAGATGTAAAAAGTGGTGTGCCCCAGGGATCTGTATTGGGACTGGTGCTGTTTAATGTATTCATTAATGATCTGGAATGGGGCGTTAAGAGCGAGGTGATCAAATTTGCAGATGACACCAAGTTATTCAAGGTAGTTAAAACACAAGCAGACTGTGATGAACTGCAACAGGTTCTTACGAGACTGGGTGCCTGGGCATCTAAATGGCAGATGAGATTTAATGTGGACAAGTGCAAAGTGATGCACATAGGGAAAATAACCCAAACTATGAGTACACAATGCTGGGTACTAATCTAGGAGTTACCACTCCGGAAAAGGATCTGGGAGTGATTGTGGACAATACACTGAAATCTTCAGCCCAGTGTGTGGCAGCAGTCAAAAAAGCAAACAGAATGTTAGGAATTATTCTCCAAGTTATCAAGAATAAAACTGAGGATGTCATAATGCCTTTATACAAATCAATGGTGTGACCGCACCTGGAATAGTGTGTGCAGTTCTGGTCGCCAATAACGTGGGGTCATCTGCATCTCAAAAAAGCCGTGGCCTTTTCTACATGGACGACGATGCCGGCCCGGTGGGTGGAAATGGGTGGGTGAGCACACCCAGCGAATACCCGGTGGTGCTGAGCCGGGAGATGTTTACATGGACAGCACCGCGGGGGGGTTGTGGGATGGAAGGGGAGGGGCAGGCACACACCCATTGGGCAAACACCCACCTCGGGAAACACAGAGCAAACACCCATGACATTTACACAGACAGCCGAGACAGCGAACGGCGGGGTATTCCCGTCCAGCACAGCGACGTGACAACAGGGCTGACTGAGGGCAAAAGAAGCGGCATCATGCAGCTCCGCCCCTGAACTGCCAGACCCTGTGCGGGCGGGATAGGAGGGAGCAGGGATGACAGGAGACACAAAGTAGCAGCCCCTGGCCAGCCCTGTGACAGAGGCCAGACAGCCAGGTGCCACGGACCCCCCACAAACCAGAACCCGCCCACACACAACCGTGAACACAACCAGACAGGGAAGGGCTGCATGGCCAAAGAGGCATGGGTGTGTGGGGGCGGGGGTGAGAAGGGGCACAGGGGAGAAAGTCAAAGCCCCAAAGCAACAGAGGATCCCAACCCAATCTGTGTTTACCCAACCCCCCCGACAAAGCCCCCGCACACACAATCCCAAGGTCCCCATAAAACAAGCTGGGAACGGGACACAGGCGGTCATGGCGGCAGGGACGGAAGTGCACAGCACAGCCAGGTTGTCAGGGATGGTGGGGGGGGGACCCCAGAACACACCAACCACCAGCAAAGCTGCTGCAGCTCTCCAAACTCCAAGAATGGATGTGCGTGGGTGAAGGGGGGGGGGGACACCACACCGGCAGGGAGGGGGCAAGGCACCAGGACAACAGCCAAGGGAATGGACCCCCGCCCCAACAGATCACAGGGAAAGGGGGGCAGCAAGACGGGGCTGGAGGGGGACATAAGGAAAGCAAGACAGTGAGCCGAGTGGCCACAACCTCCAGGACAGGGAACCCAGGTTCAACCCCAAAGGATCCTACAGAACTGCAGCACAACCACTGGGGGGGCGGGGAGGGAACGCTACATACCCCGCACCTGCCAGGCAACCGGGCACAACCACCATGAGGCGCCGACACAAGAGAACAGCACAAAGGGAAGGAGAAGACGCACCACCTGAGAAGTGAGCAAAACCACTTTATCATAAAGGGAAACAGAGGGGTACACATGATAGGGACAAGGTAGCTTGGGAGCCTGCACAGAGCAGGTTGGTGGGGTGGAGCCCCAGCCTCAATATGGACAATGACCCCGTACCCGGCTCCAGCGATCCGCCTGGGTGCAGTCAAGCTGGTGCACCCGATGTTAGGAGGTGCAGAAGGAGCTGCAGAACCTCCTCCTGCTCCCTGGTCCGCTCTGCAATCATCGCCTGCACTAAGGGAGAGGGGTTGAGCCATTAGGACGGTCCAAGAGCCTCAACAACATGGAACCCCAAACAGATACCAGGGGGAGAAGGCCCCGCACACACTCAACACATTCACTGATCTGTTTGTACAGCCGTGCCCCAGCATGGAGCTCTGAGGCTGCACACTGGAGCTGGCCGGCCATCTGTCTCAGGCGAAGCATGGCCAGGAAAACAACCAGAGTAGCTAGAAGGGAGAATGGAGAGGGAGAAGGGGAAAGGGTGCATGGAAACGGTGCAGGTCAGAAAGGGTCATTAAGCACACAGCACACACATCCCAAACATGGACCCTGGTTCACCCATGCCAGCACCCCAACCGCTTGGATCATGCGGGAACACGGGCGGTCAACTGGTGGGCCTGAAAAAGCCCGCACTCATGGTCAGCAGCCTGCCTTTCTTGCCACCCATCCAGTGCCAACAGTGCAGATGGTGGGAACCAACAGGGGGCGACAGGAGTGGTGATAGGTGGGGCAGCCCCGGCGGGGAGCCCAACCAGTGGGTAACCCCCACCTGACACTGTGTTTGGTGTGTGCCAAGGCCTCCAGGGCAACAGTAGCCACTAGGGAGGGTTTCGGCCTGCACCCAGCACCTTCCCACATACAGGTGCATAATGGACAGCACTGCCACGGGACAGCACCTGCACACACGTGGCACACACAACTCACGACAGGCCAGCCAAGATACCTAGGTGGTTGACAACACCACCACAGGGAATATCAGGGGGCTGCACAGAGAATGGGGGCCTGCACAGGGTCGCAGGACACCACATGGCCACCGAAAGATCATGGACAGTGTTGTCAACAGGACGTGTTGGGCCCCCACCACCACACAGGCCGAACCCATGATTCATTAGGGAGCCCCCAGGGGAACGCATCACACACCACGGGTTGCTACCTGACAGCCCCAGTGATCCCGAGCACAACCCCTCCAGACCCCAATCACACAAACAAACACACACGGGAAAGGATGCAGTCATGGGAGTGGCGATTGGAGTGACACACTGTCACAAAAGCACTATAGGAGGCACAGTCACAGGCAAGGTCTTTATTCATGATGGGGAGAAGGATGGGTATGGGCAAGCAGAGGCCGATGAATGGGTGATCACGGGCCCGTGGGCGTTTCCCGCAACCATCACTCTGGGGCACCATTGCACCCACTCCAAGAGGGACAGAGGTGCTCATTAACACAACAGCGATGGAGGCGGGAGTATACAGAAGATGTGATGGGGTCCGGCAGAGGGGGCAACTGACCAATGGATTGCACAATACAGTGGGGAGGAGCAGCACTGTCCAAGGGGAGGCAAGGCACAGCACAGTCATAGGGAACATGAAGTGGGAGGTTGGGACGTGCAGCTCAGGGAGATGCTGGAGGGTGCTCATGAAACATCGGCCCCTGGACAAGACCCTCCCAGGTGAATAGGCCCCTGAAGAATCCCTGGGAATGCATATGCGCATTGGTGGGGCAGGAGGTGGTTCTCCGTGGCAGCTGCAGGCCTGACATCTAGTAGGTTCAGCACCGACCGCAGGGCACCCAGCTCCAATGCGGTAGGGGTCCCGGTCAGTAGTGGTCCACCAACAGCGGGGGTTAGCAAGCCCATCTCCCCAAGAAGGGCCTGGCATCCCAATCGTGGTTGTGATATGCCACAGGCACGCAGTAGGATGCCAGTGTAGTCAGTAGCAACAGGGGAACCCTCATCCTGGAGGGCCAGTCCATACTCAGATCGAGCAGCCACCAGGCGAACAGCCGTGATCTCCTGTGTGGTCCACGGCACAACAATGGCGGCTGGGTGCCCTCAGAGAGGTTGTTTCAGGAGGGTGAAGCCAAGCTCCCCAGCATGCCTCCGGCAAGCCAGACCCCCGAATGGATGGCCCATCACCTACATGTACTGTGACAAGAAATTGAATCCATCCACAACTCAGCAGCAGCTCTGCCACAGCATTTCCAAAGCATGTTGGGCACATGGCAACCACTCCTCCCTTGCACCAACACCGGCCTCAGGGCCTGTTCCACACCCTGCCATGACCTTTTCAAGGGCCGGTTGCTGGATTGCACAGGGGTTCAACAGAGCGGCTCTGAATGAGCGATGCATGAGGAGCTGTGCATCGCTAGCCAGAGATACACAGCTGATAGTGAGCATGCTGCTAGGCTCTGTAAATCCCTGACCCATGCACCAGGCGGACACATTCCAGCACAAGCAATGACAGATGACCAAGGTCACGGCTGCCTCTAGCACAAAGCTAATGAGGCACTCCATACAACGTATCTTGACCGTGCACAGCTGCACAATGCCATAGCCTTCACTCGCTGTGACAGATACAGGGCTGACGCTGATGCATTCTGCCCACTGATCGCACAGGGGCGTGTCATGGGCACTTGGCCACAGTGCAGCCCCACTGTGGCCCTAGCCTCCTGGCGTTCAGGCAGTCCATGCAGGTAGGGGGATGTGCTGGTGGGCCGGTGAGTGGAGATCCCTAGCTGGTACGTGGAACACACCCAAAGTACTGTACCAATCGATGGGCACCAAGCATGGTCCGCCAAAATATATATGTGGGCTGGTACTAGTGTCCAGGTGTGGCGTGTAGAGAGGTGGTTGGGGTGTGTGTGGGGGAGAGGTGATCGTGAAAGAGAGCTGAGGAGGAGGGTGTGCTTTGCAGTTCGCCTGTGGCAGCGGTCCCCATTACCTTGGGACAGCTGTTTACTGACAGGGGATGTGTGAAGCACGGTGTGGGTGTGCTGGGCGAACAGGGCGTGGGGGTTGGAGGCACAGGCTGCAACCGGGTGGTTGGTTAGTGCTCAGCCCAGTGATTGGCTGGGTGCTTTAGCGGGACATATTCACAGCTGTGCAGGCCTTGGGGCAAGCCAACCATTCACGTAGAGGCTAGTCAGGTACCTGCGTGGTGATCCATCACTGTTTCCGGTGGTGGGTTCTCACGGAGTGTGTGTTGGTGGTACCATGTTGCCTGATGAAGAGCCCCCAGAGGAGAGCGCCATCCTGTTAATGGTTCTGGGCGCTTGCTTCATGATCCTGGTCCAGGTGTTCCAGCAATGGACCAAGCTACTCCTGCCAGGGGCCCACTTCTACAGTCATGGGACATGGCACAGGAGAGTGGTCAACATGCTCCAAGCAGCATCGTTGCGGTGGGCGAGGAGGACAGCTGCTCGCCGACATGCCCTGTTCAGCACATCAGTGTCCCAGCACATGTGACTTGTTCTTTCCCAGTGGCCCCTCAACCTTTACGGCCATTGAGTGACTGTCCTACCTTGGAGGATGAATGGTGGGAAAACATGCTGGCTACCTGGACAGATGAGGAATGGACGGACCACTTCCACATGAACTGCTCCCTGTTGACCCGACTCGGTGAGATCCTGAACCCAGATCTCCGGAGGAGAGCTACGAACATGCGGTATCTGCTGCCCCCAGGGATGTGATTGGCCATGGCGGTGTGGAGGCTGACTACCCCTGGATTCCTGTCAGAGCGTTGGGGAGCAGTTCGGAGTGGGGACCACTACCGTTAACAGGGCGCTCCATGATGTGTGCGACCTGATAGTGGAGCTGCTACTCAAGCGAGTCATCCAGCTCCAGGATCCTGAGGTAGTGATCCGTGGCTTTGAGGACATGGGCTACCCCCATTGTATCAGAGAGATAGACAGCACCCACATCCCTATCATCCAGGCCCCACACACCAAGATGGATGATCTGAACCAGAAACAGGTGTTCTCATTAAATCTCCAGGCCATTGTGGATCACAGGTGCCTGTTCACTGACGTGTACACAGGCCAGTCAGGAAGGAGCCATGATGCGCGCATTCTGTGGGTGTCACCCTTCTATGCCCACATGTTTGATGGTGAGATTGACCCCAACATTTCCCAGGTGATTGAGGGAGTCAACTGATGGCTCCAGTGGTGCTTGGGGACCCTGCCTACCCGCTGAGCCTGTGACTTATGAGGGCCTATCCCGTGGTTTGCACACCAGAGCGTAGGCTCTTCAATGAGCGCCTATCGTCCGCTCAAAGCGTGGTGGAGCGGACATTTGGCCGGCTCAAGATGCGTTGGTACCTACTCATGAACAGGAGCCAGTTTGATCTCGAGCATACCCCCATCCTTGTCCTTGCAGCCTGCATTCTGCATAATGTCTGTGAGACTGGTGGAGCTGCCCTTGACAACCCCCCACCGGTGCAGCGAGCGAGTCCCGTGCCCCTGTACCAACATGTCCAGGGTGGGGTATTCTGGCGCATATCTGAGAACAGGGACGCTCTCTGTAGGCGCATAGTTGCCCAGATGGCAGGCAACTAACCCTGGCATCTGAATGCCACCCCCTTCCACGGCCTGTGTAACCCAACCTAATAAAAACAGATATGGAACAAACATACTCCATGTGCATTCTTGGTTTGGTACTAGGGGTTCCCCAGTCCTGTGTCACCTGTGTCCCACGTAGCGGGGTCACATACTTGCTTGCAGCCATGGCATCAGTCACTCTTCGACTTTGGGCTGTCTCTGGATGGCAGTTAGCATAGGCAGTACAATCGTGCTATCTATGTGCAGGCCTATACTCTTTCATGGGTGGTTTGTCGTTTCCCCACCGCCTTCTGGCAGGCAGGAGCAGTATAGGTCCCACACCTGTATTGTGCATGACATGACCCTGTATGTCCATTTCTAGCCCCCTCCCCATGCATGCAGCCCCCTTAACAGAACGATCGACATAGTGGTACAGTATAATATTGGTTTATTTGGGAGTATTTACAAGGGGTTGGGTTTACTGTTTTCGGGGCGTTCCACATGCCCGCTTCAGTGCACCACCGGGGATCGACCCCCTGCGGGTCTTTGCTGCTGCGATCCACTGCGAGCGGTGACCTGATGGCCTGGGCTCTCCATCATCCACCGGCTGCTCCACTCCGGACTGAGGTATTGGACCCTGCGATGTTGGTACAGGGTTACATTTGTGTAAGAGTTTTGGAACAGTTACACTTGTACCTGGGAAGTAACCCCTGCACCACAGCCCTTATTGTAGCCCTCTGGGGGTTTCATGGATCTCCATGCTGCATCCCCTCTGCCCATCCCTCTGAAGTTCGAGATGTGTCCCCCCACCCCTTTAGAGACAGATATGTGATCTGGCTTACCAGAGTTGGTGGGGCGGCCAGCATGGGCGGTTGGTCACCTGGGGGTTCCGGGATGTTCAGGGGTGGCTGTGGTTCCCAGAAGAGGGGTCTCAGAGGCAGCTGTTAAGGAACCAGGAGGGGTGTGGGCTGGAAGGGTGGCCCCACAGGCTGTTGTTGGGAGGGGGGGACCCTGTGCACGAGGCCAGGGAAGGGTTGCTGCTGAGGAAACCAGCGTTGGCCGAAGTGCTGGGGAGGGGGCACCTGTACCAGTGAGAGGGTGCCCTGGTGATAGTCAGCTGCCAGTCCTCCATCTACACCTGGAGGCCCATGTCACACTGGGGTTCTCGCTGCAGGACCCCCAATGCCTCCCTCATGAGGTCAAGGGCCCGTGCGGATGTCCCCTCCAGCATGCCACACTCAGTTCCTCACCCTCTCGGCCCTGTCGAGGCACATCTCGCAGTGGAGGGTGG
>QEPC01003224.1:186155-196716 GCA_003113815.1 Sphenodon punctatus
TTATATTGATGAGTTATATAATATGTTAAAATTATGGGGGATTATATGAGAGAATGAGTATGTAATCTTGTAGAAGACCCACTCCACTTGGTGAGAGCAGGTGGAATGGGAGTGGGAGGGTTCCCCCCTGGTGGCAGCAGGTGGGGAAGGTGAGGTTAATTGTTGGTTAATATGTATTATTTAGAAGGGAGGAATGTTGTGTTATATTATTTCTAAATGGGTATAGGAAAGGTTCTCCCCTGGTGGCAGCAGGGTGAGGAGAAGTGAGGAAATGGATGGTTAATATGTATTATTTAGAATGTTGGCTTGCCTTGTTCATTTTCTCAATTGTAATGGGTTATTGTCTTTTTGGATTGGTTATTATGTATTATTTATGGTCTGATGTGGACCTTATGGTATTTCACTTAATTGTAAGCCGCCTTGAGCTTCTTGTGAAGGAGAGTGCGGGATATAAATAAAAAGTGAAATGAAAAAAAGCTATGGGCTTGGGGAACGGGACAGATAGTGACCCCATCAATAAGGATGGACAGGGAAGAGGGAGAGGAAGGAATCCTCTCTCCCCCAAAGCTTATCCCTGCTTACTAAATTCCAGGCCAGATAGGCAGGTCTTACACTGTCCCCAGAAGATGCTTAGGTTTGTGTGAATTTCCAAGGGAAGGGAATCCCAGAGCTGTGGGGCAGCCACTGAGAAAACCTTGCTGTGGCTGTGCACACTTGGTGCCATGATGGAATTAGTTGTTCTTGGCTGAACCTAGGTGCCCTGAACATCCTGATATAATGAACTTTTTAAAATTTGGTTCCATGGGGTTCATTATTCTGAAGTTATATTGTATTTTAAGGTAATCTTTTCATTATAAGATGGAGCCTTTAAAAATAAATTAAAACATCCAAGTCTCCCTCCTACTTTTGTATTTCAAGCAAGAAAAATGACCAGAAATCAAGGTGAGGGGCTGCCACTCGCTACAAGCCTGAACCTCTCAGCTACCTCCCTGCCTTACCTTTGCTGCAGTTCTTATATTGGCAAAGGACATTCTTGTAGCTACAAATCCAGCAGACATGGGCAACAGAAGATCCTAAGGTTTGCTTTGAAGTTGATCGAGCTTCCCTCCCAGCCTAGCTCTGCAAACCAGTCCATTTTAGATTTGAACCCATGCAAAGTTGTAAAACAGAAAGTATCTCTTTATGCCAGTCAGTCACAATAACCACCAAAAGTCCTAGAAAAAGAACTGAGAGCCACCTGCCAAGCCACATAAAAGAGAGAGAGGCAGATCTCATAATGCAGGGCAAGGAGAAAATAATGAGGAAGGATGATTTATGGGAGAACGGAAAGTATTTCTAAGTGAGGGTCTAAATTCATAGCTTGATCTATTATTATTATTATTATTAATAATAATAATAACAAACATTTATATAGTGCCAGCAGTGTACCTGGCACTTTACAAAGTAATAAAATAGACATGGTCCCTGCCCCTAGGACTTACAATCTGAGAGACAGGAGCTGGGGGAGAGACATAGACCCCTTGTCTCTCCCTCTGTTCCCCTTCCTAACATTCATGAAGATGCGAGGTCTCAGGTGCATCCCTCCCCAAACACTTCATCTGAGTGGGTGCTCTGCAAAATTGCCACTCAGCATTGCCAGCCTGCAATGTCTGGACGAGTAGGGGTGCCAGTCACCAAGCTCTGGCCGGGCCTCTGTCGCTGATGCCTGGCAGCCTGCAACGCCCAGCTGTAATGGTGACTAAAACTGGAGAACCCAGCATAGAGCGAGCAGAACTGGAGGCCTGCCAGCCTGCAATACCTGGCCAAGTAGGGATGCCAGCCACCAAGTCCACCAGCCACCAAGTCCTGGCCGGGCCTCTGCTGCTGCTCCGCTGATGCCAGCCAGCCTGCAATGCCCAGTCAAGCAGGGGTACCAGCCACCAGGCCCTGGCCAGGCCTCTGCCGCCGTTCCACTGATGCCAACCTGCAATGCCATGCCCCTTATGGGTGCCAGCCACCAAGTCCCAAGCCTTTCCAGCCTCTGCTGCTGCTGACGCTGGGTCTCATACAGTCAGCCCTGGCGCCACAGACACCCCCAGGGTCCCTGCTGCTAGATCTCTGACAGCCTGCCATGCCTCCCCGGGCACTCCTGTGGGTCCCTGGAGTGCCCCAAGCCTCCCGGCGGGACCGAGCTTTCCAAACATTCGGGGGGGTTCGAACTCTGCTGGACTGAACCCACGAACCCAAACAAAGTTTTTAGTCTGAACGTCCAAACATCCGAACTCCATCCTGTTCGCACATCCTGTGGCATACAACAGAGCTGAACTGTTTTTTGTTTGCTTGTTTGTTTGTTTGTATGTATAAAGTTTTATTGTTTTTCTTACTTTGTGTTACATAACGAAACACAATGCAAGGTACTACATCAATATCAAAAGTCATTATAAATGCATTTGACTCAAAAATAGCAATCAAATAGTATTGTTTTATCACTCTGAAGAAATTCTTCTTGTTCAATTGCTGAGATGATTTTGTGTCATATTGTTTTTTAGTTCTCTTTCTTGTTTTTTAATTCTGCCATCAGTTTTTCCATGGTAAACAGGTACCATAAACAGCTTATCCATTCTTGCGGCGGCAATGGTCCCTCCGTTTCCCAGTGTCTGGCTATTATATTAACTGCAGCAAGACATTGGATTTTACAAGAATCCTGATGCAGTTTAAGAGTTGTGCTTGCCGGGTATATTCCGAATAAGGCTATTTCAGGTTTAAAAGGCACTAAAGATCCATTGACCTTGTTTAGGAAAGCGCATACTTGTCGCAAAAAAATTTGCGCATATACACAACTCCACAGGTAATGCCACAGGCAATGCTCAAGCGTAACCTGCTGGCCACACCCCTTGCAACAGAGTCCGTTCCCATGGTTTTCCCCATATTTTAGCTGTGAAGGTGTCATATAATATTTAGTTGTCTCTCTCTAACTTCTAGGGAAGATGCACAATAGTGCATATGTCTCCACATCATTTTAATCTCACTTTCTGTGAGTTTTTTATTTAATTCCTTTCCCATTTAGCGATGTAAGAATGATGTGTAGGCTATAAAAATAACTTTAGTTCTCTATAGATACAAGATAATTTTCCCCACAACCCTGCCAGATTTAATCAAGAATTTTCAATCCCCTAAGGTTCTCTAGCAAAGCTATCAGTCAGGTCCGGGATCAGGAATACACTTTTCAATTGTAAATACTGAAAGACATCAATTTTTTCCCTGTATTTCTGTTTCCAATACCTGAAAGGTCTTAATTTTTCCTTCATCAAAAAGTTGATATGCCTTATTGATCCTCTTTTTAGCAACTGTTTAACTTGGGAGCATTTTTTCTTTCCCGAACACAAATTCTTTGTATTGGAGAGAAAGGAGAAGCTTGTGGTTTGTCCTTTAGTTTCCTCTGCAAATATCTCCAATATTTTATCCGGGGGTTTGCAAAACAATGCTCCAATCTAAGATTTATGGGAATTAGTCCTTCGTCTACTATCACATCTTTCAGCGAGTTAAGCTGAAGTAGCTCTCTTTTTATTATAGGCCAATCTGGTTGTTTTGGACAATGGTACTAATATTGCATTGCAGCGAGTATAGCTGCCTTATAATACATTTTTGGTTCAGGCATGTTTAGGCCTCCCTTATATTTAGGTTGGAGCATTATATCAATTTTTAGTCTAGGCCCCCCCTCCAAACCAGTTCTCTAACCAAGGCCTCTATTTGTTTAAAAAATGTGTTTGGAAGATTTATTGGTAGAGCCATACATTTGTAAGTAAACTTTGGTAGGGCTATCATTCTAAATAGGTTGATTTTCCCCAGCCATGAGCACATTAAATTCTGCCAACTTGAAAACTCCTTACGAATTTGTTTAAGAATGGAGGGGGTGGGGGGTGGAATTAGCTACATATAAATTATTGCAGTCTTTTGTTAATATTATTCCTAAGTATTTAATACCTGTTGGACTCTCTGGAAAGGGTGTAAGTTCGTTTATCTGTTTTGCCTTTTCTTTAGAAGGAGCAAAAATAAATGCATGGGATTTTTCTTTGTTAATTTTATAGCCTGCAATCCTGCCAAAACTTTCAATTGTTTGTAACAGTGGTTTAATTGATTCTATTGGATTATCAATAAATAGTATAAAGTTATCGGCAAATAGAGCTTGTTTAGGAAAGCCCATACTTGTCGCAAAAATCTTTGCGCATATACACAACTCCACAGGTAATGCCACAGGCAATGCTCAAGCGTAA
This sequence comes from Sphenodon punctatus, assembly GCA_003113815.1. Lineage (NCBI taxonomy): Eukaryota > Metazoa > Chordata > Lepidosauria > Sphenodontia > Sphenodontidae > Sphenodon > Sphenodon punctatus. The sequence continues at coordinate 190,409 of QEPC01003224.1, forward strand.
CCTGCTGGCCACACCCCTTGCAACAGAGTCCGTTCCCATGGTTTTCCCCATATTTTAGCTGTGAAGGTGTCATATAATATTTAGTTGTCTCTCTCTAACTTCTAGGGAAGATGCACAATAGTGCATATGTCTCCACATCATTTTAATCTCACTTTCTGTGAGTTTTTTATTTAATTCCTTTCCCATTTAGCGATGTAAGAATGATGTGTAGGCTATAAAAATAACTTTAGTTCTCTATAGATACAAGATAATTTTCCCCACAACCCTGCCAGATTTAATCAAGAATTTTCAATCCCCTAAGGTTCTCTAGCAAAGCTATCAGTCAGGTCCGGGATCAGGAATACACTTTTCAATTGTAAATACTGAAAGACATCAATTTTTTCCCTGTATTTCTGTTTCCAATACCTGAAAGGTCTTAATTTTTCCTTCATCAAAAAGTTGATATGCCTTATTGATCCTCTTTTTAGCAACTGTTTAACTTGGGAGCATTTTTTCTTTCCCGAACACAAATTCTTTGTATTGGAGAGAAAGGAGAAGCTTGTGGTTTGTCCTTTAGTTTCCTCTGCAAATATCTCCAATATTTTATCCGGGGGTTTGCAAAACAATGCTCCAATCTAAGATTTATGGGAATTAGTCCTTCGTCTACTATCACATCTTTCAGCGAGTTAAGCTGAAGTAGCTCTCTTTTTATTATAGGCCAATCTGGTTGTTTTGGACAATGGTACTAATATTGCATTGCAGCGAGTATAGCTGCCTTATAATACATTTTTGGTTCAGGCATGTTTAGGCCTCCCTTATATTTAGGTTGGAGCATTATATCAATTTTTAGTCTAGGCCCCCCCTCCAAACCAGTTCTCTAACCAAGGCCTCTATTTGTTTAAAAAATGTGTTTGGAAGATTTATTGGTAGAGCCATACATTTGTAAGTAAACTTTGGTAGGGCTATCATTCTAAATAGGTTGATTTTCCCCAGCCATGAGCACATTAAATTCTGCCAACTTGAAAACTCCTTACGAATTTGTTTAAGAATGGAGGGGGTGGGGGGTGGAATTAGCTACATATAAATTATTGCAGTCTTTTGTTAATATTATTCCTAAGTATTTAATACCTGTTGGACTCTCTGGAAAGGGTGTAAGTTCGTTTATCTGTTTTGCCTTTTCTTTAGAAGGAGCAAAAATAAATGCATGGGATTTTTCTTTGTTAATTTTATAGCCTGCAATCCTGCCAAAACTTTCAATTGTTTGTAACAGTGGTTTAATTGATTCTATTGGATTATCAATAAATAGTATAAAGTTATCGGCAAATAGAGCTTGTTTAGGAAAGCCCATACTTGTCGCAAAAATCTTTGCGCATATACACAACTCCACAGGTAATGCCACAGGCAATGCTCAAGCGTAACCTGCTGGCCACACCCCTTGCAACAGAGTCCGTTCCCATGGTTTTCCCCATATTTTAGCTGTGAAGGCATTATATAATATCTAGTAGTAATATTTAGTTGTCTCTCTCTAACTTCTAGGGCAGATGCACAATAGTGCATATGTCTCCACATCATTTTAATCTCACTTTCTGTGAGTTTTTTATTTAATTCCTTTCCCATTCCTTTCCCATGAGCATACCTTTGACTTTTTATTTTGTCGTAGGGCTGCTGCCAAGCCCTCCAGGGTAATATTGAACAGGAGCGGGGACAGGGGACAGCCCTGCTGTGTTCCTCTGTGTAATTCAAAAACTTCTGTATTCTGTCCATTATCCCGAAGCATGGATGAGCATATATTGCTGCAATCCATTTAAGGAAATTTCCTGAAACCCCAACTTTTTTTAAAATAGCAAATAAATAGGTAGGTTCCAAAAAATCAAAAACCTTTTCCGCATCAGCAGGGGTTTCATTTTTTGTGTGTGCATGAATCAGATTTACCACTTTCCTTATATTATCCATGCCCTGTCTTCCAGGGACAAACACAGCTTGATTCTGATGAATAATTTCTCCTGTCACTGCTTTAAGTCTGGTGGCTAATATTTTTGCGAAGATTTTAAAATAATTGTTTAAAAGCGAAATGGGCCTATAACTTTCACATTATCAACTGGTCTGCTAGGTTTTGGCACCAATGTAATTTGGGCATCACAGAAGGAGGTAGGCATCTCACCTGTATTTAAGATGCCATTGAATAATTTAGTTAAGTGTGGGCAAAGTAATTTAATAAAGGTTTTATAAAATTCAGAGGGGAACCCATCCGGACCATTTGCCTTATTACTTTGCATACTGTCTATAGCTGCTTCTACCTCTGAGACTGTGATTAGTGTATTTAGGTAGTTCAATGTTAATCAGGAATTTTTTTATCTCCTCAGGGTCTGGATCAGAAGATGAATACAATTTTTTATAGAATTCCAGAAATTCAGCTTGAAATTTTATTCTGCTCTTTTAGTAGAGTTTCATCATCTTTTTCTAATATTTGCAATCACCGATTTTTGCTGTTGTGTTTTAGCTAGACGCACTAGTGCTTTGCCTGCTTTATTGCTGTTATTGTAATAATAAAATTTAATATGCTTCAATTGTGTCTTGACTTTTTCAAGTTCTGCTCCCCAAGATATTGTAAATCCTTACAAATAAACTTTAGTTTCCTATTAAAGTCTCTTTACATTAGGCTTTTTTTTTTTTAATCTCTGCACCCCAAACAGGGGCTCCAGATATTTAGATTGATGCCTCATTGTCTACTAATCAGCTTCTTCATTGCAGGACAGGTGGCAGGGCCATCCCTACCGTGGGGGCAGCTCGGGGCAACCACCCCAAGCCCCGCTCCTGGGGGGGGCCACACTTGGGGTCCCCAGCTTCCAGCCTGACAGTGGCCGAGAGCTGGGCCCCCCAAGCGTGGGGCCCCCAGCCGACTTGACTGACATGCAGTGGAGGGGGCCAGCAGGAGTGAGGCAGAGACCCCAACTCTCTCACACTCTGTGCCCCCCCCCGCTGTCTGTCAGTCTCGGCCAGGGGAAATGAGGGAGAGAGAGGCAGAGGTCCCGCCTCTCCCTCATTTCCCTTGGCAGAGAGACTGACAGGTGGGGGGGCACCCATGGAGTGAGGGAGAGGTGGGGCCTCTGCTTCTCCCTCACTTCCACCAGAAGTGAGGGAGAAGCAGGCAGAGGTTCTGCCTCTCCCTCATGCCGCTGCTCCCCTCTGCTGCCTGGCTGTTTTGGCAAGGGGAAATGAGGGAGAGGCGAGACCTCTGCCTCTCTCTCCCTCATTTCCCCTGGCCGAGACTGTGGCAGGTAGTGGGGGGGGGGGGAGCAGTGGAGGTGGCAGTGGGCAGTGCACCAGCAGATTTAATCTGCTGCCGTGGTGCCCACCCCGCCTGAAGCTCTGAGCCTGGCGTGGGGCCCAGGCTGGAGGTGGGGGTGGCAGTGGATCCGGTAAATAATCCGATGGCCACTCAGGCTTGGGGATGGACGGAGGGGAGTGCCCCTCTGCCCATCCTGAGCCCAGGCAGCGCACTGCCCCCAGACTGGGCCGGGGAGCGCATCCTGAGCTGGGGAGTGCCCCTAGGCCTGCTGGCCGCCACCAACTTTGTCGCCGGTGGAAGAAAGAGGCCTCACATTTGTTCTCTGCTCTGGGCCCCACTTATACTAAGGCCAATCTTGACAGGTGGAGAAAAGCCTCCAAATCCTCTGTAGCTGAAAACATTTTAGGTTTCCCTTTTATTGAGATGAACATTTTGGCAGGAAATTTTAGTATAGGCTTCAAGCCCCTTTCGTGCAAAATACCGAAGTATTTACTCCATCCTCTTCTCTTCACCATAGTTTCAGCTGAGTAATCAGGGAACACTTTTACAGGGTTGTTATTAAATGACAGCTCTTTTTTCAGTCTAGCTTTTTGCAATATTTCTTCTTTTACTTGAAAGCTGGCAAATTTTACAAGTATTATGCGTGGTCTGTTGAAATCCTTATTAGATGGCCTGCCCATTCTATGTGCTCTCTCAATCCCAGCTGAGTGTAAGTGGGATTCTTCAGGGAAATGATCTTGAAGAAAAGCTCAGATTAGCTTTCTTATATCAGCTCTTTCACTCCCTTCTGGAATACCCACTAGTATCAAATTATCTCTCTGGAATCTGTTTTCCAGATCTATTTTTTGGAGCAGGAATGCCACTGATTCCTGCATTTTTACTAGTTGATCCTCTGTGGATACAGCTTGATCTTCCAGGGTGGATACCCTGTCCTCTGCCGTGTCCATCCTTTTGGCCAATATTTCCAATTTTTATTGCCTGCTTCCACTGAGGAACACAATTTCACTATTTCCATTTTTAATTCTTTTTTCATTTCTAGAAGGAGCTCAGTTACTGACCTGTCCCCAGCTGCTTCTGCTTCTTCAAAAGCTGCATCCGTTTAAACCACCACCATTTTATGTCTCTTGGGACCAGGCCCTCCTTCTTTAAGCCATTCTAAAGGCTGCTGACGGCAATATCTTTCCAGAGATGTTTCTTTGGAAGTCTTTTTCGGGTCCGCTCTTGCTCGCCGGGACATATTCACACTTTTTGGGGGGCCGTCAGGTTCAAAGATCAACATTTTGGGTAGATATTTTTACTGACTCTAGCGAAACCCAGCTATTCTGCGTAGCGCATGCGCAGTCCCCCCATCAGAGCCTAATTGTAAAGTGTAACTTCTACTGTTCTGCCAGCTGCTTGGCACCATGAGGCCAGAGGGATCTCTCTGCCTGGCTCCACTTCCCTTTGCCCGGTCTGCTCAAGTTACCAGTGCCACAGTACCAATGCCATGCCAAAAGGGTGCCCCTGGGGTGTGTGTGTGTGAATGTCTGGTTTCTTAATTTTGTGAATGCTGGGGCCTGGACTTGCTGTCTTTTGGTAGGATTTATATTTCTCCATGCAGTTGCAGACTGTTTTGCAGGGTTGTTGTATTCTTCTTGAGCAAATGTCCCTTGCTAGCCTGCATTTTTGTGCACTGCTTGGTTGGCATAAAATGATTAAAGTGGGTGCATTCACTGCTGATGGTGAGCCATGCTGTGGGTACACTACTATTTTTTGTTTTTGCTTTATTGCTACATGTGTTATTGTGTTAGCTAGGCAATTAAGGGGGAGGGGGAGGGAGGAAGGGGTGGATGTGTACCCTGATTAACTAGGCAATTAAACGGCTGCAGCTGCTGCACATGACAGCATGTGATGAGGTTCCAAAGTTTCTGAAGTTTTCTGAGGTCTGGAATTCCAAGTCCGAATTCTGAAACTTTGGAAACAACACCGAAGGGCTGCTGAGTACTCAGGCCAACTACTCGGGACTTCGGTATTCAGTCCAAGTACTCGGAAGTACTATTCAGTACACCCCTAGTATATAGTTGTCTGTTCACAGTTAGTAGTATTAGATTAGTTAGTTTTTACAGTTAACTACACAGATTTATTGGGAGGGGGAAAAGAAAGAAAAAAGAAAACAGATTTTATAATGGACTTTCCCATCGAAAAGGCAGCGCCCTCAGGTAAATGGCCGGGGTTTAAGCAATGTGCTACCTGCACCATGGTAGCACCTATTTCTGATCTACATGATCAGAAATAGGTGCTTAGGAGAAGGGCACATCACAACCACCTCTCTGGCATGTCAGGCTCTGAGTTCAAGAGCTGTAAAATACAAAAACTGGAGGCTCAAGGAAGAACTCACTAGAAGGGTGTTGCAGCCACCAAAGGATAACCTGGCTATTTCATCCTGAGGAAATGGATCAGAGATGAGGAAACGTAAGGATAAAGACCCTAAAAAGACTCATAAAAGGCCATGCAATGAGCCAGAGCCCTTCAACTCCGGGTCAGCTCATGCAGGTCAATTTACCACTTCAATTAATAGAGCAGTTGGGCATACACCCCCTCCAGTGCAACATGGGGTTTCAGAACCACAGAATCAGCCCTTGGCTCTGATGTCAGACATACAGGAGCAACCAACTATAAATAGGAATTTTCCCTAAATCTCATATTTCAGTGTCAGTCCCATTATTTAATAAATTAATGATTCAATAGCTAACACAAGAATCCCTGTTATAATTATGAAAATGTACTGTAAAGTTTGGCTGGAGACTAGAGAGACTGAAAATGACCCCCTGGTGGCTGATTGGCAGATGACATCATTAGTGTGTTCCTCCATCCAGCTCACTGCTAAGCTAACTGTGTCCCTTTGCAGGCCACAAAATCTTTTATTTTTATTTATTTATTTTATAAATTTTTACCCCGCCCCTCCTGCAACGCAGCGCGGGGCGGCTTCCATCATTAAAACAATAAAATACAATAAAATCAATCTAAAACAATCATAAATACTTTAAATATTAAATATTAA
>QEPC01003224.1:201299-222524 GCA_003113815.1 Sphenodon punctatus
TAAAAACAAAAAACAAATAAAAAACAAAAGAAAACCATATAAAACCCAATAAAAAACCAAAAAAACATATAAAAAACAAAAAAACACCCATAACAACATTTCCTGAATGGCCGAACCGAACAGCCGAACCCGAACTAGCCGAACTGACGACCCGAACGCAGCTGAACTGAATGGCTAAACCGAACGGACGAAACGAACGCAGCCGAAATGAACAGCCGAACCCGAACCGTGATCTGTTCGCCCATCCCTAGTTGCTGCTATGGCCGCATATCAACACTTTCTGTGGACAAGAAGCAAGGCAATGACAGACCCAAGAGAGAGATAAACCTTACAAAAGGAGGGCTTACATCTCTCCCAATTCCAATTGACGTCAGTCGTGCATGATACAGACTCAGGCATACTTTCAATAGGCACAGCTGTCACAGTGCAAAGGCATGCTTGGTTGCAATTTGAGATCCACAGCTCTCACCCCAGAGAACAAAGCAAGATTAGAAGACCTTCCATTTGATGGAGAGGGCTTGTTTGCGAAGGTGACAGACAAATACCCTCCAGAAAATAAAGGATACCTGCCAGACCACCAGGGCACAAGGAGTAGTGCACCAGCAGCACAAGTGATCGTATCGACTATCTGCATCTGTGGCTTACTATAGACAGCACATGCCCTTGTTTCGTCAGAGGAGGTTTGTAGCACCGTCGCAATCGCAAACCCATAACAACTACCAAAATAACAGAAAGAGTTTCTCAAAACAAAGACAGAAGACCAGGCAGAACCAATCTACATTGGGGGCCCTGTCTTTGTCTCAGGTTTGATACTTCTGAAATCAATTGCCACAGCCAGTCAAGCCTATTCTTTAGGGATAGCTCCTACAGGAAATTAACTCCTTAACAGACAAGGGAGCAGTGGAGGAGGTACCTATCTACACTTCAGAATAGGGGTTCTACTCATGATTCTTCATCATTGACAAAAAGGATTGCGGAATGAGACCGATCCTTGATCACAGAAATCTGAATAAGTTTGTCAAACGCTTTAAGTTTTGCATGATCTCTTTATCTAAGATATTACCAGCATTACAACATCAGGTCTGGCTAGTGGCAATTGACGTAAAAATGCATATCTCCACATCAGTATCAGATACTGTCACAGGAATTATTTACATTTTCTTGCAAAAGGAAGATGTTTCCAATACTGGTTCTGCCATTTGGCCTGTCAACAGCACTCAGGGTATTTACCAAATGTATGGCCTCAGCTCAGATGAAGAGGCATAAGCATCCTCCCATACCTCACCGTTTGGCTCATATCAGCAGACACACTGCTGATGTACTATGTCACCACATCAACACCACCATTGATCTCTTGGAACACCTTGGCTTGCAGATCAATTTCTGCAAATCTCACCTCAAACCTACCAGAGTACTACCTTTCATAGGAGCGATTATAGATACTACCCAGGAGAGAGTGTTCCTCCCCATGGAAGTTTTCAAAATATTGCGACTATGATAAACTTCCTGTACCATCATCCTTCTCAAAAGTTGAGTGTAGAAGGGCCTGTCCCTAAAGGGTTATTAATTATTATTATTATAATAAACATTTATATAGTGCCAGTCATGTACTTGGCGCCATACAGAACATAGAAATGGATGTGGTCCCTGCCTGTGGCTTACAATCTAAAAGACAAGGAGGGGGAGACAGGGAGAGGGGACAGTGGGAGAGACAGGGGAGAAGACAAACAAACATTCAGGCGGATGCGAAGTCTCAGGTGCGTGTGCTTGGCTTGGTTACAATCAGGTTGGTTGCAGCAGTCTGCAGAGGAGGGCAGACAGTAAGTATATGGGGAACGACTAGCAGGCATTGGGAAAGGCGGCGAGGAAAAAGTGGGTCTTGAGGAGGGATTTGAAGGAGCGGAGGGAGGGGGCAAGGCGGATGTGGGTAGGGAGGGAGTTCCAGGCATGGGGGGCAGCGAGGGAGAAGGGTCGAAGGCGGTTAGGTGAGCAGGAGAAACGAGGGAGAGTGAGGGAGGGGACAGAGGAAGAGCGGAGAGCGCGTGCAGGAGTGCGTAGGGAGATTAGGTCCGAGAGGTAAGGGGGAGCTTGGTTGTGGAGTGTTTTGAACGTGAATACCAGGAGTTTAAACAGGATACGTTCAGGAAGGGGGAGCCAGTGAAGAGAGAAGAGGAGAGGCTGCACATGGTCGAAGCGACGGGCAGAGTGAATGACCTTGGCAGCAGAGTTTTGGATTGCGATAAGGGGGGACAGGTGAGAGCGAGGGAGGCCAGCAAGGAGGAGGTTGCAGTAATCGAGGCGAGAGATAACCATGGCATGAACAAGGGTTTTGGCCGAGGAGGTAGAGAGAAAGGGGCGGATCCGAGCAATGTTATGGAGGGCGAATCGGCAGGATTTGGCAACAGAGTCAATGTAAGGTTTAAAAGAGAGGTGCGTGTCAAAGATGAAGCCCAAGCTACGGGCTTGGAGAACAGGATGGATGGTGACTCCATCGATGCAGATGGGCAGGTTAGAGGGAGAGGAAGAGGAGGGAGGAAAAATGAGGAGTTCGGTCTTGGCCATGTTGAGCTTGAGTTGACGTCGGGACATCCAGGCGGAGATATCAGAGAGGCAGTTGACGAGGCGTGAGTGGACAGAAGAGGAGAGAGAGGGGGTAGAAAGATAGAGTTGGGTGTCATCAGCATAGAGATGATATTGGAATCCATGGGAGGCAATAATTTTGCCAAGGGACAGGGTGTAAATAGAGAAGAGGAGAGGGCCAAGGACAGAGCCTTGGGGGACCCCAACTAAAAGGGGGAGGGAGGAGGAGCTTGACTCGGGGAGCAAGACTTTAAAGGAGCGGTCAGAGAGGTAGGAGGAGAACCAGTCAAGGACAGAGCCACGGAAGCCCAAAGAGTAAAGCGAGTCCAGTAGAAGCAAGTGGTCATCAGTGTCAAAGGCAGCAGAGAGATCAAGGAGGACAAGAATGGAGTAGAGGCACTTAGATTTAGCAACAAGTAGATCATTGGTGATCTTGGCCAGGGCAGTTTCAGTAGACTGGAGGGGGCGGAAGCCAGATTGGAGAGGGTCCAAGGAGGAGTTGGCAGAGAGGATGTCCAGGCAGCGGGGTTTCTTGTGAGTAATCCAGAAAAATCTTTATTTTTTCTTTGTTATATTCTAGTGTCTGTCTCTTTTGTCTGGTCAATCTCAAGATTTCCTCCTTATCTTGAAAAAATGCCAATTTAAATATGATGGTACATGGAGGAGGAGGTGAATTGAGGGGAGTTGGGGTGTGCTGCCCCCCCGTCCCGTTAACAGCCCTGGAGCACTTACCTGATCACTGACAGCTGAGCGGGGTGGAACCGAGATGCCGCGCCAAACCTGTAAGGAATAAAAGCACAAGCAGTCACCGGCGGAGGTGAGGAGGTGAATTGCGGGAAGTTGGGGTGTGCTGCCCCCCCATCCTGTTAACAGCCCGGGAGCACTTACCTGATCACTGACAGCTGAGCGGGGTGGAACCGAGGTGCCGCGCCAAACCTGTAAGGAATAAAAGCACAAGCAGTCGCCGGCGGAGGTGAGGAGGTGAATTGCGGGGAGTTGGGGTGTTCTGACCCCCCTGTCCCGTTAACAGACCGGGAGCACTTACCTGATCACTGACAGCTGAGCGGGGTGGAACTGAGGTGCCGCGCCGAACCTGTAAGGAATAAAAGCACAAGCAGGCGGCGCCAGGGACGCGTGCTGGGGATGCGCGTCGAAGGGCCACACGCCGAAGGGCGCGCGCACAAGGGTGCACCCTTTTGCGCACCCTTCGGTGCCCCCGGAGCAGGAGCCAGCTTATGTTAGTGAGGATTTGGAGGGGCATATCGATCCTAACCCGATGGACATTCCAGGTGTGAGAGGGTCAGAAACCGAAGGGGGGAAGATGCCATCTACCAGGCAATTAAAACAGGGGTGCCTGGACTCCTATTTTAAGCCAAGGGAGAGAGGGGAGGAGATGCCCCCCCCTTCCTGGCTCCTCTGATTTTGCCCTCGAAGAAAGCTCCACTGACTGGTATGGGGGCCCCACAGCATGGAGGAGAACAAATGGTCTTAGCCCCGCGCAGGGACCCACCAGATCCGGCGCTCGAATTTCAGACAGTTACTGGACAAGTCGGTCCAGCACCCCTAGGGGGCAAAAAAACTGGCTACCTTTCTGACTGAACACATAATGTTTACCATCGAGACAGTGCAGTTTATGTTCAGCAGATTGTCCTACATGCAATCCAAAGTAAACTCCGTAGAGGGGCTATTACAGGAGGTGGTAGCTACAAGACCTCTGGGAGGGGAAGGGAAGGTCCTGAGGGCATGTGTTTCCACAACAGAAGTGGGTGCCCCGGGTGGGTCAGCTCTCAATACAGTCAGCAGAGTTTCCCCCCCCCCTACATCCATCCATCCATCTTTCTGGTATCACTCTCCCAGACCAGGAAGCTGAACGCCAGGATATAGCATTTCCCAATATCTGTTCTGATAAAGCAGAATCATTTGGTCTCCTCCCAGATGACTTAATTTTTACCATTCTTTCAAGAGGCAGCCGTCCCGCCCCCTTGTGGGGTACCCCCCTAGATGCTGCTGAACATCTCAGACTGCTTATGAGGAAAGTGGTGATAACCAGTAAGGACATAGTTTTGTTAGATCATCTGTGTCTCTCTCCCGATAGACAGATGATACTAGTCACCTTTATCTCAGCTGAGTTACCGTCTCTCATTTTTTCCCAGAAGATCCATTTAGAACAGCAGGCTGTTACCACTGCCTGTGTATATAACTCTCTCGCCCCAGTCCAGGAGAGGGCCACAGGGGCTCCTCAGGCGAGAAGGGATTCCCAGATGAGAGGCGGGAATCCATTTCTACCTTTGCAACCAACTTGTGACCTTTGACTGAGGTCCCCCCCGTAGGAGGTGGTTTAATGAGCTCTCCCCATCGAGAGCTAGGGGCCCTGCCTATGGGAGGTGATGCAGCCCACCAGGGGGGCCACAATTTGGTGCCTGCGGCTCAGTTACTAGCGGGGTTGGGAGAGATCCCTCTCTCAGCTCAGACGCAAAGCAACAGTGCAAAATTGTCTGCCTCCCCATCTCTGATGATGCAGGATCACTGCGTACAGCGTCTTGAATCTTTATATCTACGGCTGAAGGAGCTCAAATCAGAGCTAGTCATGAGGGAGAAAGGGGCTGGTCCATCAAGTGTTTTAGTAAGTCGGGTTATTAACCCACGCAGACTGATTTCACTTCTATCCCAAACATCAACTCCTGTTAAGTCATCTACATGGCTTATGCCATTAGGGGGAACTCAAGCGGGGAGGGGCCAGGGAGAAGAATCTAATCTTTTGACGACATCTATTATTGTAAGCCCAACAGGCCCCCAGTCTCAGGGAGGGCAAGAGGGCTTGAGATCAACTACAACTCCCGATGGATCGTTTGTCGTTATCACTACCTATAATACCGCCCAGTCCTCTAAGGGCCCCCCAGGGGGTCTCTTCATCTCTGTCCCCTGTGTTTAGGCTAGACCAAGTAAACACTGACTCAGCTTTCAATCTAGTTAGTAAGGGTACTCAAGGGGTGGTGGTTTCCCCCTCGGGGGCGCCCCCAAATCCCCCAGGCTGAATCCTTAGGCAGCGTTCCAAAATCTCGACTCACTCCTCAAAACAATGACTAACACAAAGCCAGGGTCTACCGCTAACCTTGATTTCCTGGAATATTTTGGGTTGGAAGGGCCACCAGTCAGATCCCGAATTTCTTAATTGTTTGAATTCTTATGATGTAATCCTAGTACAGGAAACATGGCTGGCGGAATCTACTATACAGAAATCTTGGAAATCTCGATACCTATTGGCAGGCCGCGAATTCTTCTGATTCTTATGGCCGCCCCAGTGGGGGTCTTGTCTTTTTCATTTCCTCTAGGCTATTGGTTCAATTTTTATGTATTAGCTTCATTAAAGCTTATTTTAGTCTTTACTATTGTACATTCTCTTCCAGACTCGAACTGGTTATCGGGATTGTTTATATCCCCCCGGAACGTTCACCATACTATAACCCCGATATATGGGATTCCATCATTGACCAGGTTCAATCTGCAATTGTGAGGTTTCCAGCAGCAGTTCTCCTCCTAGGAGGCGATTTCAACGCCCGTCTTGGTAATCCGACATCCGTTCAGGACGCTCTCACTTTGGAGGACACAGCCGACCCACTTCCACTCCCTACGCGCCATTCAAGGGACCAAGTTATGGGCCCCAGGAAAATCTTACTGGACCATCTGGTGGCCGAGCTGGACCTCAGAATTATTAATAGGAGGGTGGAAGGGACCTAGAGGGAAATTTTATCTTCCACTCCCCCCAGGGTTCCAGCGTACTGGATCTTTTTTTGGTATCCCCCAATCTTCTACCTATGATTTGCAGACTTAAAGTTGTTCCATCGTCCGTGTCTAGTCATTTGCCACTGTCTTTATCAATTGTAGTACCCTCTCCAAAGAGGGATAGTATCTCCCCGGTCAATCTAGGAAAAGGAGTTGAAGGGGGACCTCTGTTGGTGCGGTCAAAGTGGTCCGAGGACCAGGCAGCGGCGGTGGACGCACTTATTTCCTCTCCCCCAATGGTAAATTTGCGTAAGTTGATGGCAGCTGGTGGGGCAGAGGTGGTATTATGGTATGAGGAAATACAGTTTTTGCACATTCCCATAATCACCAAGAAGTCATCAGACTCTCCCACTGAAGGTCGCTTTGTTGACATGTTCCCCTTCTGGTTTGATAAGGAATGTCATCAAGTATGGTTATCCCTTCGTTGCATTATCAGAAAGCTCAGGACCAACCAGAGTCAGTCACTTATGATAAGGATGGTGACTCTCAGGAAAGAATACCGAGAGCTCCTGACTATCAAGCGAAACCATTATTCAGAATCCCAATGGTCAAGGCTCCTGCAAGCAAAAGACATCCGCCAATTCTGGAATATAATCCAGGTCTCACAGAGGAAAGAAGGATCCCTTAGTGGAGTGGGGATTCAGCCGGCTGTGTGGCAGGAATTTTATAAGATCTTATTTGCACCCTCTGGGGTACAAGCTGGCCCGCTTATCCTACCTCCAGATGAGTTCCAGCACTGGCCCCCTGTAATGCCCGAGGTAATAGTGGAGCTTATATCCCAGCTTAAACCCAGGAAAGCTCCTGGCCCCGATTACATCTCCCCTGAACTCCTGAAAAGTCATCCCGAATGGTGGGCTAGGTTGCTTGCACCTCTATTCACAAATCTTAATGAGACTGGTGCTTTCCCCCCCAGCATGGAAAGAGAGCTTTACCATCCCTATTTACAAAAAGGGGGATCCCAAATTGCTCAAGAACTATAGGCCCATTAGTCTCCTTAGTATAGTTGCCAAATTATACACTAGACTATTGCTGGACAAACTGCAAGCATGGTTAGATAGATCTTGTATAATAGAGCCAGAAAAAGCAGGCTTTCAAAAAGGGCATTCAGCCATGGACCATATATTTGTCCTATCAGCTCTGATTTCTAAATACACTACCTCTCGCAGAAAGCTATATTTGTGCTTTATAGATCTTGAGAAGGCGTTTGACTCGGTTTGTAGAGAGCGATTGTGGGTAAAGTTAAGGGATGTGGGCATCGAGCCCAGACTCCTGTACTTGATGATGCATCTCCACGCAGATAATACCTTACGAGTCCGTTACAATTCTAGGGAAGCTTTAGCCAGGCCTGTCCAAGTGCGGTCAGGAGTAAGGCAGGGGTGTTTGTTGGCCCCTGCCTTATTTAATTTATACCTGAACGACGTGGTCCAGGCAATGACCCAGATTAATACCCATGCCCCCTTTTACTCTACGCCGACGACACGGTACTAATGTCTCAGACGCTGATAGGCCTGAAACGCCTAATGCATGCATTTGGAGTCTATTGCCAGCGAAACCTTTTACGTATTAACTTTAATAAGACCAAGGTTCTGGTAGCCGGCGTTAGAGGGGCAATAAAGGTTCACCACTGGACAATTGGCAACAATTCTATAGAGCAGGTCCGGTGGTTTAAATACTTGGGGGTGATTTTCTCCTCATACCCGGGATGGAAACCCCATTACGAGGCGTTAACAAAATTGGGCAAGAAAACTTCAATGGCTATTATAAAATTTTACCAGGGACCGGGAGGCAAACTGGTGCTTCCAGTCCTCCGTCTTTTTAGGGCGAAAATTGTAAACCAGCTCCTCTATGCCCTGCCGATATGGGGGCTGTCTTTTATGGCTCAATTTGAAGGAATCCAGAATGGTTTCCTACAGATCATTCTGGGTGCCCCTCGGGGGTTACCCCAGGTCATCCTGAGGACAGAGGCTCTATGTATTCCACTCCGAGCCTACGCCTTGCAGGTTTTGGCAATCTATTAGGCTAAAACTGTTTTATTTCCCTCCGGGAAACCCTCTCTTCTTTCTATGGTGATAAATGCCAGGCTAGGAGTAACCTGGATTCAGGCAGTGGAGAAGGAGGTCCACCACCTCGGGTTCTCATCTGAGTGCTTGAGGCTGGTGGGCCTAGTGGCAGCCAAGAGCCTGATCAAAAGGAGAGTGAGGGATCAGATGTTGTAATCGGAGACCACCATGCTTGCTGCCCAGAGGGTTGCGCCAGCCTATGCCCCCTTTCAGCCCTCAGCAGCTGGTGACTACTATCTTTTTACGTGGCCAGATGCCGGGAAACTGGTAGCTTTTTTTAAGCTGAGGGTTAATTCATTCCCTTTAGCTCTGGTAAAAGGCCGATATAGGGGGATCCCCCGGGCTCAGAGGCTATGCCCATTGTGCCAGTTGGGAGAGGTCGATTCAGTGGATCATATTCTCCTAAGATGCGCCCTTTTTGTTGGACCTAGACTCCGACATCTTGGGGGACGTATCAAGGGAGGCAATGCGGCTGGCCAGGCCATTCGGAGTTTACTCAGTTCAGTGGACTCAGATCTGTCTAGGGCTGTAGTCAGTTGTGCACAGGCCATTTTACGCATCCGTTTAGTGCACAATCTCTGAACAAAGACCCTTGGGCAGTAGTTGGGCAAAGCCAGTGTGGCTAGACATGTGCACCATACCTCCTGACAGGTGGAATCAGGATATCGCAGGTGGGTGGATTTTGGGTAGGGTACTTCCCTGGGTAATGGGGTTATATTGTGCGCAATATGGGGAACACGATTATTTAGGCCTTGATCCGAGTAATCAATGGGACTATTAGGTAGAGGCGGGCCTCTTTTGGGGGCAACCCAATATTTTTATGGGGTAAGCCATATTGGATATACCCAGGAATGGAAAGGGGATTTCAGATGGGGAGAGAGGGGAGTATACCGCTGCTCGCCGCCATATCTTTTTATTAGTCATATTGTCAGGTTGATATTTTAATTTGTAGTATACCTGTGTTCTCATATGGATATTGTATATGTACTTGAAAATTTTGTTAAGGCCTACGGCCAAACAATAAACTTATTCATTCATTCGATGGTACGTGGAGGATCTGCAAGACTTTTTGGCGGGCATCCTGTTCTATGTGCTCTATTGATTTTAGGGTCGTGTAGTCTAGACTCTTCAGGGAAGACTGCCTCTAATATGTTCCATATTAGCTTTGTGATGCCCCCCATTTCTAGACCTTCTTTGTTGCCCACCGTCCTAAGATTGGAGCTCCTTGACCTATTTTCAAGGTCTTCTGTTTTCTCAGTTACCCAGGCCAGTTGTTTTTGCATTGTATCTGTCCAGTCTGCAGTTTTCACTGCCTGGTCCTCTATTGAGGAGATTCTCTCTTCTGCTATATCTATTCTCTTTGTAAGAACTTCTATCTCCCCCCCCCCCGCCCCCCCAGTTTCTATATCTCTCTGCATCCT
Organism: Sphenodon punctatus; assembly: GCA_003113815.1. Lineage (NCBI taxonomy): Eukaryota > Metazoa > Chordata > Lepidosauria > Sphenodontia > Sphenodontidae > Sphenodon > Sphenodon punctatus. The sequence continues at coordinate 211,144 of QEPC01003224.1, forward strand.
GTTTATTTCTGCAAAGAGTTTTTCCCTGTCCTGCTCCGCTTTCCTTAAATTCTTTTGTATTTCTCTAAACATTTCTTTTACTTCCTCACCTGCAGGCTGGGTCTCGGTGGCCTCTGTCTGCGTTGCGCTGGATGCCATATTGTCTCCGCTGCTGGGGCCCGCCTCCAGTCTCTGCCTTGGTGTCTGGAGTGTGTAAAAATTCGTTATTGCGGGGTTTTTATTCTTTTTTCTGTCCTTCACATCTGTTATGGCATTAGCTTGCTCTTTTAAGCTTTTTTGAGCTGCCACATTTCAAGTTGGGGGGGTTTTCTGCTGGGGTCTGATGGAGCTCACGCTTCCCACAGCTAACCCGATCGGCGCATGCTCAGTCTCCCTCGAAACAGTTCTGCCTTTAATGGTTTTTTAAACTGTAAAGTTTGTTTTAGAAAATCTTCCTTAGTTTGTTGACCTCCTTCTTGAAGTATAATGCCCCAAACGGAACACAATATCCCAAGTGGAGTCTCACCAGTACTGAGTAAAGTGGCATCTCCATATCCGTGTCTAGGAAATGATGCATCTTTAATGCAGCACCAAATGGCACTTACCAACAGCATCACATTGATGACTGATGTTCAGTTGTGATTGTGGGTCTCAAATCCTTGTGCTGCTCCCCATTTTAAATGAAGTGCTGCTCCCCATTTTATTTGTTTTTTGTTCTGTGTGTAATACTTTGCATGGTTTCTCCCAACCCCAGTCTAGTTTATCTAGTCCATTGTGTAGTCTAATCCTGTCCTCCAAAGAGTTTGCAATCCCTTCCAGTTCTGTATCATCTCCAAAACTGATGAGTATACTTCCCACTTCCTCTTCTAAATCATTAATGAAAATGTTGCAAATGCTGAAGAGGGCCAGACTCAGGACAGGCCTCTGTGGGACACAACTAAAGACCTCCTTCCAGTTCTTAATTATTACTCTTTGAATGAGGCTTTTTAGTCAATTGTGAACCATTTAATGCTAATTCCACCCAACCCCAGCTTTTTGATGTCATATCATGTTGACTGCGTTGAACCAGCTACCACAAATAGCTGGCAGGAAGGGGGCAGTGCTGGGACCCCCAAAGGTGACTGTCCATTTGGGGATGGGGGATCTTGGGGCCTTGTCCACTAGGGGACAGTGAATGAATTGGGAGGGCTCCCCCACTCCACAGTCCTCCATCTCACAGCTGCAGAGGGGATGGGGTGGGGGTGGGGATCTCCCAGACTCATGGGACATGAGGGGGAATGTTCCAGTTCTCTGAAGAGTGTTTAGGAAGAGAAACCCCTCTTACTCCCAGCAATTCCAGCTCAACTCCACACCACAGACCGGAAGCCTGGTACAGAGCTGTCTGAGTCCATGGGGTTTGGACGCTGAACCCCTTTTCTCCCAGCTGAGGACAGGAAGGTTCCTGTCTGACAGGACAGGAAGGTGTCCCAGCTACCACTTTGCTCTGGGGCCCCTCAACCCACACACAGGCACCCAGGAGTTATGATCAACCTGGGGGTCTGTGCCCCTTGCCATTACCCCTTCCCACCACAGCATTGGAAGGAGCAACAGGAGTCACTGGTGGAGTCGGGGAGGGGGCCTCAGTAGGAGGAGGATGGTATAGAGAGCTGCCATGCAGCCAGAGAATTCTGGTGTCCAGTGAGGTAGAATTGTTTTAACCACTATGTGAACTCACATAACCCCCTCTGCATGGCCAACTTGTGTCCTTCCTATAGTAACCAGTTGCTGCCCCCCCCCATTATCTCATGCTCTAAACTGCAGAGTGTCCAGGAGCTAATCAGCAGAGGACAAGTAACTTCTGTATACAAAGCTGCCAAGAAAAACAAATTATGTAATTGTATGCAATACACAGAAGCGACAAACTGTATTTGATACTTCCTTGTATAGAATATATGTAACGTGTGATTGGTTGCCTGCAAATCCTTTGTCTCAACTTGTATAAATAGCTTTTTCTTTAAGTACTTGATGTCTGCCAGCACTGGATGCTAGGCAGTCCCGTAGCTGCGTACTTGAATACATTTTGGGAATGTTCCAAGTAATGGCCTCCTCTCATTCCTTGTGGATAGAAAAATCCACTACACCAGGATCCCCACTCCTTGCTTTGCCAAGCCAGAGATGTGGTGCTAAACAGGGCTGGCACTGCTCTGGGGTGCTGCCTGTTATTGTAGGGAGGGTTCCCCCAGTCATGGGAGGTATCTGCAGCTGTCCTGCATAGTAGCCTCCAGCTGTGGGAGTCACAGACACATGGGGAGTAGGCTTCCCCCAGATAGGAGGGGGTGTCTCTAGCTGTCCTGCCTGGCAGTCCCCCAGCTCTGAAAGACACACAGGAAAGGGGGGGGGAGATTCCCTCGGACATGTGGGATGAAGATATCCCTATCTGCTCTGTCTGGCAGCCCCCCCCAGCTCTGGCAGTTACAGACACACAGGGGGAGGCACAGATGCCCAAGACCACACAGTGTAGGCTTCCCCCAGATAGGAGGGGGTGTCTCTAGCTGTCCTGCCTGGCAGTCCCCCAGCTCTGAAAGACACACAGGAAAGGGGGGGGGGGAGATTCCCTCGGACATGTGGATGAAGATATCCCTATCTGCTCTGTCTGGCAGCCCCCCCCAGCTCTGGCAGTTACAGACACACAGGGGGAGGCACAGATGCCCAAGACCACACAGTGTTTATTGCCTCTTCTTCCAGTAACCAGCAGCGGATAGGGCTTGCATGGCCTGCTCTAGGGTTTCTTGTCATAGGTGTTGGCGCCCTTGTATGCTCCCACGTAGCCAGTGTTGTTGTTCAGGTTCTCACGCCCGGCCATCCCCTTGCCCTTGCCACTCTCATCAAAGCGTTCCTTGTGGGAACCTGTGTACTTTCTGGTGTCCGTCAGTCTGTCCACTCCTCCCGCAGTGGTGGCTTTCTGCATGAGAGGGGCCAGCAGTGAGTGGGGGCAAGAAGGGGGCACCTCCCTGCCTTCAGAGGATGGGGTATGTAGAGGTAGGGGCTCCCCAACTCCCATCACTGCCTCCTGAGGGAATCACTGACACTGACAAGGGCAGAGTGAATGCTTGTGCACAGGGGTGGGGGACTGGCACTCACCGTAACACCCACATTGCCTGGCTCCTTCCCCTCAGTCAGTGCATACATGGCCTGCAGTGCCTCCTCGGGGGACTTGCCCTTGAAGCGTTTGCCACAGAGCTCCTTCATGGCCTGCTGGAACTCAGCAAAAGTGATGTTGCGAGCACCCTTGGTCCTGGGGAGTGGCAAGTGGTGGGGGGGAACACTCACACATTAGCACTAGCTGTCACACATATTATTGTTATGACTATTGTTATTGTTATTATTATTTATTTTAATTAAACTTTTTATTGTCCTTCCTGCTAAAGGCAGCTTGGGTGGCTTACAATATTAAAATATAAAATACAAATATAAAACAACCAAAAATACAAAAACTTAAAATACTCCACAACCCTACACCATTCCCCCGACCTCTCTCCACCCCAACTCCCCAATCTCCTAACTCACCCCTATCCCCCCACAACACCCTCCTCCCCTAACCCACATTGCCAAATGCCCTTGTGAATAAAAGTTTTTCATTGCCTCCTAAAAGTGCTCAAGCATAAACGAACCTCTCAGGGAGGGAGTTCCACAGATGTGGAGCAGCGGCCGAAAACACTGTCAATATAATGGAGACCAAGTTAAAAACTGGCACCTCCAGACAGGCATCCCTGCCCGATCACAAAGGCCGTGATGGGACATGGTAGGCCAGGCAATCTTCCAGATAAGTGGGGCCCAAGCTGGTTAGTGGGGCCCAAGGTCAAAACCAGCTCCTTGAATTGTTCCCGGAAGATAGGGGTGTGTAGAAAAAAAATAGTTTTAGTTTTTATTTTAGTTTTAATTATTAGAATCCCATTAGTTTTAGTTATTGTTTTAGTTATTCCCATCCCATTGGTTTCAATGGGAAATTGATTGCCGTCTGCAACATCTTCATTTGTCATCCAATTTTCATTAAATTTGGAAGGATTGTACCCCTTACCCAGGGTATCATCTCTACCAAATTTCAGAAAGATTGGATAAAGGGTTCTATTTTTCTAAGCAAATTTTAATTTTGTCATTTCAGGACACATTTCCTTCAGTAACATCTTATTTCATCCTATTTGGATGAAATTTGAACATATTGTTCCCCTCTCCCAAGGAATTATCTATGTCAAAATTCCCCTTCCCTACCCCTGCCCCCCATATTGAATCAGATGGTGAATGAGTGCAGTTAGTGCACTGCAGTGCACAAGACAGTGCTGACACACTTTAAAAAACAGCCCAGAACAATGACAATATTACACAGACAGACAAGGATTATAGACAAAGTCAATGAACAGTGGGAATAATGGTAATGAAGGGATGAGACACAGAGAGACAGAGAAATAAAACAGTTTTTATAACTGTCAATTTTTCTAAGTGAGGCTGTTTTAGAGCAACCACACAAAGACTGAGAAAAACCAGCAAGCCTACCTTTGCTCCTCTCCCCACGTTGCACTGGGTTCTGGTCTCCCCATATTTGGGACTGTCCTGCTCCCCCATCCCACTACACTGAGAATAACCCTCATCCCCACACCAGAGGGAAGGTCTCCCAACCTTCCCTGCCCCTTACAGAGCCCTGTCCCTGCTGCTCACTTGACTTTGTTGAAGACAATGTCCACATCGGTGCTGGTCACAGCCTTGCCATCCATCACACCGCACTCCTTGCACATCTTGGAGAAGTTCTTGCCTGTCATGTCATTGCCAGTGGCAGCTGTGTCTCCATACATGGCAAATTTGCGGAAGGCTGTCTCCAGTGCAGACATCCTGAGGCTGGAAAGAGAGGGGGCCCGGCAGGAGAGATGGCTCAGTGCAGGACTAGGTGGCAGGGGCCCTGGGCTGTCCAGCTAGAACCAGGCCATGGTGTGGGGTGAAGAGGCCTAGACGGGGCAGGCTTCTTTGAGGGTGTCAGGGTGTATCACAAGTGAGGGGGGCTTTTGAGGGGGCCTAAGCCTAGTGTCCCGCCCAGGCTGAGTCCGAACAATGCCTTCATTTTGCTCAGGGTCTTGAAGCAGTTACCGAGAACCCCACCCCCTCGTGGCTCACTCCAAGCTCCCATAGGTTCAGACACACCCTAGTCCTGAGGCCACATCGTCTGCCTGGTTTGACTAAGGGCTACAAGAGGATCATCCTCCAGCCTGTACTTTGCTGAGCCTGGTTCTACTACTGTCTTCCTCTTTGGCAGTGAGTTCCACAGGTGTGAATAATAACTAGCTTTGCCTGCCTGGTATTGGGAATGGTAAGCAGGGGAATGCCAGAGTAAGAATAACTGACAGCATCACCATGTGCTGTGCTGCCAGGCAATCTTGTCTCCTGCTAGGGGAATTCAGAGAAATAGCCTCAACAGAGAATCATGCCCACTCACCCCCATCCAGCCCCAGGGGAGCCCGGGGAACTCTTTCTGGTCCCAGGGGCCTAATGGGTTCTCTCACAATCTGCCCTGCCAGATCCAAGCTCAGGCTTCGCCTCATTCCCTCCAACACTGGGTATTAATATAGGTGTCAGGTGGGCTCATTATGGCCCGCCTGAGCCTTAACCATACATCTGTTAGCGGGTCATCAGATGCGGGCCTGCTACTGCCCCCGACTGGGTAGGTGGCTTCCCAGGAATCATGAGCCCAGAAGGAACCGGGTCCACAGTACAGGCCCAAAGGCTACCCAGGCAGGCCATAGCAGGTCATAATGGGGGAGTGCATGTGTTCGTGCTGCCATTCTGGCCCCGGTGCAGGGGTTGCCATGGCTGATTGCCATGGCTGCCCATTATTGGCAGCCATGACTTCCCATCATGGCGGGGACTGGGTGCTGGCTGCAGCACAGGGGCAGGGGGAGCTGGACTCACGTCTCTTCAGGCACTCCTCCTTGGCTCAGTCGATTGGCAGGAACATTTATTCAGTTCCCTGACCTGACCTAACTGGGTTTGCCCCCCCTCCCCAGGATGTGTAGCTAGCACACTGTTTATTAACACCCAGTGGTTTCTGCATTCATCCCAAGGCTAGTCTTACCTGGATGGGCAGATGGTCTAGACCTGGCCTGCTCTGTGATGGTGTCTCCTGGGAGGAGATGGATGTGTCTGGGGACACCTATAAGCTGAGAACTGTGACCTCACCAGTTCACCTGTTACATCATTGCTGACCTCACCCATGTGCTCTGAATCCAGTCTCCCACCCACTTCATACAGTCCAAGCCCCAATGAACTACTTGCAGATTCAGCTTCCTCTCCACCAAAAGGTGGGACTTGTCCAAAGCTAAACACACACACGCTTCAGAAAGAGTACTGAAGTGCCTCTAAGTACATGGATTGATTACTCAGAACTTTGGAATTTGGTCTGAGTACCAGGAAGTACTATTCGGTACAACCCTAGTTTAATCACAGTCATGGAAGAAAAGCACCATAGAAGCCAGGCACTGTCCACTGCCAGACACTCCATCATTATAATTAAAATAATAATAATAATAGAGGGAATTAGCACAGCGCACTATATTAGCAACTCAAACTACTACCAGATGACCATTGCAGCAACAGCTAATCAGCTGTTTTCTCCAGTGCCAAACCTAATTACATTGTGACTATTAATTGGTTAATAGAAATTAAGCAAGAAATTGTTCAGTTTGAAGAAGTACCCAACATGTCATAATGGGGTGATTCATTCCCTGTTGTCCACTCTCAGCTCCTAACACTCAGAAATTATGTCCCCCAACCTACTTGGCTAATAGCCATTAATGAACATATCCTCCAAGACCTTATCCAATCCTTTTTTAAACCCAGCTATGCTATTGGTCATGACCACATCCTCTGGCAACAAATTCCACAAGTTAAGGGTGCATCGAATTAAAAAATACTTTATTTCATTTCTTTTAAATCTGTTGCCCGTTAGTTTCATAGTGTCCCCTGGTTCTAGTACTGTTTGAGAGGGTAAAATAACAATCCCCTATTTACTGGTTTCACACCATTCATGATTTTATAAACTTATGTCATATCCCCTCTCAGTTATCTCTTCTCCAAACTGAAGATCCCTAACGTATCAAACCTCTCGTATGGAAGCTGTTCCATAAACTTTTACCATCTTTGTTGTCCTTCTCGGTAACTTTTCCAGTTCTATTATATCCTTTTTGAGATGGAGTGAGGGTGACCAGAACTGCACACAATATTAAAGATGCGGTCGCACCATAGATTTCTATAGCCACGCTATGATCTTTTCTCTCTCTATCCCTTTCCAATGCCTCTATGCCTTTTTGACCGATGCCATACACTGAGCTGAAGTTTTCAGTGTGTTGTCCAATGTTTTTATTAGACTCGAACTTGGCCACTGTCATCCATGCCTCTGACAAGACTAGACTATTGCAATGTGCTCTCCATGGGGCTGCCCTTGATGACTGTTCGGGAGCTGAAGTTGGTGAAGAATGCAGCGGCCCACCTTCTTTCAGTCAGGGTGGGTCACTGGGAGCACTTGAAGTTGGTAGATCGGGAATCTTGTGGAATTATATTTTATTTTATTGTGTGTATTTCAAGAGACTATAGTTTGACAAACTGTTTTATTATGTATTTATCAATAGTATTTTTGTGAAAAAAAATTTCAGATGTTTTTGTTGTTATTTGTTGGTTAGGTCATTTTAATTTCATTGTATGTGGGCTATGGTGAAAGCTAAAAGCCGTCAATAAATTACTACTACTACTACACTGGGAGCACATTAAACCGGTGTTCCGGTTTGAAGAAGTCTGCACTGGCTACCAATAACTTTCCAGGCACAATTCAAGATGCTGTTTTTGACCTATAATGCCCTAAATGGTTTGGGCCTCAGATATCTGAATGACCACCTCTTTCCTTATGTTCTGTCATGGCCTCTGAGATCGGCCAAGGGTGTCCTCTTGTGAGTGCCAACTGCTTGTGAGGTTTCTACCATGAGGGCACACAGAGAGATGTTCTCAGTGACTGCTCTCAGGGTTAGAAGATCAGGCCCTTAGTGCACACAATGAGAGAGCGAAATTAAAGGATCAGTGAACTTCCTATGCTCTAGGTATGAGGACCTGGAAAATAGGTCTAGGAGAAGCAATTTGCGCATAATGGGGGTGAAAGAGGGTGCAGAAGCAGGAGGGATGCAAGAGCTGCTCAACCAAATATTCACCTTGAATTTTCCTGAGCAACAACACCTCCATAATGTAGAAATTGAAAGCCCACAGATCTTTAAGGCCCAGCCAAAAGAGAATGATCCCCCCAGAGCAATTATTGTCAAATTCTTAAAATTCAAAGACAAAGAAACTCTGCTGATTCTAGCAAGAAAAAAGAAGCAAAACCTAGATCATCAGGGAAACAAACTCAAGCTGCAACTGGACTACGCATCTGAGACCATGATAAGGTGAAGAGCCTGGTCAAAATATTTTGCTGAGCTTATAGACAGAGATCTAAAACCTCATCTCTGGCACCCAGCAAAAATGGCCATACTGGTCAATGGTCGAAAAAAATCTTTGAGGAAACAACAGATTTGGAGATATTTTTACAAGCCCACAAGCCAAGACAACAAGAATCTGACTGATTATAAAATCAAATGCAGCAGAAATCAGGAAGGGAATCTCAGGACATAATGTTCATGAACAAAGTTAACAAGAACTTTACTGATCCCTTCCAGGTCTAACAAAGCTATTCACAGATAAGATTCACATTGATGTTTCCTTTTCTTATATCATTGTACTCTTAATTTTAATACCTATACTTCACTTAGGTTGTGATCACAATTTAAAAACTACACATATTTTTGTTGATAATCTTTGATATGTGCTCAAAAGTAAATACAGACAGGGCATAGTGAAGAATGAGGGCGGTTTTAGACGAGAAGCAAATGGCAGCTGAGCCCTTTATCAGCCGCCATTGTTGCAGCTCGTCTAAATCCCCGCCGCGCACGACCGCCGGATCTCTGCCGCGTGAAGCTGGCCCGGCGATCCTGCCCCTGTCAAGGCGGATCGCCGCTGTGCCGGCTTCACGCCGCACCTCCGAGTTCTTTGCCCGAGTGCACACGCGCAGAACGGCACACATGCACACAACACTCCACGCCGTGTCTGATGCTCTTCTGAACATCAGACACGGCGTTGAGAGGCAGGCGGGTGCCTGATTCCGGCACTGGATGATCCCGCTTGTGAGCGGGATCATCTAAAAGTGCCCTGAGTATCCACACTAACAACAATTCAGAGAAATCCGGGAGGAAGGGGTGGGGGGGTAATAACAAAAAATAATGACAACCCCCACAAATGATTTAAGTCTCGCTGAAAAAATGAGAACATACTGTTCCATTGGGCACGAGATGCCAATTCTGAAGTTTATGTTAATGTTAATGTTATTGTTTGATGTTGTAAAGTTACTAAGTTGTGCCAAGCATTCTCTAACTCTGCATTGTGTATTTTGCAAATAAAGATTAAGAGATATCCACACCTCAAAAAAGAACCATAATATTAAATTAGAGATTGGTATAGGGCCAGATAAACCCCAGCTATCCTAATGGCAGTAGCAGCTGGAAACAAATCCTCCTTAAGATTTCTAACCCTGAATGTCAAGGGCCTCAACCACCATATAAAACGAAAAAAGGTGGCAAACTTTCTACTCAATCAGGCAATTGGTTTTTTTTTCATCCAGGAAACACATTTAATAAAAAAAGATCTTCATATATTTAAAAGCAGACATATAGGAGACATTTATGCCTCCTGTGGGGGAAAAAAAAATCAGGAGTCCTGATAGGTTTCTCAACATCAGTAAACTTCAAACTATTCCAATTAAAGAAAGACAAGGAAGGTAGGTTCCTGTTACTGACGGGAACGCTAAACTCTCAAAAGGTGACCCTGGTCAATTAAATGCCCCAAATACAAACACACACCAATTCTTTCAAAAATATATGCTCATCATTACCCAAAACACTGAAGGCCTACTAATCACGCAGGGAGATTTCAATTCCCCGCTGTCAGCCCTAGATCACTCCGCACGCTCCCTCCTTAAAAACACTCATAAAAAAATAACCTCAGTGATAACCCAACACAACATGTTAGACGCCTGGCGATACTTAAACCCAACCTCCAAGAGATACACATTTCACTCCAGTGTACATAACACATATTCTAAAATAGATCATATACTATTAGAAAAGGACTCTCTACACAGATGTTTAAGCAGTGAGGTGACACCCGTCACCTTTTCAGATCACAATGCTATAATTTCTAAATTCACATGGTTCGTCCCTGAACAAACAATTGGATGATTTGGCAACTTGACAGAGGTCTACTTAAGTGTGAATGGATAAAGGAACAAATAGCAACAGATCTGAAATAATACTTTGACCTAAATGTAGGCTCAGTCTCCTCCCAATTTATAGCCATTAAGGCTACTATAAATAAAAAGAGAAGGGAAAGAAATGCAGAACTATACAATCAGTTGCAGCAACTGGAAACCGAAAATAGGTTTCCAGTAAAAAGATACAAATTGAAATCAAAAAAATAAGGAGTGAAATCAACACAATTGACACACAAAAAATCACTCAACAAATGAGAAAGATTAAAAACTTTTATTTTCAAAATTGTAACAAACCAGGGAAAGTCCTAGCATGAATGACAAAAAAGAAAAGAAAAAAAATCCTTCATCCCAGCGATAAAACTTCCAAGCGGTAAAACAACAACCAATCAGGAAGAAATTCAGGGCGCTTTTGTAGACTTTTATCAGAGGCTTTACACAACATCCAATCCAGACCCTGTAATGATAAAGGAATTCATCAATAAATATAAAATCCCAACACTCAGTGGAGATCAAGCTAGTTTTCTTAATGCCTCCTATCCACTGAGGAGATTAACCTAACGATAAAATAACTCATTAAAAACAAAGCATGTGGCCCCGATGGCCTGCCAGCGGAATTTTACCAAACCTTCAGCAACATCATATCTCCCCATTTAACAAACACTTTCAACAATATTATAGAATCACAGAAAATGCCCCCATATTCTACGAGGCAGTAATTACTCTGATACCAAAACCGGGCAGAAACCAGGGCGAATGTGGCAATTACAGACCAATATCCCTGTTGAATATTGATTACAAAATCTGTGCAAAAACGCTGGCAAACAGACTAATAGCAGTCATTGGTGAAGTGATTCATCCTGACCAGACAGGCTTCATTCCAAATAGGCTAGGAATTGACAATGGGTATTTTCAGATGTTACGAGATCACAGTGAACCACGGTGAATACCCACCTGTGATCACTGTGACTCGCACGTCTGTTTGGCGGCCGCCAGATGTTCACCACGCTCAATCCCCACATGGGGTCATTTTCAACCA
>QEPC01003224.1:223921-234975 GCA_003113815.1 Sphenodon punctatus
ACTTCAGACTATGTTCTTCAATCCTTCGCTTTACGGCCAGACTAACAAATGTGGCTATGGCCAAAATCTCCTCTCCGTCCTCCAAAGTCAACAAATAAATAAAACGTTCATCCAGATTTAACTCAGGGTGTTTCCTCAAAACAGGGGCCAGCCAGGTTGATCGCAATGGAAGATAAAAAGGATAGTGGAGGAGGAAATGTTCAGTTGATTTTATCATGGCCGGATTACAGAGACAACATCTTAGACTGTATGGTACCTGCTTATATCTGCCTTCTAATACTGCTGTTTGTAAAAGGTGAAATCGTAATAAAGTAAACCACCTGCGAAGTTTGCGATTCGAGAGGGCATCCAAATAAGCTTCAAATTTAAAGTGCTGTTTAATCTCAGCGAATCTTGGAGCCACTTTCCAGCCAGCCACACTAGCCATATCCTCTTGCTGTGCTATATCACTAATCCTAGTGAGCAATTCAGCCCGGACAATGGCCAGGTTCCTTCCTAAAAAATAATTGAAGGAAAACCCACAAGTCTTAATCAAGGAACCCAGGTACAGCAACCATGGATATGACCTCGGACCAGATTCAACCAATCCCTCCCTCAAACATTGGAGTGCAGGGTCAGATTCCGGGTGCATCAATAATCCAAGCCAATACTGTATAATCTTAAATTTGGCATATGTTGCTATAGAATAGATGCCCAATTCAGCCCACAAGACAGCCCCTGGGATGCCCCTTCCCACACCAAACAACCTTCGCAGAAACTGATTCTGCACTCTCTCCAATATGATGTTTGGAAAGGATGTAATCTTCATGCCAAAGGCAACTGACGGAGGTACCTTGGCCTTATAGACAAGCATAAGGTCTGAAACAGAAACACCTTTTGAGATATATGCAGCCCTACACAGTGCCCTAGCCTCCTGCTGAGCCTTAGTTGCTCTACTCTGCAAATGGGAATTCCAAGTTCCCCTATTACTAAATGTGATGCCCAGATAATTAAATGAAGCTACTGTAGCAAACTCCCCAGCCTCCGTTTTCCATTTCTGTGGGTACTTCTGTTTCCCCAAGATCATTACTTTAGATTTTTGTACATTAATTTTGACCCCGTTAATAAGGCAATACTGGTTAAATTGATTTATAACCCTTCGCAGACCAATATCCATCTGGGCCAACAGCACGAGATCATCTGCAAACTGGAGAAGATAAACCTGGGCATTCCCAACTTTAGGTGGATGAGTATCAGCCAGTGTAATATATGAAGGTAGGTCCAAAATATACAAATTAAAAAGGAGGGGAGCCAAGACACACCCTTGTCGCACTCCTCTTCTAACGGGGATTGCGTTGCTAAGCTTCCTATCAACTCTTATCCTAGCATCGTTATTTGAGTAAAGTTGAATAATTGCAGTTATTACCTTTTCCTCTACCCCCAAAGATTTGAGCTTAGCCCAAAGTCTTGACCTAGGTACAGTATCGAAAGCCTTTTTTAAATCCAGAAAGGCTAAATAAAGCCTCCCTTTTTAAATCTTCAGGTACTTGTAAATCAGATGCTGTAAAATGAAACAGCAATCAGTGGTGGCTTTACCTTTACGAAAGCCGAACTGCTCCCATGGGAGGCCTCCCATTCCCTCTGCCCAATTCTCAAGCTTGTCGAAAAGAAATTTGACATATATCTTCCCAATTGTTGATAATAAACTTATTGGGCGAAAAGAAGCCGGATCTCGAACATTTCCCTTTTTAAAAATTACGACAATAATATTTTGTGTCCAGGAGCCTGGGATCATTCTGGCATTACTCAAATAGCAGAAAAATTTGGAGAGCAATCGCGCCCACCATCTAGGAAATGCCTGCAGAACTTCTGCTGTAATGTTATCTGGACCCGATGCTTTGTTCTGTTTAAGAGCCTTAATATATTCTAGGACCTTACTTTCTGGAAAGTCCTCCCTCGCCCAGAAAAAGTCTTGTGATAAACTTGATACACTCAGCCCCTCAAGTGAAATATTCCTATCAGCATATAATTCACAAAAGTAAGCCTCCCATTCGGGGAGGGGAATTCCCTGACCGCCGCCTTTCTTCCTTGAGTTAAGGCCAGACCAAAACCCACCCATGTTCTTAGATCTTAGGTCTGTACTCATCTTGGCCCAGCACTTGGCATAAAAGCTGGATTTCTTGCCTTTTAGCAATTTCAGGTAAGCCAGTCTCTGGTCATGGAATTCGGCCCACTGATGGGTGGAAGGATCTTTCACCCATTTCCTCTTTACTACCCCAAGCGCACGTTTAGCCTTGGCACAATCTCCATTGTACCAAGGATGATGTTGCACCTTGGAATACTTGCTAGATCTACACATAACAACATCCCAGAGGCTCATTACCAGTTCATCATATGCCCGTACTATAGCTTGGAGGTCCTTGAGGTTTTGAATGACTGAGACCAGCTGCCTAGTGGCCTCCATACTACAGAAGCCATACATTCCCTCTATAAGTTCTACCGGAGTAAATCTCCTCCTTTTAAAACCTACTTCGGAAGGAATCACTGTCCCTTCGAGTATACTATTATAAATGCCCTTTATTGGCACCACTAAGGCTACATGCTCACTTTCGGGCCTAATAATCCTTATTATTTTCCCATACCTATCCCAGAAACCCGCCTCTATTAGGCAAAGATCAACTTTGCTTTTACCCTGTGGGCCAATAAATGTGAAGTCCCCCTCTCCATCCTCCAGAGCATCATCATTCAGTATTAACAAATCGAATCTCTGAAGCAGGGCTGCTAATAATCTTCCTGAATCATTGCCCTTCCCATCCACGGGACTAGGTAAATGGGCATTCCAATCGCCCACCAATAGCATTGTTAGCCGGGGAAATCTCTCCTGCAGGTCCATTAATTCCTCCTCCAGTGCTGCCCAGACATTTACCTTGTAATATCGAGACGAGACCGGGGGAATATAGACATTGACTAAAATAATTTGCTCCTCCGGCCTAGGAGGAGCCCAACTTCAGCAGACCAATCTGAAATTCAGCTCTGGAGGAAGAAAAGGGAAGAAAAGAGCCCAAAGCTGTCATTGCAACAAAGATAGCTAAACCCCCTGAAACCCGTCCCTCAGTACTGTCCTTCTGACCACCAGGAAAAAACCCTTGATAACCCACTAAATCCATCTGCTGGTCCTGTCTAATCCAAGTCTCCTGCAGGCAAATTATGCCAAAGCTCGTTAGAAATTGAATAGTCTTTATCCATTAATTTAGATTTCAGGCCTGCGATGTTCCATGAGATCAACTGAATAGTCATCTCACCCCGCATCACTGTTTCCCTCTTTAAATTAGTTCTTCCTAAAGCTTCACCTCTGCCAAGATCACCCAAAGCTAAGAGAGGACTATCCTCTCTATGTCAAGCCGAGTGGTTATCCATTTCCACAAGAGTCAAGTTTGCATCACTAACTGCTGCATTTTTACTTTGATGAAATATCTCTCTCTGTCAGTGGGGGGGCAGGAATACAGGGAGGAGAGGGGGTACTTTCGCCCACACGCAACTGGATCACTCAAAAGGCTCTGTTTAGATAATCGAGGCTCCCAGCTGCCCATCAGGATAGTGTGTGGGCTGCTCGCTATGCTTTCGCACCAAGAGCTTAGGCCCCTATCATCATAGGGCACAGAGCAAATCAAGGGAAGGGGTTCCACACAACAACTCCTTTCAATTACCACAACGGGGGTACACTGGTGAGGAATAGTGGAGGAAAACAAGGCTTGGGGCCCCCAGATAGAAGGGACAGGTACCAAGGACTTACACGCAGAAGGGGGAGGGAGACAAGGAAGCTACCCCAGGAGGGGGAGGGGAGATGCACCCTGGCCCGCAGGCCCTTGCAGCCCTTTCTTTCTAACCAGGAAGGAAGGGGAGGGGTTCTTCCAAACAACACTTGCACCGGGATACACACTCTCTGCTGAGCACACAGGGAAATCAAATAGGAAGGGTGAGGGGAACATGGACAGAGGAACAATAGGCAAGAGGGCAATGCAACACAGTCAAGGCTTAAAGGTACTTAGCTGTTGGGCAGGGGGGCCAGTCTCCACAGACACACACGCTCTGTTCACTGGCACAGAGCTCTGGAAACTGCCGGCAGATAAAGGGCAAACCCCGCCCCCTGCACGCACTCGCAGACGCTCAGAGCAGCGTGGTGGGGGACGGGGCTTTGTCACGTCCCCAGAAGGCCCCGCCTGCGGCGCAGCATCAGGAGCTGATGGAGCCACAAGCGGCAACAGCGCTGCGGGCTGCAGGGGGTGGGGATCACAGCCAGCAGATGGCATCGGGGGGCGGGGTGGAAACCCCGATGGCTGACAGTACCCCCCCTCGGGACCCCCCCTGGTGTCTTGCCGGTCCGGGTTTCTCTGGGTGCTGCCGATGGAAAAGATGGAGGAGTTGAGGGGCGGAGATGTGGGAGGTGGGTTCCCAGGAACGTTTGCTTGGTCCAAAGCCCTGCCAATCGATAAGATAGTGGAGTCTTCCACGGCGAAGTTTTGCATCCAGGATGGTGCGGACCTCACAAACGGGATCCGCCAAGCACATCAGGTTCGGGGTTGGCCTCAGTCGTGGAAGTTGTATCCACCCCACCAGCGGGTTTGAGCAAGGGAACATGGAAGGTAGGGTGGATGTGCATGGTAGGGGGAAGTTGTAGGGTATAGGTGACCTCATTCACCTGCTTCAAAATGGGGAAGGGTCCGAGGAATCAGTGGCCCAATTTGGACGAAGGTCGTCTGGAGGGGTAATGGTGGCGGTCCAACCATACCAAGTCTCCCGGCTGGAGTGGCGGGGCCGGGCGCCGTGGCGGTTGGCATATTGTTTGTATGCTTGACGTGCCTTCTCCAATGTAGTTTTAGCAAGCACATGGACTTGCTGTAATTGCTGGGCCAGTGCTCCTGCTGCGGGGACGGTCACTGAAGGAAGTTCTGGTGTAGTCATCAGGGGGTGATAGCCATAAGAGATGAAGAAGGGGGAATTTCCCAGGGAGGCATTAGGTGCGTTATTATATGCAAACTCCGCCATCGTAATCCACAAATACCAGTCGTCCTGGAGGTAATCGATGTACCATCTCAAGTATTGCTCAAAGTTCTGGTTGACCTGCTCCACCTGCCCATTAGCTTGTGGGTGGTACGCTGTGGTAGGTTTTAGTTGGACCTGAAGGGCCTTAAACAGAGCTGTCCAGAAGCGGGAGACAAACTGTGTTTCCTGGTCACTTATTATCTCTGTTGGCCATCCATGGAGTTTCATCACATGTCTTACAAACAAAAGGGCCGTGCATTGAGCCGTGGGGAGGCCCTTACAGGCCACGAAGTGGGCCATCTTTGTAAAGTGGTCCACTGTTACCAGGACGGTGTTGTATCCCTGCGAGGGGGGAAGCTCTACTATAAAGTCAAGCCCAATTCATTGCTAGGGCCCCAAAGGCTCTCCTAGGCACCTTAGTACGGGCACAGGTGGTGCAGGCTTGAACATAGCGATGTACATCTGTAGCCATCGTAGACCACCAAAACTGAAGTTGGAGAAGGGTTAAAGTACATTCTGTCCCGGGATGCCCGGCCAAGGGGGCATCGTGGTGAGCCCACAATACCTGTGTCTGACAGGAGGGTGGCACCACAATCTGTTGTCCTTTCTTGTAGAGCCCCCCTTCCAGGGTGAAGGGGGTGCCTTCGGAGGGGTGGATCTCTCGAGTGGAGGCCTGTTGCAAGTGTTCGAGAAAGGNCTTAATAAGGAGCCAGAGCTGACATCACAGCTTCCATCTAACTCAACAAGGTTCTCTTGACCAGAAGCTACCTGACAATCCTGAGGCTGCCGAAAAACATTGCCTGCAGACCTATCATCTACTTGCATCAAAGTAGCCTCCTCTTTACTTTCCAAGTCTATTCCTTCTTTCTGCTCTACCCTCAGAGGGGCCTTTTGCGTTGACACCTTTGCCCGCAGTCCCTCATCATCTCGGGAGCTACCCGCCGATACCAGAGGGTGCTCCTGAATGACCATATTATCAACATCTAATTTAGGGATTATGCTGCAACCGGCGACTTTACATATTTCTAAATCCGTTGTCTGATCTCGAGGGCCCAACAACACCCTGTTTGATGCAGAGAGCTGAATGGGGGGGAACCTGGTTACCCAACAGCTCCACACTTCCCTCTGTCAGGTAACCTCTATCTATAGAAACCCCTCTAGTAAGAAGACTTTTCCGGGCTTTAAACATTTGAAAAGAGAGTCTTGGTGATCTAAATATTACCCGTCGGCACACATAATTACGTGAATCAAATAGCTGAATCACATCTACCACCTCTTTTGACTCAACTTTCATACACAGTAATTGCGCAAGATTTTGGGCAACATCCATTGCTTCTTCCCATTTGGGGATACCCCCATTGGGAAGAGGGCAGGCCTTAACCCACATAGCCATAGGAGAAAATTGCCTAGCCTGTGAAAATATTTTAGCTCCCCGACCTAATGCCAACCTGGCCGTTCTTTCTCTCCCTATAAGTATGTCAGCTGTAGGTTCAACCTCTATAACGGGTTGACTTGCTCGAGGGCAAGAAAACATAGAGTCCAGTTTAGATAATACCTCAGTCAACTGCTTTCTAACCCACAGCAAAGAATTGTTAACCTCTGACATACTAGAAAATAGGAGGCTAACTGTTACTAATCAGGTGGCACTGCATCCTCAAGGCCTCCCCTGCTGGCATATCACAAGGTACAGATGATAAGTCAGCTGGCTCCTGTCCAGAAGCATCCCCTGCTGGGGCAGCCACCTCCTCCAAACACTGGTGGAGGGGCTCCACAGACTGACCCTCCTGATCCCCCAGTTGCTGTAAACACTGGAATTTATTAGCCAGCTTCAATGGGGTAGGTATAGTCATAGAAGCAGAGGCAACCTTTGGACATTTATGCCTAGGGGTATCACAAAGGCTAACAGGCGAGTCCTCTGCCCTGCCCCTCTTTTCTGACATGATGATACTTGCAGTTACCAATTCCCCAAACCTCTCCTGGCTAAAAGTCAAAAGGAATCAGGCGTGTATCACAGCCTGCGCCACCGACACCCAAGGCCTATCTTTAGGACGCCCACATGCAGCTCCGGAAACAACTCCCGGGTGCTTGGGTCCGGCTCCAATCCTCCCGCTATCGCCTATACGTAGGCAGTCCACAGACCTGGTCCCCCTCAGCTCGGCTGCTACCGCTTGTTACAGCTCCCCCGTCACTAGACCAGCTACATGCTCCCAGCAGACACGTTTCCCAACGAGACAGCACTCTCTCCGAGGAAACTCGCACGCACCGCTGCAGCCTGCTGCTGAGTCTTTCTCCCTCACGCTACTGCTGTTCCCACTAGGAAGCTATTGCCTGGTCACAACAAGGACATATTCTATCATTATATGGGATACCCCTAATCCTACCTTCTGTAATAGCCGATCGTAATGTTTTGAGGTGCATGGCAGTGAAAGCATTTTTATGACCGAATGGTATATCATAAGCTAAATACGCACAACCTCCTATTTTTGGTAACAGAAACTTATATATAAGGGATATCTTTGAAGCACTGACCCGTGTCCTGTGCCCTTGGATATCAATATCTTTTATCCTTTGTTTAAGAATTCTGCAAGCTTCTTTTACAGGAAGATCTGACAGAAAGGTAAAAGTGAGGCACAACCTACAAAGTGCCTGGTTGCAGGGGCAGTGTGTGATCTTATACATGCTACCCATTTATTCCTCCCCCTTCTATCATGAGTCACCACATGGTATCTAGGAGCAGCCAGCCAAGAACTGATGAATGCAGCTTGCAATGCCACTCTGGGCAGGCAGAGGCAGTGGGTGATCGCTTGGATATGGTACCCTACTGTCACGGGGGGCTGGGGAAAATAGGGAGGAGCACAGGAAGGAGTCTGGAACCAACAAGGATCCACATGCTCAGGGCCAATCTTGGAGCCTGGTCCCATTAATACCAAAGGTAGAAAAGTGCCCGTCAGGTTGGTGTGCTGGCCTAGTGACTCCCGAAGGATCAGGCCTACGTTATCATAGGGCATGGAATGAACTTCAAGATACTCTGCGGCCCAACCTCTCACACGCCAGACACACCACGAGGGAGGAACACAGTGCAAGGAGGGAAACCACAGTGTAGGAGGGGGAACCCCTAACAGGGGAAGGACCATGGGTCTCTCGTACTGACAGGGAGGGGAAGGAAGCACGCCCAGGAGGGGAGGGGGGAGACCACACAATCCTCAGCACATATGCCCAACAATTATACATGGAAGCACACTTATGGCAAGAAAGGGGACACGGGACAATCAACTCTACAGCAGTCAAGGCAACAAACACAAATAGGAACAAGACAAGAATACTCAACGTTCAGGGGGCCAGTCTCTGGGAATCTCCGTTCACCGGCGCCGTGTTGTCAGCGGCGCCGGCTTTTGACTTCAAGGCCCTGCTCCCTTGCGCACCCACAGGCGTGCTGAGCGGCACAGCATTGGTTGCAGCATGGGAGCACTGGGCGTGACCAAGATGTCAGGGGGTGAGTCCCCGTCCAGTGCGTCAGTCTCCGGGGGCAGGGCTAGCATTGCGTCCACTGCCATTCATATCTAGCTGGGGATCTGAGGTTCCCCGCATTGCTGTTCCATCGGCGGGGGCGGGGTTATGTCCCTTACCCCGGAAGTGGCTATAGGGAGCCCACGGCATTGCCCGCAGGGCCCCCTGATACCTACCCACTTATTCCTTTTCCTTCCCCCTCTATCACGCACTATGAGGCACCTAAGAGCAGTCAGCCAGGCAAGAACTGATGAATGCAGCTTGCAATGCCACTCTGGGCAGACAGGGGCAGTGCATGATCTGATGAGAGGTGTGCCATTGGTCTCCCTTCCTCTCTGTGGTCCGTGCTTGTAACCCAGGACAGCAGGCTGTCCTTGCACTCGCCAAAGCCAGCAGCAATGCCAGTCTCTGCCTTCTGTATCGTCAGTNAGGCCAGAACGTGGGGGCTGGGCCGGTGAATTTGTCAGTGGGGGGGGCAGGAATACAGGGAGGAGAGGGGGTACTGCACTGTCCTCCACAACTAGGACACCTTATTGGTGCCATTCATGGGTCAGGATTGCCCCTCGCTGCAGGAGAGCTGCCCTCTTGAAACGGGGTGGATGAAGCCACCACAGCGGGGGCAGCTGCAGGAAGCTCAGCCATCAAGGACAGGGTTGCTGAATTTATTGAGATGCTAGTGGGGCTGCAGCATTCCCGCTACCACCGCCAACATGCCCAGTGGTGCTAATAAACTGCAAAGGACACCAGACCAGGCACACCCACAGGAATTGGTACTGAAGCAGCATGGACTTGCTCTAGGGTGTGTGAACACATGCACCCTTCTCAACCCCAAGGGGAAAGTGCATTTGTGGGAGAATTTGTCCCAGCATATCACCAGAATGCCCCTCACTGGGGAAGGGGTTGTGTAGAGTGTGGGGCTGGGCAGAAGGGGGTGCTTCTAATATCAGAAAGGATGCCTGGGACACTCCCGTGTGCCCCTACTCCTGCCAGGCCCTTGCATTTTATCTTTGTCCTGGATTATCTTGCCTGGCCTTTACAGGCCTTTATCACAGTCTCGTATCTTGCTGGAGAGCCCCTTTGAAGTGTGCATCACCGAGTGAGGTGGATATGTAGAGGTTGCAGGCTTGTGTATGAAGAGTTGGTCACTCGACGTTACATCACATCAGAGCAGACCAAGAATAAGCACTGGAGGATGCAGCAAATGCAACTGTTTAGGGGTTTGCAAAAACCCCTTTCTCTGGGTTTGTAGGGGAGAGCTTGCCCCTCAGGAATGAGTAGATGTAACTTTCCCGGTACAACCTCCTCAAACTCTCTGTGAAAACAAGGTGTTTGTCCAGGAGCAGGGACACATTTCCAAGAAAGAAGCATTTCCACCATGAGCAACAGGATTTGTTGGGATGACTGAAAATACCACAAACTGGTCAACTGAGGGGTGGTGCTACATCACCCCTCAGTGCGGCTTCTACTCCATGGAGTCCCAACTTACCATGAGAGGAATCCTAGGCCCAATGTTACACACAGGGAAGCTATAAGCACACATACCAGGGCCAGTCTTTGAGTTTGTGGGGCCCAGGACAAAGATAAAATGCAGGGCCCCTCCACTTCCCTTGTAGCTCTTCACAGGGCCATAGAGATGGCCCTGTTTGGGGTCCCACTGGGAGGGAGTGGAAGCCCCATACTATGCCCTGGTGAAAATGGAGGCCACTGCTAGGGGCCAAGAAGTAGAGAAAATAGTGGGGTCCAGGGCAATCACCCCAGGTTGCCCTGTGATAAGGTGTTGGCATCATGCCCTGTCATATACAAGGAAGTCTGCAGCTCCTTAAATAGTCAAAACCAGCAAAAAAGCCATGAAAGGATAAGTGGTCCATGTCCTTGAACACACCTGAAAGAGCATCTCCCTAATCAACTCTAGTGGCAATGGGCAACTCCCTAGCTTGAGCACCCTCATTTATTGCCTCACTGTTTCTGCAGCTACAGTGCTCCTTCATACCTCCCAAGGAGCAAAGATTTATTCAACATTCTTAACTCACCCTCTCCTCCTCTGTTCCCCCTTCCCATTGTCCCAAGTTGTCTGGTGCTTGGGGCCTGAGAACCATCTTGGCTAGCTAGAAGGGTCTGTGTTGCTGGTTCTCCTCGAAAAACAGATCTGGATACGCTGTCCCTGTTCTGGTCCCTAAGCTATAAAGCCTAGTGACATACTACAGCACTCCCAAACACAAGAGACTACATAAGGCCAGCCCTGACACACACAAATGCTTGGACTCACAATACACTTATTCACAGACACGCTGTAGCAATCACTCCATCACTCAGCTCAACTTTCCTTCTGTCAGTGCTTAATTTGTAAAAATGAATTGCCAGGCCCAAGGACTACGTGAACACGTGCACCCTTCTCAACCCCGAGGGGAAAGCGCATTTGTGGGAGAATTTGTCCCAGCATATCACCAGAATGCCCCTCACTGGGGAAGAGGTGGTGTAGAGTGTGGGGCTGGGCAGAAGGGGGTGCTTCTAATATCAGAAAGGAT
>QEPC01003224.1:241158-260103 GCA_003113815.1 Sphenodon punctatus
ACATAGTTTAAACACATCCAGGCTGGCCAATTATCATCACAATCACATCCTGCAGCACTGAGACAGAGGACATAAGAGAATCTCTATTGACTCTTTCCTAAACAGATGCTTCTGACTTCCCAGAAACAAGTGGGGGAGATATGTTGGGATGGGGGAGATATGTTCCCCATGCTTTTCTCAGGATGGGAGGGGGATGGAGAGGCAGAGCCCTCACCGTGTTTTAGTCGTTTCCAGGCATATTCTGCCTGGATACTGCTGACGAAGCAGGAAGTGAATCCCAAGAGTGAGAATCACGGAGATCCTCGAAGAAGAACGTGTGTCGCTGTGCTTCCCGGTGCTGGTACATGGGTCCTAGTGTCGATAGTACC
This sequence comes from Sphenodon punctatus, assembly GCA_003113815.1. Lineage (NCBI taxonomy): Eukaryota > Metazoa > Chordata > Lepidosauria > Sphenodontia > Sphenodontidae > Sphenodon > Sphenodon punctatus. The sequence goes on from QEPC01003224.1 coordinate 241,527, forward strand.
GACGTCCAGGGGTGCCTGCACCGAGCCTGTCTCCGAAGGTGGGGGACGAGACACTGTCGCTGTCGGCACTGCCCTTGGTGGGGTCGGCGGTATGTAGGGCTGTTCCCATCCTGATCATGCCAGAAAATCAAAATCTGCTCTCGCCCAATAGGGTGATGGGCTCCAGGACCGGTATCGGTAGCCTTGGATGTAGGCATACTCCTGACATCTGTCCCTTGGATTGTAAAGTGAGCAGCAGGAGCACGGCAAGCGGGATCTGCGCTCCCTATGGTACCTCAGTGGGGTTCCGCATTCATCCTGGTACCATGGGGATTGGGACCGTGAGTGGTAGTGCCTATGCGCCTGGGAGCAGGAGTCTCTCTGCACTGCTGGTAGCGTGAGCAACAGGGGTGGGACAGCCCGTGCCAGTGTAGTCGTCAGTTGCAGGGGCTGCAGCTGCGCCGTCACACCCGTCAGTCCCGACAGCGGTGCCGTCGGTTGCATGGGTTGTAGTTGTGGGGTCGCACCCGTCGGTCCCGACGGTAATGCCTCCTGCTGCTGGGAGACCACTGACTCCCCTGTTCCAGCCTGTTCCATTGCCTCTCTTGAGGAGCTTTTCTTCTTCTCTTTTAGAACCTTGCTCCAAGGAGCGGGTCGAGCTGTGCATGCGGGGCGCATCGGTACCGCCTTCCATGGAGCAGGCGGTACCGGAGGCATGGGAACTGTCCTTGGGTGGAGATGGTACCGCCGGTGCCGGCTCTGTCGGAGTCCTCTGCGCTGTCTCCAACGCCGGTGTCGCGGAGTGCCAAGTGGGGAGCCTGAGAGGCCCCTCTTCTCCACCTTCTAGTGCCCTTTTTTGTTAATAGATCCTTCAGGCGGAGAGCCCTGGCCTGTGTGGCCCTATTAGATAGTACTGAGCAGGCTCCGCAAGTCTGCGTATTATGGGCCTCTCCCAAGCAGGCTAAGCAGCAAGCGTGCTGGTCGCTGACTGACAAGGTGGCGGGACACGAACTACATCATTTGAAGCCCGGCTGTTTGGGCATTCCCACTCGCCCCGAGGGGCGGACTAAGCCTGGGGAATGTCCCCACGGGCTAGGGCAGCACTTTGTACTAACAGAAGTTCTTTCTTTTATTCTTCTTTCTTTTTTTTCTTTACTGAATAACCCTGAATAGCGCTGAGAGGTCTTCCAATGCCACGTGGTTGGAAGGAACTGAGACGGTGAGGGCTCCTTCTCCTATTTATACTAGCCCATCCCTCGTGATGCGGGCCCACGCTTTTCTCAGGATGGGAGGGGGATGGAGGGGCAGAGCCCTCACCGTGTTCTAGTCTTTTCCAGGCATATTCTGCCTGGATACTGCTGACGAAGCAGGAAGTGAATCCCAAGAGTGAGAATCACGGAGATCCTCGAAGAAGAACGTGGTGAATCCGAGCAATTTTTTCCACAAAAAAGTCCACAAATATGTCACAGCGGGCAGTGGAAGATTCCAGTTCCAGGTGGAGGGAGGCTGGACTGACCAGCCTCTACACTTCCTGGAAAAACTCTGCTGGATGTGACTTCGTGGATGCTATGAGGGTAGGAAAGAACTCTTTCTTTGCTGCCCACACAGCTGCAGCATAGGCTTCTAAACTAGCTTTATGCTGCAATCGGTCGGCTTCAGTACAAGTGCAGCGCCACCGTCGTTCTAACTGCCATCCCTCCTGCTTCATCCAACCCAGGTCCTCTGTAAACCAAGGGGACCTCTGTCGTCGGCATTCAGGAAGTGGATGCCTGGAGCCGTTCAGTCAATGGCCTCAGACAACAAGATATTCCAAAAAGCAGCGAGGTCATTGAGAGCAGGAAGCAATTCCCCATGAGCATTCCAGAACATTTCTGGTTCCATAAGTCTCCGGGGTTGAACCAATCAAACTGGTTCTACACCTCTCTGGGGGCCGACATGCGCCAGAAGACTTGCCTGGAGGAGATAATGGTCCGTCCATGACAAGGGCATAATTAATACATCCCCCACCACCGGATCCCCCGCCTCAAGGCCAGTGCAGAATATCAGGTCAAAGGGTATGTCCTCCATCATGTGTCAGGCCCACGATCCTCTGAGACAATCCCATGGTTGTCATGACGGCCATGAACTCACGCTCCACTCCCCTAAGATTGGCATCAGTGTGGATGTTGAAATCCCCCAGGATCAAAGTCCTTGGAGATCACAAGACCACCTCCGACACCAATTCGGCTAGAGCGTGTAGGGATGCTGCCATACAGGCAGGTGTGCAGTATATCAGCAACAGCCCCAATCTGTCTCCAGCCAAATCAATCACCATATGGATACCCTCCATACTCAAGATAGTCTGCACTGGATACCTTCTCACAGACCAGGTGTCCTTAAAAATAACAGCTACACCGCCTCCCTGCCCCTCTGGTCTAGGCTCTATACAGAGTACCTGGCCAGAACAAGGTCAGCCAAAATTGGCCTCGACTCAGTGTCCAGCCAGGTCTCTGTAATACAGTGATAGAATGCAAGTCTTGAAGCGCACTGGTGGATGGGAGGGGGTTGGACTCGGGTACCCCACCAAAGAAAGTCTAAAGACTATATTAGCAAGCAAATCAAAATTGATCAATCAAGTTTCAACAAGCTTTTTTTTGTCTGTGTGTGGCTCCATGGGTGCCACCAGCCAGACCAGCAGCTATAACAAACACTCAAGAAACCAGACATTCCCCCCCTAAAAAAGCCTCCATTGTATGTGCCCAGAGCACCTATGCAAGCTCTTCCCCCCACACCATATTATTAACCAGAAACAAACTAGAAAGTATTCCCCCAGTGCTGGTCATACCTTGGCAAAGTTCTTGAATCAACAGCCAAAGTACTACCCAGAAAAGCAGGCTAGCAAGAGTGGGAAAATCGCTCCAGAAGACAACCTCACAAAAGTGCAACTCTGTGCTGAAGAAATAATTTAAAAAAACCCAACGGTAGTGTGTGTACCCACAGCATGGCTCACCATCAACAGTGAATGCACCAACTGTAAAATCATTATGCCAACCAAGCAGTGCACAGAAAAACAGGCTAACAAGAGTACGACATTCGCTCAAGAAGAATACAATGACCCCACAAAACAGTGCAACTGATTGGAGAAATCCCACCAAAAGCCAGTCAGCCTTATAACACCCACAAGAAGGAAACCAGACATTCACATACACACCACAGGCACTCCCTTGGCATGGCATTGGTACTGTGGCACTGGTAACTTGAACAGACCAGACACTGGTAACTTGAAAAGACACACACACACCCAGCCATGTTCCCAGGTCACTCTAGTCTGGTCCTGGGGGGCCTTGGGGTGGGTGAGCTGGAGAGCACATGGTTCTCCTTGCCCTCCCAGCAGCAAACTAGACAGAAGCAAACCAGACAGCCCCCCACCCACCCCAGAGGCACCCTCTTGGCATGGCATTGGTACTGTGGCACTGGGAACCTGAACAGACCAGACACTGGTAACTTGAAAAGACCCCTCCCCCCTATATCCCTAGGTCATTCTAGTCTGGGCCTGGGTGGCCCTGGGGGGGGTGTGTGTGAGCCGGAGAGCACATGGCCCTCCTTGCCCTCCCAGAAGCAAACCAGACTCCCAGCAGCAAACCAGTAAGGAAACCAGACATTGACACCCCACATCCCCACAGGCACCTTCTTGGCATGGCATTGGTACTGTGGTACTGAATAGACCAGGCCAGGGAAGTGGGGCCAGGCAGTGAGATCCCTCTGGCCTCATGGTACCAAAAGCAGCAGGCAGAGCAGTAGAAGTTATACTTAACTTACACTTTACAATTAGGCTCTGTTGCTGTGTGCCATGCAGCAGCCACAGTCTTGGTAAGACAACACACAAGCCCATACAAAAAAAACCAGTGTGCAACTGCATGGAGAGAGAAACCACACCAAAAGTCAGTAGACAAAATTATAACATCCACAAGAAGGAAACCAGATATTCATGCCAGGGCCACTCTTGTTTGAAAATTAAAAAAACTAAAGGCATGGCACTGGTACTGTCAAGACACAACTTGAACAGACCAGGGATGGGGAAGGGGAAGGGGAAGGGGAGCCAAGCAGAGAGATCCCTCTGCCTCATGGTGCTGTCAGCAGCAATGTGGCACCCAATTATTATTATTATTTTTAAAAATCATGGCATGGTGGGAAAGAAACATATCCCCCAGCATTGNCCAGCGGAACAGCCAGGTCTTGCACTGCCTTTGGAAAGAGGGGAGGTCTGGGGCCAGGCGAACCTCTGTTAGGAGGTAATTCCACAGCCTAGGAGCAGCCACCGAGAATGCCCTCCCCATTGTCGCCACCCAGGAAACCCGGGGGACTTCGAGTTGGGCGTCCCCAGCTGACCGCAGGGGCCGCAATACAACCTGGGGTCTGAGGTGGTCCCACAGGTAGGTAAGGCCCAGGTCGTTTAGGGCTTTATAGGTCATTACCCACACCTTGAATTGGGCCTGGAAGATAATAGTGCAGCTAGTGCAGAGAATGGAGCACTGGTGTAATGTGCTCGCGATGACCCTTCCGCATTAGGAGAAGGGCCGCTGCATTCTGCACCAGCTGCAGCCTCCAGACAGTCCCCAAGGCTAGCCCCATGTAGAGTGCATTATGATAGTCTAATCTAGAGGTAACGAAGGTATGGATGATGTTGACCAGATCAGAGTCCAAGACATACGGCTACAGCTGTCGCACCAGATGTAATTGGCGAAATGTTCTCCTCGCCACAGCCTCCACCTGAGCTGTGGAGGCAGAGCTTTGAATCGAGGAACACCCCAGACTATGGACCTGAGTGGCTAAAGGGGGGCAAACCCTGTCAACGACAGGAGCCACCACCCTTTCAGTCCTACCCACCAACATCACCTCCATCTTGTCGGGATTCAACTTCAGACGGCTCTCCCTTATCCAGTCTCCCACAGTCGCCAAGCACCAGGTAAGCACCAAGACTGCTGGGTCTCAGTCTGCAGAAAAGGAGAGGTAGAGTTGTGTATCATCGGCGTACTGATGACAACACACGCCGAACTCTCTCACGACCTTGCCCAAAGGCTGCATATATACGTTGAACAGGAGGGGGGACAGAATAGAACCTTGGGGGACTCCACACATGAGGTCCCGGGGAGATGAGGTACACTCCCCAAGAACCACACACTGAGTTCTCTCGGCCAGGAATGTGCAGAATCATTCAAGAACAATTCCACCCACTCTGGCCTGGTCCTGCAGCTGGGCCACCAACATCTCGTGGTCAACGGTATCAAATGCTGCCGACAGATCTAATAGAATTAAAAGAGATGATCTTCCCTAATCTAATTCACAGCACAGGTCGTCAACCAAAGCCACAAGTGCAGTCTCCATGCCTTACCCAGGACAATAGCCAGACTGTGAAGGATCAAGAAAACTGGCCCGATCCAGATGCCCCTGAAGCTGCTGAGCCACCACCCTCAAAAGGGAAGGTTAAAGACTGGCCGATAACTGGCAGGGGAGTCAATATCAAGAGATGGTTTCTTGAGCAGAGGCCACATCACTGCCTCTTTGAGGTGGCTCAGCACTCTGCCCTCCTTAAGAGAGGCACTGACAACCCCCGCCAGCACCAGCCCTAATGTCTCCCGGCAGGCCTTAAACAGCCAGGATGGGCATGAAACTAATTCACAAAAGGTGGCCCTAACCTCCCCAAGGACATCTGCTGCATCAGCGGGTGACACCCACTGAAATTGATCCCATGAAATCAGACAAGGTGGGACCTCTACTACCTCAGGTACACCTACTGTTATAAATGCAGTATCAAAATATTAGGGATGTGCAAACAGAACCAGGTTCGGATGTTTGGCCGTTCGGTGGCTCGGGTCGAATGTTGAGTTCGGATTCAGTATTCAGTTCGGTCGGGCTCGGTTGGATCTTTAGTTTGGTGCAATCAGCAACTGAAAATGACATTTGGTTTTTGAAATAAAGGGAAATAACTGAAAAACATATTTCCAGCTATAACATTTTTGTTTTATTCATTCTTGATGAAATTTGGGGAGATTGTACCCCCGATGGAGGGCACTAAGTGTAGCAAAATTTGGAATGATTAGATAACGGGAACCAATTTCAGAAGCAATTGAATGTTGTGATTTTAAGAAAAGCTCCATACACATTCATGGCTATAACTTCTTTATCTTGCATCCAATGTTCATGAAACTTGTGCATATTATGTCCCTCCATATGCTTAATACTTCTNTGAAGCCCGGCTGTTTGGGCATTCCCACTCGCCCCGAGGGGCGGACTAAGCCTGGGGAATGTCCCCACGGGCTAGGGCAGCACTTTGTACTAACAGAAGTTCTTTCTTTTATTCTTCTTTCTTTTTTTTCTTTACTGAATAACCCTGAATAGCGCTGAGAGGTCTTCCAATGCCACGTGGTTGGAAGGAACTGAGACGGTGAGGGCTCCTTCTCCTATTTATACTAGCCCATCCCTCGTGATGCGGGCCCACGCTTTTCTCAGGATGGGAGGGGGATGGAGGGGCAGAGCCCTCACCGTGTTCTAGTCTTTTCCAGGCATATTCTGCCTGGATACTGCTGACGAAGCAGGAAGTGAATCCCAAGAGTGAGAATCACGGAGATCCTCGAAGAAGAACGTGGTGAATCCGAGCAATTTTTTCCACAAAAAAGTCCACAAATATGTCACAGCGGGCAGTGGAAGATTCCAGTTCCAGGTGGAGGGAGGCTGGACTGACCAGCCTCTACACTTCCTGGAAAAACTCTGCTGGATGTGACTTCGTGGATGCTATGAGGGTAGGAAAGAACTCTTTCTTTGCTGCCCACACAGCTGCAGCATAGGCTTCTAAACTAGCTTTATGCTGCAATCGGTCGGCTTCAGTACAAGTGCAGCGCCACCGTCGTTCTAACTGCCATCCCTCCTGCTTCATCCAACCCAGGTCCTCTGTAAACCAAGGGGACCTCTGTCGTCGGCATTCAGGAAGTGGATGCCTGGAGCCGTTCAGTCAATGGCCTCAGACAACAAGATATTCCAAAAAGCAGCGAGGTCATTGAGAGCAGGAAGCAATTCCCCATGAGCATTCCAGAACATTTCTGGTTCCATAAGTCTCCGGGGTTGAACCAATCAAACTGGTTCTACACCTCTCTGGGGGCCGACATGCGCCAGAAGACTTGCCTGGAGGAGATAATGGTCCGTCCATGACAAGGGCATAATTAATACATCCCCCACCACCGGATCCCCCGCCTCAAGGCCAGTGCAGAATATCAGGTCAAAGGGTATGTCCTCCATCATGTGTCAGGCCCACGATCCTCTGAGACAATCCCATGGTTGTCATGACGGCCATGAACTCACGCTCCACTCCCCTAAGATTGGCATCAGTGTGGATGTTGAAATCCCCCAGGATCAAAGTCCTTGGAGATCACAAGACCACCTCCGACACCAATTCGGCTAGAGCGTGTAGGGATGCTGCCATACAGGCAGGTGTGCAGTATATCAGCAACAGCCCCAATCTGTCTCCAGCCAAATCAATCACCATATGGATACCCTCCATACTCAAGATAGTCTGCACTGGATACCTTCTCACAGACCAGGTGTCCTTAAAAATAACAGCTACACCGCCTCCCTGCCCCTCTGGTCTAGGCTCTATACAGAGTACCTGGCCAGAACAAGGTCAGCCAAAATTGGCCTCGACTCAGTGTCCAGCCAGGTCTCTGTAATACAGTGATAGAATGCAAGGCTTGAAGCGCACTGGTGGATGGGAGGGGGTTGGACTCGGGTACCCCACCAAAGAAAGTCTAAAGACTATATTAGCAAGCAAATCAAAATTGATCAATCAAGTTTCAACAAGCTTTTTTTTGTCTGTGTGTGGCTCCATGGGTGCCACCAGCCAGACCAGCAGCTATAACAAACACTCAAGAAACCAGACATTCCCCCCCTAAAAAAGCCTCCATTGTATGTGCCCAGAGCACCTATGCAAGCTCTTCCCCCCACACCATATTATTAACCAGAAACAAACTAGAAAGTATTCCCCCAGTGCTGGTCATACCTTGGCAAAGTTCTTGAATCAACAGCCAAAGTACTACCCAGAAAAGCAGGCTAGCAAGAGTGGGAAAATCGCTCCAGAAGACAACCTCACAAAAGTGCAACTCTGTGCTGAAGAAATAATTTAAAAAAACCCAACGGTAGTGTGTGTACCCACAGCATGGCTCACCATCAACAGTGAATGCACCAACTGTAAAATCATTATGCCAACCAAGCAGTGCACAGAAAAACAGGCTAACAAGAGTACGACATTCGCTCAAGAAGAATACAATGACCCCACAAAACAGTGCAACTGATTGGAGAAATCCCACCAAAAGCCAGTCAGCCTTATAACACCCACAAGAAGGAAACCAGACATTCACATACACACCACAGGCACTCCCTTGGCATGGCATTGGTACTGTGGCACTGGTAACTTGAACAGACCAGACACTGGTAACTTGAAAAGACACACACACACCCAGCCATGTTCCCAGGTCACTCTAGTCTGGTCCTGGGGGGCCTTGGGGTGGGTGAGCTGGAGAGCACATGGTTCTCCTTGCCCTCCCAGCAGCAAACTAGACAGAAGCAAACCAGACAGCCCCCCACCCACCCCAGAGGCACCCTCTTGGCATGGCATTGGTACTGTGGCACTGGGAACCTGAACAGACCAGACACTGGTAACTTGAAAAGACCCCTCCCCCCTATATCCCTAGGTCATTCTAGTCTGGGCCTGGGTGGCCCTGGGGGGGGTGTGTGTGAGCCGGAGAGCACATGGCCCTCCTTGCCCTCCCAGAAGCAAACCAGACTCCCAGCAGCAAACCAGTAAGGAAACCAGACATTGACACCCCACATCCCCACAGGCACCTTCTTGGCATGGCATTGGTACTGTGGTACTGAATAGACCAGGCCAGGGAAGTGGGGCCAGGCAGTGAGATCCCTCTGGCCTCATGGTACCAAAAGCAGCAGGCAGAGCAGTAGAAGTTATACTTAACTTACACTTTACAATTAGGCTCTGTTGCTGTGTGCCATGCAGCAGCCACAGTCTTGGTAAGACAACACACAAGCCCATACAAAAAAAACCAGTGTGCAACTGCATGGAGAGAGAAACCACACCAAAAGTCAGTAGACAAAATTATAACATCCACAAGAAGGAAACCAGATATTCATGCCAGGGCCACTCTTGTTTGAAAATTAAAAAAACTAAAGGCATGGCACTGGTACTGTCAAGACACAACTTGAACAGACCAGGGATGGGGAAGGGGAAGGGGAAGGGGAGCCAAGCAGAGAGATCCCTCTGCCTCATGGTGCTGTCAGCAGCAATGTGGCACCCAATTATTATTATTATTTTTAAAAATCATGGCATGGTGGGAAAGAAACATATCCCCCAGCATTGGCCCTATGGACAGGCGGGCCAGGTCAAAGCCAAACCATGCCATGCCATGCCATGCCATGCGGGCACCCCTCCCCCCCCAGCCAGTTACTTACAGATTAGCAGTGTAGTACACAGCCAACTTCACCAAAGAGAATGAAAAATGGCTCTGTGTGCAAACACTTATTTTTTTTGCCTTGCAAGGCTACAACATGCAAGCCAATCAAAACTTGCCATCTGGCTTGGCCAGCCAATCAAAACTTGCCATCTTCCTTGCCATGACTCAACTGTTCCCTCCCATACCCCCTCCTACCAATTATGCCACTAAGTTTCATTTCTGGAAACTTCCAGCAGTTCAACCCCAGCGCAGCAGCTTCAGAAGTTTTTTGAAGTTCCCTGAAGTCCACCCTTGGTCCTCAGAATTTTGTAACCTGGAAATTCTGAACTGAAGTACGTCATCCTTGATGATTTCTGAAGTTTTCTGAAAACTTCGTTTCAGTCCTAGATTAAACTAATCAACTTTTTGTCATTCTGCGATTTTTCTTCGAAACTACAGGTCATGTATCTCTATATAGATATTCCATGATCAAAAAACCTCCGAGTTTAACAGAGTAGTTAAGGCTCCATCAAAACAAACTATACACCAAAAAGAATGGAAATACAATGTTAATGCAAAGCCTTAACTTACAAAACAGGTAACCACTGAAGATGTTCTACAGTCTGAAGTTGGGGCCATACAGCTCCTCCCAGACGAAGTATTGTGAGCGTGTAGACATTTATATCTCCCTTTGTTTTTGTGAATCTGCTTGAGTCATTTCTGTTCCAAGCAAATACTCCCCTTAATATGGAACTCTTGGCCATAAAAAAATGGAACCATAGAAAAACTGCTCCTCAGCAGTGTTGCTGGCTGGCCTACTGCATGCTATGCATCACTCATGGGTGAAATTGTGGCAGAAATATGCTGCTTTGTGCAGAAATTGCAAGTCCCTTGTTTCAGTCACTTTGGGACTAGTACTTTGGGACTAATTGGGTAAGAAGCATGCATAGGCTCATGGGAAAATAAAAGCAATCCTGTCATCTGCCCCAGTTTTGACCAACCCAGATGGGGATGCCCCATTTAACCTGTTTATTATTGTGCAATCGACCAGCATTGGGTTGACTGTGACTCAGCTTTATGGGACAGATCATGGCCTGGTGGCATTCGTCTCCTGTTGTCCACAGTGGAGCTGAAATACAGCCAATGTGAAAAGGTGGTGCTAACTGTTTTCTGGGCTGTATTGAAGCAATGAGACATGATGGGGGCCAGCTCATCACATACGTTGCTACTCACCATGTCCCAATAAAAATGCTCTTGTCGGGAAAATTGTCTGTGAGCCAGGTGAGCAGCGCATGTGTTCAGTGCTGGTGCTTGGTCCTCTTGGCTGATAATATTAAGCCACTGCACCTCACGCAACCTGCTTTGTGGGTTGCGGACATTTTGATTGAGGGAGAACCTCATGAGTGTTCTCCTGGACTGGACCTTCCTTTACACCCTGTGTTCCAGAATGGCCCAGCCCAGGAAAGTTTGCTAGTGCACCCACTTTGTTTCACAGATGGNGTTCTCCTGGACTGGACCTTCCTTTACACCCTGTGTTCCAGAATGGCCCAGCCCAGGAAAGTTTGCTAGTGCACCCACTTTGTTTCACAGATGGGAGCTCCTCCCAGGTTGGGGGTAAACTCCACTCAGCAGTGGCAGCAGTACCAGTGGAGGACAGGAAGATGGTCCTCTCTTATGCCTTCAGTACAAGCCCTCATTCGGCGCAGTTTGCTGAACTGGCTGCTCTGGCACAGGTCCTCCTGTCCCAGAGGGGCCAGACTGGGGACCTTTTAATTGTCCTGGATTCAGATTGGGTTCATTGGGAGCTGTCTTTTTTTTGCAATGGTGGGCGGCTAACAGTTTCCGCTTCACTGATGGGAAATTGATCCAAGTTGCCTCCCTGTCTTTTACCAGCATTAAACTGATTAAGGTTAAGGCTTATTCTAAAAAGACCCCCCTTGCATGGGGAAATAATTTGGCTGATCAGACAGCAAAGACTGCTCTTCGATCTGCCCAGCCATGACCCTACTTGTCCAAATGTGCCATTGTGTAAGTTACTAGGGCCATGGCTCAGCAGAACAGAGTGCCTGAGTTTTTGCTTCACCTGCAGCTGCTCGATCCTGAGCTGTCTGCAGTATAAGAGCTGCTGTGGAAACCGGTGTCCCTGCAGGGTCAGGAGCTGGAGCTCCGTTATGGCTTGTTATGTGTTAACTTTAAGGGCTCAATTTTGTGGGTGGTGCCCCTGGGGGTCCGTAAAGAAATTTTGACCTGGCCCCATGGTTCACCCCAGGGTGGTACCCTAAATTCTTGGAGGCTGAACAGCACCTCCTACAGGTGGGATGGTGACCCTCTTATAAACTTGATTTGAGGAACAAATGGATTCTTGCCTAACATGCACTCGGCATGATCCTGCCAACTGACTCTGCAGAGGGACTTTGATGTCCCAGCCCCCATGGGGCTCCTGGGAGTGGGTTCAAATTGATTATATGGGGGAATTGCCCCAAACTGCACAGGGCAACCATTTTATGCTCATGATTGTTGATGCTTTTTCTAAGTTACCTAGACAAAAAACCTTCGGTTTAAGAAGCTTGTTTAAGGCGGCATTACAGATTATACTCAAACGTTAACAGGACAGTAAATTGTATGTTAAGGCAATTTTATGAATATCAGACAAATCTATACAGTTTTCTTTTCTTCTTCATTAATAATAATTAAAAAATGACAACTGAAATTAAGCTGCATATGTGTGGTATGGTGACTGAACAATACTTAAACGTGATGAGGAATGTATACAGTTCAATTTCAGTTGTCATATTTTTTTTTACTAATGAATAATAAAAGAAAATGTATAGACTGGTCTGATATTTAATAAAGTTGCCTTAACATAAAATTTACTGTCATGTTAACATGTGAGTATCGTTTGTAATGCCCTGTTAACAAGCTTCTTAAACTGAAGGTTTTTTGTTGAGGTAATTTGCCCTTCTTTTGAAACTTAATAGTTTTGTTAATGCATAAACTGGTCCCAGACACAAGAACAAGATGCGTGGGTACATCTCGTGTAAAAGAGTGCATCTCGTGGGTGCATCTCATGTAAAAGAGTGCATCTCGTGGGTGCATCTCGTGTAAAAGAGTGCATCTCGTGGGTGCATCTCGTGTAAAAGAGTGCATCTTGTGGGTGCATCTCATGTAAAAGAGGTCACACACACATTCACACATGTGCTCTCACCTCTCTCACACACATTCATTCTAACTGATCACACACAATCATTCAGACACAGTACACACATGCTCTCATCTCACAAACTCATTCAAATTGATCAATTATGCACACTAGACCAGGGGCATAGCTAGGGTGCAATGGGCCCTTGGCCAAGAAGTCAAGATGGGCCCCCTCTTTGTATCTTGCCGGAGGGTCTAGCGGTGCCGCCTGGCTCGGCGGGCCCGGGGGCGCTGCCGTCAAACACATAAGACACCCAAAATGCAGCCAGCCTATTAAGCACATTATGCCATGAAAAGAGAACAGCAGGACCCAATGGCAGGACCCAATGTCCAGGACCCAATGCCATGAAAAGAGAACAGCTGTGGACCCAATGCCAGCTGTGGACCTAGCTGTGGACCCAATGCCCCAGGACCCAATGCCATGAAAAGAGAACAGCTGTGTTCACACCCCGCCCATGCACCAACACGCCCATGGGCCCACCATCTGGTAGAGCCATGTGAAACCAGCCTGTGAGGAACCACTCAAGCACAAACAGAAGGTTGCTGCCTTGTAAACAAGGTTCTTCGAGGTGGCCTCAAACATTCTCACAACACCCACCCTTCCAGCCCCGCATGGAATTTTCTTATATTCCTAGAAAGGGTTGGAAGGAACTGTCATTCTGAGGGGGAGAGTGCTTTTTATACTAGAGGAGCTCGAGACCATCACACGGTCTATTATTTGAATAGGGTGGTTGGAAGCCATCTCGAAGAACCTTCTTTACAAGGCAACAACCTTCTGATCACTCACATGGGGAGGAGTTGTTTGTAAACAAAGAGCTTTAGAGATGGGGACCCTCTCACCTTCAGCCCCCACCCTGCCCGTGGACTCCCCTTCATTGTTTGTAATCACAGAACACGTGTTGCTTGAAGAAAGCTAGAATGGTCATCAACCAGAGGTTTTTCCGCTACTGACTCCCATTGAACAGCATAGGCGCTGTTCAATGAGAGTTTGCTACCGCCGTAACTATAGGGCCATGTCCCTATAATGGGTGGAGGCATTCCCCACTTGTAATTGCACTGCCCAGACCACAGTGGTTGTGCTGGTTTCCCAGGTGTTCTCCAGAGGGGAGTTCCCGAAGTGTATTAATTCAGACCACAGCACTTCCTCTGCTAATAACATATTGAGAGAGATTTGCCTGATTCTGGGAATTGACCAAAAGTTCCATTTCTCCTATCACCTGGGGAGGGGAGCGCTTTGAGTCAGATGGAGCTCATGAATAGGACTATCAAACGGAACTCAGCAAGGTAATGGGGAACACTGGTAAGAACTGGGATTTACTCCTCCCTTTGGTTCTCACTTGGATTTGGTCCCAAGAGTGTAAGTTCACTGGCATTTCCCCTTTTGAGGTGCTCCTGGATCCCCCTACATTGGGATGGGAGTGTCTCTTGAACCCCATCCTGCCGGAGGTTGCCACTGCGACTTTGTCTGATGCCTGGGTGGGTGAACTCAGAGATTATTTGTTACTCATTCAGAAAGCCACTGCAGCACATAATCACCATGCTCAGCAGCACATAAAGCTGTGGTTTGAGGTGAATGAGGCTTTCCATGAACATCAGGTGGGGATATGATCATGCTGCTGGAACCTACTGCTTTCCGTCTGCTCCCCAAACCTAAGTGGAAGGGATCGTACACGGTTCAGGATAAATTGGGGCCCTCTGTTTACCGCCTCCTTTGGAAGGACGAGGGTCCAGCTTGGTTCCATGCCAGCCAATTTAAGGAGCTCCACAGGTCCACTGTCCATGACACCCCAGGACCCAATCCTGGCAATGTGTTTGTTTCTACTCCAGGTTGTCCTGTGTTTGTCTGCATCTCTGTCTCCTGCCATGGCTTGTGACAAGTCAGCTAAGCAATGAATCCCATGAGTCTTCTATCTGCCAGGCATGAACCACAGCAGCAGAGGGTAAGGGTCTCACCACGACTGCACCAGGGTACAATGGCTCCCAGACAGTTGCATGGGGTGCCAGCATCCACTTCCACTGCATCATGTCCCATTCCAGGCCCCTGCCTCTCAACCTCTCTGCCTCTGCTCATTGGTACCAATGGGGATACATGGGTGCACCGACCTGGGTAGTTCATACCCACTAGACTTCCACTTACCCCATCGAGTGTCCACAACTGCTATTTACACCAGACTTTTACTACATCTCAATAAATACACCGAGGGCAGCCATTTATACATGTGGTGGGTCCTTGGCCACTGACGACGGTTCCTGCTCTGACTGTGCGTGCCTCATTCATCTTGGTGCACCTGCTACACACACACACCCTTCCTTCCAAACCACAGATACTTAACTTGGAACCTGTGTCAGGAGAACTACTACTTTAGCCCTTTGAAAATCTGCTGTGGGTGTATTCTTTGCTTTATGCTGGGGTAGGGGGATTTATTTCTGGTGGTCTTTCTGTTCCTTTACCAGTGGGGACCCCTGTCTCTTGTCTCTGTTGTTTTTCCTGGGGATGTGATTCCATGGGCCCTGGGATGTCACAGAACTCCTCCCAGCTCCTGCCTACTCAGTCTTTTCCTCCTGGGGAATGAACAAGGAATGCCCGGCTCATCCCAGTTTTTCCTGCCTCCTTCTGGGGTGGCTATGGTCACCTCCTGTTTCACCATGCCCCCTACACCCTTGAACATGCCCTGCTGTTTGGATGACCTGGAGAGTGCTAGGACCCTGCTCTGTTTGAACTACTACTACTTATATAATACCAGCAACGTGCCTGGTGCTGAACAGTTGTAATTAGGGACAGCCTGTGTCCTGAGTGGCTTACAATCTAGGATGGACAAGGAAGGAAAGACAGGGGGAGGGGACCATAGAGAGACAGAGATTCTCATATTGCAGATGGGAAATGGAGACTGAGAGATGGTGACTTACCCCAGGCCACCGAGTGAATTGCTGTGCTTCAGGGATTGCCATGCTGCAAGGAGGAGGACAGAGGCCCAGTAGGACTAAGCCTGCATGCCAGTTTTGCATTGTGAGGGAGGAGAAAGCGACCCTGCTCCCCTCTCTCTTGTCTCCCACAGACTTGCCAAAGTGCCTGGAGCTGGCCACTCTTGCATCCGAATGCTAACTATTCCTGTGCCTGGGCACATCCTAGCTCTGCTTCTTCCAGGCCTCGAAGCTGTGCCTGCTGGGGCAGGCTTGAACATACAGATTCCCTGCTTCCGCCTTGCACACCTGACCAGAGTTAGGGAGAATACCTGGCTTCTGCTCTGTTCACCAGGGCAGAGCTGGGGGGAAGAGTCCAGGATAGCAGCACTACACACACTAGACCAGCCTCGCTTTCCCCAGTTTCAGGCTCACACAGGCTCTTTGTGCCTATCTCAGGGGCCAGCCCCTCAGGGAGGGCTGGGAGCTTGCTGGGAAGTCAGGCATACTAGAAGGAATGGTAGAGGCCTGAACCAGTGTCCAAGCCAGAATCAGTAGAGGATGGGGTGGGCTGCCCAGTGGTGGTGCTAGGCCAGGGGTGTGTATATTATCTGATCTCGGTTACTGCCAATACAGGTTGCCTGTACCACCCTCCTGCCTCACCCCCCACTGCTCCCTCCTTGCCAGAGGGGCCTCTCTCATTCCTAATTAGAGTGGTGAGCAGTTACGTGCTCCAACCACCAGAACCCGCAACAGAGGTGCAAACAGGGAGGGAGCAGGGAAACGTCCTGAGGCAGGGGGCAGAGGAGGGGGGTCACACCAAGACCTGCCCTGAGAATAGTTGTCTTGGCCATGCCACCTCTGTCCCCTCGGGCCATAGAACAGCATGCCCTATCTGCAGGGTCAGGGTGGAGACGATGGAGAATCTGCTGTTGAAAGCAGGAATAGGTCTGTGCCATGGAGGGGCAGGAACAGGCAACATGAGATGCTGCAGACTGCACTGCCCTCCACAACTAGGACACCTTGTTGGTGCCATTCATGGGTCAGGATTGCCCCTCGCTGCAGGAGAGCTGCCCTCTTGAAACGGGGTGGATGAAGCCACCACAGCGGGGGCAGCTGCAGGAAGCTCAGCCATCAAGGACAGGGTTGCTGAATTTATTGAGATGCTAGTGGGGCTGCAGCATTCCCGCTACCACCGCCAACATGCCCAGTGGTGCTAATAAACTGCAAAGGACACCAGACCAGGCACACCCACAGGAATTGGTACTATTCACATGAAGCAGCATGGACTTGCTCTAGGGTGTGTGAACACATGCACCCTTCTCAACCCCAAGGGGAAAGTGCATTTGTGGGAGAATTTGTCCCAGCATATCACCAGAATGCCCCTCACTGGGGAAGGGGTTGTGTAGAGTGTGGGGCTGGGCAGAAGGGGGTGCTTCTAATATCAGAAAGGATGCCTGGGACACTCCCGTGTGCCCCTACTCCTGCCAGGCCCTTGCATTTTATCTTTGTCCTGGATTATCTTGCCTGGCCTTTCCAGGCCTTTATCACAGTCTCGTATCTTGCTGGAGAGCCCCTTTGAAGTGTGCATCACCGAGTGAGGTGGATATGTAGAGGTTGCAGGCTTGTGTATGAAGAGTTGGTCACTCGATGTTACATCACATCAGAGCAGACCAAGAATAAGCACTGGAGGATGCAGCAAATGCAACTGTTTAGGGGTTTGCAAAAACCCCTTTCTCTGGGTTTGTAGGGGAGAGCTTGCCCCTCAGGAATGAGTAGATGTAACTTTCCCGGTACAACCTCCTCAAACTCTCTGTGAAAACAAGGTGTTTGTCCAGCAGCAGGGACACATTTCCAAGAAAGAAGCATTTCCACCATGAGCAACAGGATTTGTTGGGATGACTGAAAATACCACAAACTGGTCAACTGAGGGGTGGTGCTACATCACCCCTCAGTGCGGCTTCTACTCCATGGAGTCCCAACTTACCATGAGAGGAATCCTAGGCCCAATGTTACACACAGGGAAGCTATAAGCACACATACCAGGGCCAGTCTTTGAGTTTGTGGGGCCCAGGACAAAGATAAAATGCAGGGCCCCTCCACTTCCCTTGTAGCTCTTCACAGGGCCATAGAGATGGCCCTGTTTGGGGTCCCACTGGGAGGGAGTGGAAGCCCCATACTATGCCCTGGTGAAAATGGAGGCCACTGCTAGGGGCCAAGAAGTAGAGAAAATAGTGGGGTCCAGGGCAATCACCCCAGGTTGCCCTGTGATAAGGTGTTGGCATCATGCCCTGGCATATACAAGGAAGTCTGCAGCTCCTTAAATAGTCAAAACCAGCAAAAAAGCCATGAAAGGATAAGTGGTCCATGTCCTTGAACACACCTGAAAGAGCATCTCCCTAATCAACTCTAGTGGCAATGGGCAACTCCCTAGCTTGAGCACCCTCATTTATTGCCTCACTGTTTCTGCAGCTACAGTGCTCCTTCATACCTCCCAAGGAGCAAAGATTTATTCAACATTCTTAACTCACCCTCTCCTCCTCTGTTCCCCCTTCCCATTGTCCCAAGTTGTCTGGTGCTTGGGGCCTGAGAACCATCTTGGCTAGCTAGAAGGGTCTGTGTTGCTGGTTCTCCTCGAAAAACAGATCTGGATACGCTGTCCCTGTTCTGGTCCCTAAGCTATAAAGCCTAGTGACATACTACAGCACTCCCAAACACAAGAGACTACATAAGGCCAGCCCTGACACACACAAATGCTTGGACTCACAATACACTTATTCACAGACACGCTGTAGCAATCACTCCATCACTCAGCTCAACTTTCCTTCTGTCAGTGCTTAATTTGTAAAAATGAATTGCCAGGCCCAAGGACTACGTGAACACGTGCACCCTTCTCAACCCCGAGGGGAAAGCGCATTTGTGGGAGAATTTGTCCCAGCATATCACCAGAATGCCCCTCACTGGGGAAGAGGTGGTGTAGAGTGTGGGGCTGGGCAGAAGGGGGTGCTTCTAATATCAGAAAGGAT
>QEPC01003224.1:263861-285395 GCA_003113815.1 Sphenodon punctatus
TGTGTAAAACTTTGGGTATTAGTCTCTATTTCCACACACCATACTATCCACAAAGTAGTGGCCAGGTGGAACACAAGAACTCTGACCTAAAAACCAGATTGTCAAAGGTTGTCCATGACACTGGCTTGTCCTGGCCTGAGGCGCTGCCTCTCGTACTCATGGCTACCTGTTCAAACCCCAACAGAAAACATGGCCTGTCCCCTTTTGAACTGGTCATGGGACGGCCAATGAGGGTGGGGGTAGAGCCTAGAGTCACTCAGAAGGAAGGACTCACTGAATTGTCTGACAGTATTGCTGATTATGTTCTTTCTTTGTCCACAGCTTTACAGAACTCTCATACTAGGGCACGTGCTGCCCATATACCATCTGCTACCGAGCCTTGCTATCCTTTTAAACCAGGAAGATTGGGTCTTAATCAAGGAATTCAGGTAGAAAAACTGCCTTGCTCCCCGTTGGATGGGCCCACACTAGGTTTTGTTGACAACACACACGGCTGTTAAGGTAGAAGGTAAAAATGTCTGGATCCATGCATCTCACTGCCGGCATGCTGATCCTCCTGTACTCCCTTAACACAATGGTAGCCTTTCACCGGAACTCTTATTCCTGATAATGCCCAAAGCCTGCACCTTGCTATTGGCCAAATCTGACAAGCAATGAAGGACTTACACTCCAATTTAACCCTGGTTCCCTCTGATGGGTGGGAAATTGACGGGGGGCCTTTTCTCTTGGCTTGAGGCCCTCTTTCCCAATATTCCAGTTTTCATCAGGTGCATACTCTACGGGGTTATGTCTTTCCTCCTGCTGTTTGTATTTATATATATTGTATTCAATCTCTTGTTTTGCCTCATTAGCAAATGTACAAAGAATACTTTCACCCTTAAGGAAAAAATCAAGGTACGCAAGCTCATTGATGAGCGCATGCACTTGCAGCCCCACCATAGTGAGGCTCCCTCATAGGCTCAGGAGCCTCAAAGGGGGGAAATGAGGTAGAATTGTTTTAACCACTATGTGAAGTCACATAACCCCCTCTGCATGGCCAGCTTGTGTCCTTCCTATAGTAACCAATTGCTGCCCGCCCCCATTATCTCATGCTCTAAATTGCAGTCTCCAGGAGCTAATCAGCAGAGGACAAGTAACTCATGTATAAAAAAAACAACCAAAGATAAGAGAATTATGTAACTAAGTGTACTGCGCAGAAGCGACAAACCAAGCTAGCAATTCCTTATGTGGCAAATAATAACGTATTAAGTGTAGATTGGCTAAAACGGAATCCTTTGTCTGTAACTTGTATAAAAGGGGGATGAGGGGGGGGGGGGAAGCTCAAGTGTCTGCCGGTGTTGATGCTAGGCAGTCCCGTAGCTGTGTACTTAAATAAATTTTGGGAACATTCCAAGTAATGGCCTCCTCTCATTCCTTGTGGATAGAAAAATCCACCACAGTGCACACCTGCAGCACACGCATACTGCCTGTGTACTGTTCATGCGGGCCACTGGATTGCCCCCATAGTCTTTAACTCCCCAGGATAGCCTCCCCTGGAGAATTACGCTGCAAAGTGGATTGCCATCTCAGAAGCAGGTATCCCTGAGGAGGGAATGAGCCTTTTTTTATGAACGAGCCCATACACAGTCTGTCCTAAGCACAGAAGAGCAAGAAAAAAAACTCCTCAAGAGACTTTATTGTTAGAGTCAGGATTGACCCTCGACCACTCTGGGACAGTCAGAGCCCCATACAGAGATCCCGTTACACCCATTATTATTATGAATTAGCCCAGCTGTAATCCAATGCCCACCGTACAGCCAGCAAAGTCACCCACATACACACACGGCACTGACGAGGCTCACCCTCCACAGTGCCATGTCCATGGTTGGAGTTCACTGCACTCAGAGCTCGGTCCCAAAACCAGCCCAGCCAGAGCTCTAGTCCAGTGCAAGCTTGTGCCAGACTGAGCCACTGCTCCTATTCCATCCCAGAAACTTTGCAATGCCCCCTCCCAAGAGGAGCAACTGCCCCAGGTCCACCTCTCACCCAAAGCAGAGCCACTTGGCTGGGCCCTGACACACACACACACACACCACTATCATCTATGCAGGGTTAGTGCAGAGCCCCCGGCATGGGGCACAAGGGAGGTGTCAAAAGGAATGGGTTGGGCAAGGGAGATAATGGAGAGCCACGCACCATCTGTGAAAACATCAAATGGGTGGGGGGCTGGGGTCACTTGAGAGCTAGGAACTCCTAGGAGTGATGGGGGAACTAGGATCTCCCAGGACAGACAGATAGGTAGGGTGTGGTTACTGGATGAATGGGACAGGAGTGGGGATGACCAAATTCAATGCAGTTAGGTGACATTTATTGGCAGGACAAGCTGCAGCCTCCTAGCCCTCCCTGAACCACACACTGCCTGCCTTCCCCACCCTCTATGCACACATGGGGGACGTGTCAAAAGGATGGATGGGACAGGGAAGCGGGACCAAGGGAAGGCTGATGCTGTTTACTGGAGAGTTCCAGGGCCCACAGCAGATTCCCTGCCCAGGAAGTTCTGCTCTGGGTATGTGCCAGGCTTGGAGGGGGGACAAGTGTGTGGGCTGTGGGATGGCAATATCAGGGTAAGGCCAAAAAGGGGAGTTAATGGCAGTTTAGAGAGTCACCACATCCATCTCAAACTTCCCTGTATGTTTAGGAAATGGGGGAAGAAAGAGGGTTATGGGAGTGATGGTAGAGGTGTTAATGGCACTTTAGAGGCTTATCGCATCCTGCCAGGGCCTTCATGGGCATTTAAAGGGATAGGTGTGAAGAAGGATTAAAGGGGGGGGGGAGGATTATTTAGGACTGGGAGGTTAATGGCAGTTTAGAAGGTCATTGCATCCTGCCAGGGTCTCCCTGGTCGTTTAGTACCATTAGGGGGTGAGTGTCACATAGCCCAATGGCCAGAGTACATTGTGGGATAGCAGGAAGTCCTGTTCAGAGGCAGGAGGTGGTCTCGTCTCCCAGCCCAGCACTCAGCAGGACACCTCCATGGTGGGGGCAGGAGGCTGTGGTGCCCCTGTCTCGCTGCTCTGGGACAGAGTGCGCGAGCGGGAGCGGTTCCCGTCCCCCGAGGCAACGCTGGACAGCGAGGCGGTGCGAGAGCGTGACAGGCGTGTCATGCAGGATGAAGCCACTGGAGGGAAAGAGAGAGAGAGGCAAAAATCAGATAGGCCCTGCCCCCTAGAGACCATATACCATACCAGACTTGGATTGGTGATGGCTCCACCCACCCCTGGTAGACGTGCAGACCTACTCTGGTTTGTGCTTCACACCAAGACCAAGCAACAGGGTGAATAGGATCAAGAACCACTCAGCCATGCAGGGGTAAGTCCAGGAGCAATGACACCCACCCCCATGCCTCTGAGCAGGCATTTTGGGTGCTCAGGAGAGTGGGATTCAAGGTCATAAAGGAGTTTCTCCAGGGTCCCGTTAATGCCAATGGCCAGGGGGATCTCTTCAGTCCTTTATAACTCTTTAAGGCCCAGTATCCAGACCTGCCCATAATATCATCTCTGGCAGGAGACAAACTCAGCATCGTTACAGGGTACGGACACCTCATTCCGCTCCTCTCCTAGCACAGAGCAGCAGAACTGGTGGCAAACGCTTGCTTCTCTGCCTCTTACTCAGCTGCCATTTTTCTAGTAATGGGACAAAACCACAGCTAGGGGTTCTGAGAAACTCCCTCCCCACTGTACCCTGTCCCTTGCACTCTTTTCCTGCATCAATGTTGCTCACTCCCCTGCCCCCCTTTCCCTTCCCTTCATGGCAGACTTGCAGCCAAGAAAGCTGGTGAACTAGCAAATTTGTGCCTTGTTCATGTAGTTTCCAGCTTAGAGAAGCCTTCTTATAATGACAGACAACCCCACCCCCCAGCAACCCATTTAGCCACAAGATTTCTGGGCTGCAGCACCCTTCAACCTCAACGCTCTTGGCTTTGGAAGGGCTTGGACATGCAACTGCAAAACCAATATATAAGATACACAGCATCAGCCCCGCATTGTCAGGTGTATTGTGTCCAACACACAGCTCGGTAATAGATCCAATTTACTCAGCTCTGGTGAGATATCACCTGGCAAACTATTCAGGTTTTGAATACTGTACTTCAAAGAGGATGTTGACAAATTACAGGAGATTCAGAGAAGAGCAACCAAGATGACAAGAGGGCTGGAAGACAAGCCCATATGAGGGAAGATTTAAAGGATTGGGTATTTTCAGCCCAGAGAAAAGATGACTTGGGGGAGGGCATGATAGCAGTTTTCAAATATCTAAATGGATGTCACAACAGGATGGTGAACATTTGTTCAGAAGATAGAACAAGAAGGAAGGAGCTTAAAATTGCAGTCATGTAGATTTCAGTAAGACATTAGGAAAAGCTTCTAACTGTAAAGACCTGTTGAGCTACTGAATAAGCTGTCCAGGGAAGTTTTGGATGTCCCTCCTTGGATCTTTTCAAAACCCAGCATCTGTCTATGATGCTTTAAGCACAATATCCAGGCTTGGAACAGGGGTTGGACGAGATGGCTGAAATGCATATCTGAGGCCCAAACCAGCTGGTTTGGGGTTGGGTTCAATGAGGTGGATAAAAATCGCTCTCCATTCCTGCTTTGTTCAGATTCTCACTTTGGTCTCCAGGCTGTTTTGTTCATTTTGGTTTATGTTTCCTGAATATCCAAACACCCAAACCAAAATGGCTGAAAACGGCAGGAAACAACAGATTATCCAGAGAAATATCAGTATATCCAGCTCTCATTTTAGGTGCAGATATTTATTTGGATCTCTCTCTGAAAAGACCAGGAATATGAGTGAATAAAAGAATGCAGATTCCTTCCAGCTCTAGTCCTTCTACAGAGGCCAGAGGAGCTCTGCATCCTATGGGGGAGCATGCAAAAACCTCACACAAAGGGCCTCTCCCAGCCAGCGGCTGACAAGCTCACAGGATTAATAGTCAGTCAACCCCGGAAAGAGCAGAAGAGGGGAAGCTGAGGGATGGGAACCAGCCTGGGACACTCTTTCTTTAATTGCAGCAGTCACTTTGCATTGCCTGGAAAAGGCAGAGAAGGATAGACTGGCCACAACATCCTGCTGGTGTCAGTCATCCAGCCAGGCGCTGCCCCAGCCATCAGACAATGGATGGAGTTGCAAGTCCACTACACCAAACCTGGCCCCTTTGGAGACTCAGGACTGCAAGCACTTTTTTGGAGGCAAGGCAGAAAACCTGGCCTCAGAGATTAGGGCAGGAGCTGTGTTGTGTGGGGTTAACACGCGAGAGACTTGAAGGCATTTGGTGCACTCCTTGTCCCCATCCACTTTGCCCCCAGAAGGAAGCTAAGGGGTTCTCCTGACTGCAGTAAGATCAGGAGCTCTGGAGGTGTTCCCTGGGCGTCCCTGGTTGGGAAGAGCTGCAGAAGGGAGGCTGACAGATCTGACCCATCTGTCTAAGGTAATTGCCCCCATGAAAGGGAGTGGGATGGATACAAAGAAGAGATGAGACAATCACTTGTTTGAGGCGATGCCTACATGTCACTCGAGTAGAAGGCTTAATTTCCACAGATGGACGAAGGGCTGAGGAGATGCTTTGCACTTGTTCTCCAGAGTTCAGGGGGTTCCTAATATAAGAGTAGAATGTGGCTGGCCCCAAGGCAGCTAACCCCCTGGGCAATGGCTCATCCCAGTTGTGCCAGCAACCTCACCAAGCCCAAACCAGGAAGCAGAAAGCAAAGTGAGCCCAGCAGGGAACAACAGGCACAGTTCTTGCAGAACACCACCTCCTCACACTTCAAGCTTCCCTCATAGTACGTGGCCCTCAAACAGCTCTTTGCCACTCCCCTGACATCCACACCTACCCCACAGAAAGAGGACCACTCCCCCAAGATGAGCAGTTCTCTACTGCTGCTGCCCTGGCTTAGGGCTGCTGTCTGCCTAGGTCCAGCTTACAACTAGCACCAGGCCTCTCTCTGATGCTGGAGGCCTAGCTTGTCCAGGGGTGGGGTGGGGTGGGGTCTGTTTCCCTGCTGTCATATGTTGTTATGGGCTCATAGACATGAATTTAAGAAGGCCTGTGGATAAGTGGCCTCAGGCACTGTCTGGATAAATGCTTCAAAATAAGAAGGTAGCTTCAACTTTTTTACACAAGTTCAGAAGAAATAGGGACCGACAGCTCTTTCTAGAGTAAGGCCAGCTTTTAGAAAAGCCACTCTCCACTCCTCAACATGGGAGCGTCTGAACATTTGGCTTCCCCATCTCCAACCATCTTTAGGATTGCTGCTTTTAAAAGATGCCCCACTTTGACACTTCTAGCCCCCAGTCCTAGAACAAACTGAAAAAATCCAGTGGACAAAAACTGGAGACAAACCGCCCCTTCCACCATCTCCGACATCTGCTAGATAAGCATGCAACCCCACCATCTTGCAGCTTCCTGTTAAACCAGACTTGAACCAGAGCAGCAAAAGGTACCAAGGGCAGTCTGTCTCCATCCTAATTCTACCCCCCATCATTCCCTTTCCCAACATGCTCCAAGGAAGGAGAAACCAACCCACAGCTCCACTTCAGCCCACCACCTTGGTGTCACCTCACCTGCCTTCCCCCACTCCCCATGGGACAAGAGATTTCCCAGGACAGCTCTGTGGCTATAGGTGGGGGCAGCCACCTGATCCCTGCAGCTGTGCAGATGAGATGCTCCCTTGTAGGAATGTGGTGTAGGCCCTGTCCGGTGCATTCTTGACCCCTGGAGACATCCCCTCCACCCCCATTCTCTGCCACTCTGTGCTACCAGATGTGGTACTACAGGGTGTGGGAGGCAAGTGAGTCGTCAGGCACATGCGTCAAGGTGGGGAAGTGAGCAGTGGGGTGAGGGGGAGAGGCCACTGAAGGTACCTGACCCCTGACTCAGTTTCCTGTCCAGGATGTGAGGGACTGAGAAGAGAGGAAACCACATGTCAGTCTGATGTGGGGAGCGATCGTCTCCCTGCCCAGTATCTTGAAAGGGACTGCCCTCCTGCTTCCAGGTAGTAGGGAGGAAGGGGGGCGGGGGCTTGGAGAAAAATCAGTGCTCTCCATGGCTTGTGCCATGAGGACTTCAGGAGGTGGGATCCAGTTTCCCTTGCAGTCCGAGCCCCAGGGCCTATAGAGGGTGGGGTCCGGTGTCCCATGTAACCCAGGATGCGGATGGGCGAGTCTGGTGCTCCTGCAGAACATGCCCCAGGGGCTATAGAGGGAATAGGGGGTGGAGTCCTGTGCAGTCAGAGCTCCTGTGGGAGGGGCAGGGGTCCAGCACTTACTGTATCCCATGCCCTGTACGAAGTACTTGAAAGCCTCAGTGAGCTTCCCAGGCTGCGGAGAGAGCAGAGAACAAGTAACTCATATCCAGCCCTATACCCAGCTCCACTGTCAGAAGCATCAATACAGGCACTGTGCCCCTCACCCAGCCTCATTTCCCTCACCTGTGTCAACTGAGGCTGCCCTCCTGAATCTGCCATCTGAAAGAGAGAATGAGAGGATGAATAAGCAGTGCCCACCAAGAACACAAAAACAGAGCTGGGGAAACAGAGGTTGGGGACTGGGACTGTGGGGCAGCGAATGGGAAAAGTGGAGGAGGGCAGGCTAAGACCAAGGGGCAGCAGCATAACTGGGAGTGCAGATGCGGAGGGCTGCAAACACGGGACAGCAGCAGGGCTTTGGTTTTCTAACCTTGAGGAAGGAGGTCTGGGTAGGGTCCAGTTTGGAATTACACTCCACCTGTGAGGGGACAAACAGAAACAGCAGCATGAGAGGAGAGAGCTAAACCCCCACCAAACCCAAGAGGGTTTTCCCCAAACCTCTATCTCCCTGGTATCAGCATATGGCAACTTCCCACCCCATCCGTGCCCAATCAGGCTGGGATACACAACAGGACAGGATGTAGTGCTGTGGTTCTATGTGGAGTGCAGTCTACAGAACAAGAACTAAGGCTATTTTTAAACGGGCATGGCTGGGGTAATGGACCACCCATTAAAAAAAAAAAGGCTCCAGAAATACAAGTGAGCCCCACAAGTGCCACGTAGAGTGCCCATGCACATATGGTGAGAGGGGTGGGGGTGGGGGGGGGGAGGGGAGGGAATCAAAGGGGCTGGGCTTGCAATGGGTGTGTGCTTCTACCCATGCACGCTTTGGTCTGCCCCCAGATGAAGCATCCCAGATTTTTCCCCAATGCTCAGTGTGTGGGCATGAGCAGGTAGTGCATCAGTCACAGGAGTGCATGCCCACCCACACTGCCTTCAGATGGGTGCTTGGGTGGGTGGAGGATGGGCTGACCTGCATTGGTGTGTCTTGTCTAAATACAGCCTTAAGTGGTGTGAAGTTTGGTTCATGTGAGGCTGTGCATGAGAGTGTCAGGGCACCCAGTCCCCTGGACTCCCAGGGGTCATACATGGTCCCTCATTACAGAGACTGTTCCATCATCCAGCCCCATCATGTAGAGTCCAGTCAAAGTCCAAGGGCAGAGAACAGAAAGGAACAGTAACTCCAGGAATTTTCTTCCAAGAGGGGATTCGAGCACCCCGGAACCAATCCCCCATCAAGGGGTAACGGAGCACCCATTTTTTAAAAAAGGCTCCAGAAATTAGTACAGACCAGTAATCCCAATGTCAGTACCAGGCAAAGTAAAAGGCTGTTGTAAAAAAATAGAGGCTGTTGTAAAAAAAAATAGAATTATTAAGCACATCTTACCCATTTGGTGCCATGAAGATACTTTTTTCCCAAACTACTGAGCATGACTAATGGTCATCAAAGTTGTTTGGAACAAATGGTTAATTGTGTTGAGAACTGACTGTTCACAGAAGAGGTGTCTTAACTTAATGGTACGTATGTATGATGTTATCCATTTTGTCACTGAGAACCATAAAGCATCTTTGAGCTTTATGGTTCTTTGATCTAAACCTATATAAGTAGTCACTGACTTGGCCTCCACAGACTCTCTTTCTGTAAGCTCTCCAGAGTCCCCTAGTGCTGATGCTAGCGCATGGCTGGCATTGGCCTAGGAAATAAATCCATTGATTTGGCATTCACCCGTGTGTCTGGATTCCGTTGTCTTTCCCCAAGGGGCCAGGGTTAAGTCTGGCCTAAGGATCCAACAGTATTGAGAAATGTGACACAATAGAGAAGAGCCAGGATGTTTTTTGTAAAGGGAAATCGTGCCTAAGCAATCTAGAGCTCTCCAAAGATGCCAACAAGTATGTATTACGAAGACTTGGCTGGATGAAGTTTCTGGGCCAGTGCTGTCCCAGATGGTACTAGCCGGATACTCTGTGCAGCATCAGCCTAGGGTCGGATGGGGGGGAGGGGGCAGAGTGACTGTGATCTGTAAAGACAGCTTTGAAGATACATGCTTGTACAGCCAGGTTTTGAAAAATGATAGATGGCCAGATCCCACAATGAACAAAGGGAAAACATGGGGTGCATCAGGGGTCTGTACTGGCAATATTTACAGATGACACAAAATAATGCAAGACAGTTAAGTCCTAAGCAGACTGGGAAGAGCTATAGACTGGGAAATAAAATGACAATTAAATTCACTACTGATAAGTACATAATAATGCACATAAGAAAATATTATTCTAAGTACACATACACACTATTGGGTTCTGAATAAATCTTTTTCACTCAGTGAAAGAATCCTAGAGTCAATGTGGACAGTTCACTTGAAAGCCTTAGCCTGTTGAGCAACAATGGTCAAAAAGGCAAACAGAATGTTAGGAATTATTGAGAAAGGGATAGAAAGTAGAACAGAAAATTTCTGATTGTCACTATATCAATTTATGGTGTAACCACACCTTGAATATCATGTGTAGTTCTGGTCACCACATTTCAACTAAAAGACAAAGTAGAACTGGAAATGGTGCAGAGAAAGGCAACACAAATAAGCAAAGGTGGGTGTAGGCAAGGTGTAAAATAATCAGGGATCTTCAGTTTATAAAAGAAATAACTGAGGTACGGGAGGGGAGGAGAGAGGGTTACAGAATCCTGAGTAGTATGGAGGTAGTACACAGAGAACTGATGTTTACTCTGTCTCATGGTGCTACAGCAATTGCAAAAAACAAACAAACTGGAGTATTTTTTCACTCGTAAAATTCACCTGTGGAATGAGCTGCCAGGGGGATGTTGTGAAGGCCAATAGCATAGCTGGGATCAAGAAAGGATTGACTTGGTTTGTGGCAGATGGGTGCCCCAATGATTCTTTGCTGGGATGGGTCAGGACATGCTGCCTCATGCTCAGACTGCCCTACATTTGAGTGCCAGGTGGTGGTGGGAGATCCACTGGGAGTGGATTGGTGTTGTTATTGCATCCAGTACTAGCTGCTACCCCAGCTTGACCACTGGTCTGGATGGGCTGTTGATGTGACCCAGTCTGTCTGTGCCGTGTGCCTGGCATGTTGCAGGCCTGTGAGTGCAGGTTGGGGGCAGCATAGGGGTGGGGTCTGCAGGGAGAAGGCAGGGCTTGGTTGCCCCTTTGATCCTGGACTGTGTCTCAGCTGAAGAAAGAGTGCAGTGAGGTGGTGAGGTAAGGTGCTAGGGAAAGCCCAGGCCCTATCATGAGGATGCAGGGCCAGGAGCCATTTGACATGACTCCTCCTTCCCACAAAGGCAAAGCTCCTGGAGCCCCAAACGACAGGCAGACCAGCTGACCAGAGGCTGGGATCAGCTGGTATCCCATAAAGTGCACCTGGGTTGGGTCTCTTCTAGCCCCTCAGCATGATTGGCAGAGCCAGGAGGCTGATCATATGCAGACACAAAGAGTACTCCCTTCCTCCCTCTTGTCCCTGTCTGACTGGCTCCTTTGGGCCACACTGCAGAATGGGCAGCTGTGGGGCTCATTCAGCCTGGAGAGAATCAGAGTTGCTGGCCCCAGTGCATCAGCTCACTGGGCTCTGCACCCCCTCTACCCCCGTCAGTGCTGGAGGTGCGTGGGGGTGGGGAGGGCACCAAGCTCCATTACATAGCCATTGTCCGCTGTGCAGGTGTCAGCTGCTTATGCCACAGGAGCAGTGTTGTGCTTCGAGAGCTAGTTCTGCATGGCTCATCACGTCAGAGTGCCAGATCCAGACAGGCTGAGTATGTCATCTAGAGAGAGGGTGCTTGTGTATGTGGGGGTGAATGTCAAACTCCCTTCACAGCCACTGTGCACTGTACAGGTGTGCGTGTGTGCGCCATGGGAACGCTGTTCTGCCACAAGAGAGCTGGTGCTGCGTGGGTCAGTGCCAGAGTAGCAGGTACAGGAAGGTTGGGCATGCTATCCGGAGTGAGGGTATGTGCCTGGGGGGAGTGGGACAGCAGATGCAATGGGGATGGCAAGCAATTGTGACAGCTTGTGTGTGTTCGAGAAACAGCATTGTGGGTAGCTTGACACTGTCAGGGTGATGGAAGGGCAACTGTGTGTATCACAGGTAGTGCAGTAGTGTAAGCAGCTGATGTGGACTAGAAGCAGTTGTGCAAATGCAGATCTGCGAGCCATTCTGTAGTTGTGCTGTCACAATGCAATAACAAGGGTAAAGTCAAGGTATCTATTGCAATTTGTCCATATACCAAAGAACAAACAAAAGAATGCATAGGATACCACAGAATCCCAAAGTTATAATTTGTATTACTAATATACAAATTATAAAACTTTGGGATTCT
The DNA here is from genome assembly GCA_003113815.1 of Sphenodon punctatus. Lineage (NCBI taxonomy): Eukaryota > Metazoa > Chordata > Lepidosauria > Sphenodontia > Sphenodontidae > Sphenodon > Sphenodon punctatus. The sequence goes on from QEPC01003224.1 coordinate 275,535, forward strand.
ATGGTACCCTATGCATTTTTTGTTTGTTCTTTGGTTGTGCAGTCACACACTTGTGTTACTGTGTGCAGCTGCATTACTCACCACTGCATCTTCGTGGGGGGCCTGGTCTCCCACCACCAGCATTACAGGGCACCTGGCAGGGCACAGAGAGACAGACAGTGAGAGCAGCCAGGTGGCACCCCAATCCTTTGGCTCCCAGGAAGTAGATATGCAGGAGGGGGACCCCAACACAGCCATGGACAAAATTGCAAGGCCTTAGTTTGATGGCCAATGCCCATCACTCATCCCAGACCAGTCCTGCTCCTGTGGTGGGAGGTTGCAACATGACGCTCCATCTCCAGGGGGTGACACCCAGCTTCCCCATTGCTTTCTGCTGCTCAGCCATGTCATGTCCCCCAACTCAGCTCTTGGGAACTGGAAGTAAGTTTCTCTCTGGCTCCAGAGCAGGCTTTGGGCCTCCTAATTCCCATGTCTGTGCTGTCAGTTGCTGGCTTGGTGCTTGGCAGGAGTCTGCCTTGTTTTTGCTAATAGTTCTATGGGGGAGGGGGAGCCTCAGAGCAGTCCAGCTTGTGGCTCACACAGTGACAAGGAGCAGCCTGGAGACAGCACTGCAGAGGGGGCCCCGAGGACACCACTGGCCCTTTCCAGGCCGGAGGGGTCAGCTGCACTCAGACATCCTGCCAGAGCAGCCTTCCCCTGACCTGGAAGCTAAAAGGGAGCATAGAGTAGGAGAGGGGCAAGGCGACAAGTCAGCAACACTCACTTGAAGGTGATGTCTCCTCCGCGTTCCAAGTCCAGGTCTCTGCGGCTGAGGAGGAAAGAGAGGAATTACTGAGAAATGGCACAACTTACCCAGTCCTTCCCGTCAGTCACTCCACTCCAAAGTGTGAACTCCACCATCTCCCTTCCTCATTCTACAAGCCCCACCTCTTCCACCAACTTGCCTTGCCTTAATCCTGCAAGCCCCATCCCTTCCTACCTCCATCCCCCATCCTGCAAGTCCCACCTCTCCTCCCACCCTCCCCACGCACCCATCCTGTAAGCCTCACCCCCACCCTGTCCCTGCCCCATCCTACAAGCCCCTCATTCACCCTCTCCCCACCCTCCACTTCTTCTCTTATCCTGCATGCCTCACCTCCACCGTTCCCATTCTCCATCATGCAAGCCCTCTCTCTCCCCCCCCATTCCCCTGGTAACCCGACCCCTTCCATTCATACTGCTCTCCAACCCTCACTCACCTGTTGTAGCTACCCCAGTAGAGCTGGGTGTTGGGCAGGTTGGGTGCATGGCTCAGCATCTCCCGCTGCTGCTGCACCAGCTCTGTGCTCCTGGAGAGCTCCTCCTGAAGTGAGAGAAAGGGCTGCTACTGCACCACGCTGATCTCCCCACAGCACCCCTGCACTGGATGAGGCCTGTGTCCTGCAGTGGCCCTTCCTCTCACCCACAAGGCTCTCAGAAGCATCTAGCAAGGCAGCAGTTGCCTCTGGTCATACCAAGAACCCTGCCCCCTACAAGCAGCAGCATCAGCCACTGCCACAGAGACCAAACCCTGAGGCAGGCAGAGCAGGGGAAAGCTATCCCCAGGGCAGAGGTGTTTTCATGGGGCTAAAGGAAAATCCTGCTTTGAACAGTTGGATGTGGCAAGCCAGAGACATGGCTTGGACATTAGCTTGCCTAATCAAAGTCAGATATGTTTTTTCAGAGTCAGAATACTTGGGAATTGCAGATGCCACTATGTGTCCATCCTGCATTAGTTGGGGTGAGGGAACCTGCTCAGGAGGAGATTCACTCTGTCCGGCTAAAAGAGGTATTTGGAGCTGCAGTCTGTTATTCAGGATGGTGGGAGGGAGGAGGTGCCGGTGCTCAGCTGTGGAGAGACACCCACAAGTCCCCCTAGGTTTCCAGAGTTACAGTTTTGTGCTGAACTAATACAGTTCTTGCAGAAATGTGAGATTTTCCATATAATTTTGGTCTCTGTGAAAATCCCCCAAACACTACGTAGGTAACAGACCCCTAAGCCACTCTAAGAGCCACTCTCCCACCTCAGAGACCTGTCAGCTCATTACATCTAATATTCTTCCTGAGAAAGAGCAGGCTAAGACAATCTTCCTAATAGCAGAGCAGTAACTGAATGTTATCGTTGGCTGAAGGTAAAAGGGAAAGATAACAGTTAAACTTCTACATAATTAAGCTGTTCAGCTCTCTTTCTCATTGCTACAGTCTTGTGAGGAGAAAGAAGTCTGTTTAAACAAGGGAACAGCTTCTGTAAAAAGGTTTGTTTATTCATCAGTATGTTCTATAAACCATATATGTTTTGTTCTGTATGTGTTATTTTCATGTATTGTGCCGGTCATTCAAAATGACAAGTTCTGTAAACATATCTTTATGTAATCATTCATAATTTCCATATTCAGTAGTCTTTTTGTGATGAAAATGGTTACATTTTGCTTGCAGAATATAAAAAGACCAGCCTGGAACCCACCTCCTTTGAACCCCTTCCTCTCGTGGCATGCTGGGTTCCAGAACCTTGGTTGCTAGAAGTGCACCTCTCAACCTTGTCTTTTAAATAAACTTTTCTTTTTTCTATTGGCATAACCTTAAGACTTCAATGGCATTCCTATTTCTGGGTAAGGGGCCGAGCCCTGGGCTGGGGCCCATTCCTAACATATTGGTGCCGTTGACTCTTGCACTTCCAGGAGAGTAGCTATCCCATGGCAGTACAAGGAACCAAACTATCTGGAACAGCTCTCACAGCGCAGTTCACTTCTACCCACTCTGCACAGATATGTTGGTTGAAGGAACTGCAGAGAAATTTGACTTTTGTAGGCACCGTCAACACCCGAGACACGTTTCTGATATCTGTCAGGCACCTGGAATGCTTCAATACTGTACCAGGGTAAGATAATGTGGTGGTACACGTTTTTGTGGGGGGTTTTAAAGGTTTTTGCCAGCCACGAGAAACCTAGCCTACAGCTGGATGTGCATTTGGTTGAGAGAAAGGTGCCTTCTCCTGATCAAAGGCACTTGCCTACGCTATACGGCACCAAATTCCAAATTTTCCTTTGTTTTGATTGGCTTGCAATTCCGAGGCCACTTTTATCATGGCATCTGTATCATCTTTAGATATGAGGATCATGAGAAAATACATGTTTCTCTGTAATTGGCAATAAGCATCACAGTGACTGATACTGTCCCACCCTTGCTGCATGGGCCTGCACACACCTAACTCTTTCCCCTCCACCTCAGCTGCACAGGCAGCAAGCACCTGACCTCTTTCCCTCTCCCTCCCAGCTGCATGGGCCAGCGCCTAACCCCACCTCCTCCCCATCCCTCCCAGCTGCATAGGCTGCACACGCCTGACCCCACCCCACACACCTGCACCACACTCACCGGGCTGAAGAGATGGGTCATGATCATCTCAGGGATAGAGGACGTGAGGCCGGTCAGCTGCAGGGGGAAGGAGTAGGTGAGCACATGTGTGGCTGGGCCAGATTGGTTTACAGGGCTAGACAGGGCCAGATTGGGCTGTGAGAGGAAGTCGCAACCAGGAGGTTCTGAGCACCCACAAGCCCCAGTGGCAACTCTCTCACCCCCACAGCTGGGGAGAGGGCAGGCTCCAAGTCCTAGGACATAACCCCAAACCAATAGAGCCTCAAGAGCCAACGTGAATTCTGCCCTGCCCACCCCATCCCCCTCAGACTGGTAAAGGGTGCTCTGAGCCTCAGCATAACCCAAACCCACTCTCCTTATTCCCAAGAACAGAGGGAGATGGGGGTAGGCAAAGGAAGCAACAGAGATTCCCCACCCCGAACTCCTCAGTGTTTAGTCTTACCTTATGGGCTGCCCAGTCCATCCAGCCCTTGGCATTGGGGTCGATGTTAATCAGAACCAAACCCTCCACGGAGTTGGGGTTAGTGAGCTGGGGAGATGGGAGAGTCAGTGCCCATGCTATACCAAGTCCAACCTTGCCCCACAGATTCCCCCAAACTACACAGCCCACCCATCTGCTTCAGACACACAACCCACCCCCAACTGACTCATTCCTTGGACCACAGCTCCCCCATCTGGTCTAGGTATGCAACCCCCTAAACTGGGCATCCTCTCAAACCACATCCCCACAAGCCGCCACGAGCTACCTGAGGCAGGAGATGTGAGGTAGACTATCAAAAATAAAATAAAAATAAATGCCTTCTAACAGAGCTCCTTAAACCACATTGCCACACCTGCACCAGACACATAGCCTTACAGTCCCCAAACCAACATGTCCCTTGACCCACAATCCCCTCATCTGCTCCAGACACATCCCCAACCACCCCCCAACCAGAGAAGTCTGTTCACATGCTCCCACTTGCTCCAGACATGCAGCCCCATAAAATGGGACAACCCTTTGTTCCACATCCCCTCTATCTGCTCAAGTCACACAGCCCTCCCAAACCAGACAGCCTGTCCAAGCCCCTATTTGCTCCAAAAACTAGACAGCCCCTGAACCCACTTCTCCCTCACTTGCTCCACACATACTGCCTCCCACACCCTGAACCTGAAGTCCTCACAAATCAGACAGCCCCTCAACCCACATTCCCCACTTTCTCCAGAAACACAGTTCCCCCCAAATCACATGGCCCATCCCTTGACCCACTATCCATCTGTTCCAGACACACAGCCCCAAAGAACTCCTCCAACTAGACAACCTGTTCACATGACACTCCCACCTGCTCTAGACACACAACCTTCCCAAGCCAGATCATTCCTTGACCTACTTGGGATGGAAGTAGGTTCCATCCCAAGTAGATGGAACTTGGGATGGAGTTCCATCCCACAAGATGCTTCCCCCACAAGAAGGAAGCATCTTGTGCTTCCCCCACAAGATACACAGCCTCTCAAGTCCCCCAAACGTAACCATTCCTCAATGAAGACACTCACATCTGTTCACAATGCACAGCCCCACATTCCCCCCACCAACCCAGATCCCCCCACTTGTTCCAGAAATACAGCCCCCTCCTAAACCAGACAGTCACAACCTCCTGTCCCAAACCTAGACCCACAACCCCCTCACAGACCAAAGTGAAAGCCCAAACTAGGGCTGTGCATTTGGATTTTGAAAAAAATACAAATAAATGCAAAAAGGACTTGGGGTGGGGGGTCTATATTTGAAATACGAATACTAGGACTGCAAGTGAGCCCAACATTTCCCAAAAAACATAATATCCAAGATCTCAAACTGAACCTCCCAAACCACAGCATATATCCAGTTTGGAGGTGGGCTGTGCTTAGCTGTTTACTTGGGAAGTCTGTCATGAGCCTTTTGCACCTGCAGGGGCTGCCACTGTCTCAGAACTGCATTCTCCAGCATTGCAACCAGGCCCAGGGAGAAATGGTGAGTCCTTGGCAGCTTCATTCCTCCGTCGCCCAAGCCAGTGACTCCCCTGAGCCAGCCCCATTCCCATCTAGGAATTCCACTTTCTGCAAGCAATTAACTCCCCTCTGAACCAGAAACCAAGCCAGAAACCATTCCGCAGGGTTCCATCCTGTCTCCTTTATTATTTAATGTATACATGCAGCCCTTGGTTGAGGTCGTGAGAGGGTTCGGTGTCACCAATATGCTGATGAGACTCAGCTGTACCTCTCTTTTTCAGCTGATCCAGACCCTGCTGTCTTGTTGCTATCCCAGTGTTTGGAGGCCGTGACGGAGTGGATGTGGCAGAGTAGACTGAAGCTCAACCCCGATAAGATGGAGGTGATGGTGAGGGAGAGGGAGGTGTCGGCCCCCCTGATTGTGGGGGTTCGCCCTCCAACAGCTCAGCAGGTTCGGAGTCTGGGGGTGGGGTTGGACTCAGATCTCCGCCTGGATCGACAGGTGGAGGTGGTGGCAAAGGCCGCCTTCCGTCAGTTGTATCTGGTGCGGAGGCTGCGTCCATACGTCTCCGGGCCGGACCTGGCCTCCCTCATCCATGCCTTCGTCACCTCGAGGCTGGACTACTGTAATGTGCTCTACGTGGGCCTGCCCTTGTTCCTGGTCCGGAGGCTGCAGTTAGTGCAGAATGCAGCAGCCCGGATCCTGATGGGGACGGGTCATCAGGAGCATACAACACCTGTGCTCCAGACTCTGCACTGGCTGCCAATAGCGTGCCGAGCTAGGTTCAAGGTATTGGTATTGATCTATAAGGCCCTCACGGTCTGGGCCCCTCGTACCTCAGGGACCGCCTCGCCCTCCGTGCCCCAGAGCGACTCCTTCGGTCTGCCGGGGGTGCCTTCTTGGAGGTCCCCCGTGTTAAGCGGGGGGCCACAATGGGGAGGGCATTCTCGGTGGCCTCTTTGGAATTCCCTCCCGGAGGAAGCTCGTCTGGCCCCAAGCCTTTTGACATTCCGGCGGGCTTGTAAAACCTGGCTGTTCGCCCAGGCCTTTGGGGAGGGGGGAGGAGGAGGGGTTAGGGTTTTAGCTCTTCGCTACCTTTTATTTTTATTTGTATTGATTTTTTCCAACCCTGTTTTAGTTTTAAATTGTTGTGTTGTTTTAAAATGTTTTTTATTAATGTTTTTCTTAAATTGTACGTCACCCCGGGCCATAGGCATGGGGGCAACTAACAAATGCATAAAATAAGAAAATAAATAAAATAGCAACCTCCCTTGAGCCTAATCCCATCCTCCATTTCCTGCCCAACCCCCCACCCTGGTCAGTGACCACTCCCCCAAGTCAGTGACAACCCCCAAGACAGACCCATGCCCCATTCCCCTATCCCTGAACCAGCCACATGCCTCGCTCTCCCTCAAGCCAGTGATCCCTCTAAGCCAGACCCATGTCTCATTCTACCCTCCCCAAGCTAACAACCTCACTGCCAAGCTAGCCCTATTCTCCACACTCCCCAAAACCAGTGCTCCCTCCCCTGATAGCAGACTTAGCAGCAGTTTTCGACTGCATTTTCCTTTCCTTATAGGCCTGTCAAACTGCACTTCTGAACAAAAATAATGCATACGCAGAGACCTGTGTTTTCCACATTGGCAATGATGCAGTGAAAGGTAATGAACCCAGGCAAAGATACAAATAAATACAGATACTAAAACACACACATACAAATACTTGACCCCATGCACAGCCCAAACACATATCCTTCCAACCTGAATCCACAGCCCCTCAAACCAGTCCCTCTCAAATTTACCCACAAGCCCATTCAACCCAGTATCTCTTTGACCCATAGTCCTCCCCAAGCTCCCACCTATGCCAGAGTCTGGTTGCAACACTTACACAGTAGCGTGCCAGGACGTAGGCACCTGCCCCTACCCCAATGCCGATGATGCTCGTGAAGCTGCAGGGAGGAAAGAGAAAGAGCCATGAATATGCCAAACAGGAAAAGGGAAGCTGCCAGAACTCCTGGGTTATATCCCAAACTTTAAAGGGATGGGGTTGTATAGTTTTGTTTCACAGTAACTGTTACACTGTTTTGTTTGATAGATAGGTTTCTGTTGGAGATATGATTGTTTTGCTCGTGTTTTGGATGTCCTTTTTGGGTTTTTTTAGTTTTACTGTTTGTATTGTGTTATCAATTTTTAAAATAATTAAAAAAAAAAAATTAAAATAAAGCCAGAGCTTGAGTCAGGACACCTGGGTTTTATTCCAGCACTGGAAGGTGAATGGGGGCTGGGAGCCAAGAGTTCTCTGGAAGAGTACTTAGGGCCTAGTGGATTAGAGCAGGAGTGGACCTGGGAGCCAGGACTCCTGAGTTCTGTCTAGGCTTTGGCCCATATCCTGTTACTCTCATGGCCTTTGCTGGTGTTTGGGGCATAAGTGTGTACTTGTTTTACCCCCTCCTTTAAGGTGGTGACTTGGGTTTGGCTGCAGAGGCAAGAGCAGCAGCTTCTGCTGGGACGTATGAGGGGGATGTAATACTCTGTCAGAGCCCCAGACTCACTTGAGGTACTGCAGGATGCAGGGGATCATGTCTGCGAGCTGGTCCAGTGAGGGGTACTGGTACCTGGGTCAGAGAGCAGGGGGTTAGAGAGAGACAGGCTAGGTCTTCACTCCCCATTCAGGGGCTGGGAGGGGGTGGGGGCTCACCCAATGGGGAAGGCTGGGGCACCCTCCTCCATGCCAGGTGCGTCCACGTGCACCACCACAAAGTTCTTCACAATCTCCTGCATGTCCTCATAATGGAACAGCACATCAAAGCACGAGTGATCTACAGGGAGAGGGTCAACAACAATAAGGTGGGGGGGGGAGGGGAGAGATAATGACTGGAGAGGGGGGAAGCCAGGCCAGTAAGAGAGGAGGTGAGGAGTGAGAGAGATTGGCTGGTGGGAGGCGGAATAGAGGCAGGGAGAGCAAGCTCAATGGGGGTGGGGAGATGCTGGAGCTGGACTGGTAGAGGAGTTGGAGGGCAGGGGGAGGAGAGAAGCAGACAGAGCCAGGCCAGTAAGTGCGGTAGTGGTGGTGGTGGAGAAAGAGGAGGAGGACAGAGAGAGGCTGACAGGGAGTGGGAGGGGAAAGGAAATGGCAGAAATGCTGGCGTGGCAGAGGGTGCTGGCTGTGGAGGGCCAGGGGTTAACAGATTCCCCAGGCAGGGTGGGGCATTTGCTGTGTTGGGGGGTGAAGCTCCCAGCAGGGGGTGCTGGCTGAGGAGGAAGAGGTGAAGCTCCCAGGCTTTCCAAGCAAGGGACACTAACCGGAGGGGGATGGGGAGAGGGAAGGTAGGTAGAGCGCCCAGATTTTCCCAGCTGGGAGAGGGAAGGGTGGGGGGAGAGGGCACTCCCAGCAGGGGGTGTTGGGTGTGTGCCTTGCACAGGGTTTGCTGCAAGCTGTCCCAGAAAGGAGTAGTAGCTCACGTGTGGGTGGTGGGAAGCCTGCAAACTACCCTCTGTCCCCCACCCCAACCCCCCAGCTGCTTACGGTTCTGCCCCACGTCATGGTAGGTGAGGATGGCTGGGCGCTTGGATTTGGGCGTCCCGTGGATGGTGAAGGTCACAACCCCGCAGGACGTCTCCACCGAGTGCTTCTATGGAGGGAAAGAAATAGGGTGAGGGAGCCAGCACAGATGATGGGATGCTGTGATCCAGGGGGGTTTAATCACAATCAGCTTTACCCCCACTCCCCGAGAGTTACACAGAGACCAAAACCCCCGGCCAAGGAGTGGCTGGGGCAGCAGAAGCCCAGGGACTGGGGCTGCCTTTAGCCCAGGCAGGCTCTCGGGCCCAGTGGGTCACATGCCCCAAGACAGCTAGGTTCCACTATGCAGAGAGACACCCAGGGAAACTTGCTACCAGTGTTCAGAAGCCAAAGCAAAGAACAAGAGGCTGTAAAAAGCAAGAGAAAGAAGAGGGAGGGAGGGAAAGATTAGATCGACCCAAGATCTGCTTCTCTTAGTATGAAAATGAGCCTTTTTGTCCTTGCAAGCTGATTTGCATCCCAGGGAAGCACTGATTGCCTTGCAAACAAGTGGACAGGGCCTGGATTTTCATGAGAAGCAAATTCAGACCACATTCTGATGAACAGAGGTAACTGAAACAACTACTTTGATTTAATTAAGGCCACATTCACATGTACAGTTAAATTGGTTTAATAAGTCCTTAACTTGTTTGTACCTTGGTACTGTTCACACATCAAGTGAAGGTATTCAGGAGGAGGAGGAGCATGTATTTCCAGAGCATGTGCTTTAGAAAAACTAAGAGCAGATACTCTTTATTTTCACTGCTTACCGGTCCTGGCTGTCACTGAAGACAGGATGAGGGTGAGCTGATTGAAGCTGAATCCAGACAAGACTGAAGTGATGACAGTTAGCTGGCCCTGTGACTTGGGGAGGGGCAGGGGGATTAGGACTCCTGTCGCTGATGGGGTCCATGCTCTTCTGGTTACCTAGGTTTGCAGCTTTAAAA
>QEPC01003224.1:313601-327343 GCA_003113815.1 Sphenodon punctatus
TGTGTGTGTGTGTGTGTGTGTGTATGTACTCCCCATCAATGCCCCTTTGTGTTCTGTAGCCAAGCTGCCAGGGGTTGAGATGTACAAAGCAGGGCCCCACCCAACACCCTCCACGGCTCTGAGCTGGACTCCCAATGTCAAGGGCCTTTCCCATGTGGGCATAAGGGGGGTAGTATTCTGCGGTGGGTGGCAGGCTCAATGGGAACACCCCCATCTTGCACATGGAGGGAGAGGTTGGCTGGGACTCACACTGAGGGTGGTTTCCAGGCAACTGGAAGGAAAATCCAAAAAGAACTGGCCCAGAGCCTAGAAATACGTTGGCACCTAAAGGCAAGGAGTTGGGAACAGAGGCAGTGGGATGGGCTGCATCTGCATCTTCCTGGGGTCAGATCTCACCTCCCCCATTCCCTGGCCAGACCCCAAATCAGGGCAGATCCCCTCCCCTGGCCAGCGAGACCCCGCACCAGATTCCTCCTCAAACCAGGCCCAGCCCCCACACCAGAGCCAGATCCCTGTTCAGATCATCCCCAGACCCTATACCAGAGCTAGATCCTTTCCCCAGACCAACCAGCCCCTACAACAGGGTTAATTGTTTCCCTAGACCAACAGCACCTGCACCAGGGCCTAATCCTCTTCATGGCTGGACAGCCCAGCCCCCCACTCTGGGGCCAGATCCCATCTGTAGACCAAGAACCAGATTCCCTACCCAGGCCAGCCAGCTACTGTTGAAGGGGTCAGATTCTTTTCTTTCAATGAACCTGTGCACCAATTCACAATGTACTAAAAAGGGGCAAGCTTTTCCTTTTCGTATCAGCAAGGATATGTTACTGAGTTTCTTAATCACTGTATAAGGTTCCCTCCAAAAGGGAGCAAGTTTTGGCTTTTTTCTGGGCTGCTTTTTCCAGTAGCGTAGCAGCCACACCTTCTCTCCCTCCTGGATGGGCACAATCATACTGTTCCTTTTTTCTGGTGTCTTGTGCCTGGCATGCTTGCTTTCGTCTCATCATCTGTTCATCTGCTTCTTGGAATGCTGTGCTTAGCTCCTTGACATAAGAATCTGTTACATCACTCACCTGTTGAGGTGGTGCATGACTTGCTGATTCCTGCTGCCTGAACACCAAATCACAAGGAAGCATTGGCTTGCAGAGTCCAAAAACAATCTCGTAAGGAGAGTACTGGATAGCTGTGTGCCAGCTAGTGTTATACAAACTATAGTGTTATACACTCTGGACCAAGCCTGCCCCCTCTGGGTCTATTAGCAGTCCAGTTCTAGAGGAGAAGGCAGCTGTGTCAATGGACCAAGCATCATCAACACCCAAAGCCCTGACCCTAGGATCAAAGAAGTCTCCCTGAGGATATCCAGACCAGGGAAGCCAGGAAAAAAGAAAAGGGAAACGGATGGTGCCCAAGGTCATCAGGGCTGCTGGGCACATCCCCATACCTAACCTTGATGCAAGCAGTCATGGTAATTCACGCTGATGAGGACCCACACTCAGACTCCCAAGGACATACTGTTTGCAGGATCCACTCCCACACAACTAATTCCCAACATGAGTGGAGTAGATTGTATTCTAGCTCCTCTTCCTGGAGCTGCTCCTCTTGCAGCACCTGCCAGATGCATCGCTCCAGGAGCCCTCCCACCACTGGAGACAAACACGCCATCGGAGCAGGCATTCTTATTACAGCACTGCATGGCACCAGCACTGCTCCTGCACCCGCTCTTACTTCCGGCACAGCTACAGGAACCTGCAGAGCTGCACCCAAGAAAGCCATTACACTTCCCACCATGGAGATTGCCACCGCTGCTCCTAAATCTGCCTCCAGGTCCGGGACCTTGTTCCCCCCCCTTCAGGGAGCTGGCTTTACCTCCCCTGGAGCAAGCACACCCACACACGCACCTACTACACCAGCTATGGACCCAGCACAGCTGGTGCAACCAACAGACCCAGCACAACCAATTAAACAGAGACAGTCTGTGCAACCTGCACAGCCTGTACCAGTGGTACCAACAGATAGCTATAGGGACATCTTTTCTTCAGGCTCTCCTACAGAACGCACCCAAACTCTATTGAAGCCTGACACGGGAAAAAAGGTCTCCACTCCCTCCTCCCGTCTCGGATGAACCTCCTGAACCTTCCCCAAGCGAATTGGAGTCTGATCCTTGATGCTGCTGTCCACCAAGGTGTTCCAGACCCTGATTCTGTGCCTAACCGCTGCCCTACCACAGATTCCTAGAAGGGTAGCGAAGAAAATACATTTGGGACCAATTTTGGATGTTCTGGGTGGAGGTGAGACTGGACATATTTCTCTGTCCATCTTTGAGGTGTTACTGGAACCATTCTCCTCAGTATGGGCTGCACCCTCCTCTGCAGCCCCTACCACCTGGGCAATGGCAGCCTCTGTGGCTAATTTTTTCCCCATTCCTATTGATTTAATCTGTAAAGCTGTGACATGGGCTTCCACCCATACATTTGTCAGGTACTACATGGCAGTGCAACAGGACACGGCTGTCAGGAGGGCTGTTCTGTCCTCTATTCTCTCATAACCTTCTTGCCTTATGATGAAGGGTTTATCTGTGTATGTTCTGCTACTTAAGTATGTTGCTATGTGGGGGAACTTGGGTGTCCCAGTTTTTTCTAGGCATTTCCCCCATTTTCTCTGTGTAAAATAATACTACTAATAATTAATATTAATAATAATAATAATAATAATTTATAAGGGGGTTTGACTAATGGGAGAAATAGGGCATCTTTAGACATAACAAAGATCGGGTGTCAAAACCCCTAAACACGTGTTTGGCTGTTGTGTGTAAGCACCATAACAATCCCAACACCAATTTGTCCACCCGTTGAACATGCAATGTGAACACCATTGCATCACAAGGACAATTTGTGTGTTTCAGCTGAACATGTAACCAACGTTGTGTCTAATGATATCATGTGGCGTGTTAGCAGGTAAAACACAGGGAACGAGGCGGCAGCACTTCCATGCTGAGATCGGGTGGCGAGCAAAACACTCATTTGCCCCAAGATGGGCTGTATGTCTAAGCAGCGCCACATGGTGAACACAGGGCAAAACCGGTGTCATACCAAGGTCAAAACACACAGACACCCGTTGACGTTATGTCTAAAGACACCGATAGTTACTATGGAGGGTCATGTCACAATCTGAATGACTCTTAGCAGCAATCTTCCTAGTCCTGCCTTTAATAAAGCTGTGTTCTTTTGCCTCATACCCTCTTCCTCCTCTGTTTATTTGCTGCTTATTAGTCTCCCACACATGGCGCTCCTTGAAGAAGAAATTCAGGTTACTTACAGTAACTGAGTTCATCAAAGAGCTCTGCATAACCTCACTACCCACCCATCCGTCCCCTCTACTCGGCTGTCTGGTAGGGGTTGGAAGGAACTGAGGCTGGGAGACTCTGCCCTCCACTTTTATTTCCTCTTCTCTAGCGAGAGTAAAAGCCCGCACTTCAGAGAGGAGTAAAAGGGCGAGAGAGTGGAGGCAAGGTAGCGCCTCCTTCCAGATTATTCTATATAGTCTGCCTAGCAACTGCTGACATAGCATTTTGGCCAGCTCCTACACAGCAAAGTGACTCTATGAGTGAGATTACACGGTGCTCTCTTGAAGAACTCAGATACTTGTAGTAATCTGAATTTACAACAAAAAATGTTCATTTAGTGTGCAGAGTTACCTGTCCCACCAACAGTCCAACCACAACAAAAATGAGGTCTGTGGCACCCCTCCAAATGCAGAGCCCCTCCCCCCACAGCACATGCCTTTAGGTTGCTTCCCTTCCACTGCCCTGCGCTTACTGCCTTCTCCTCCTCTCTGCCTGGTCCCAGACCACTCTACCAACCAGAAAGGGGGACCATACAGAGGCTGGCATTTGTAGAAGCTGTTATGGGTCCAATAGGCCCCCCTCCTGTCCCCTTTTCCCAAGGTCCGGAAGAGTCAACTGCCCCAATTAATCATAGTTCTCCTGCCCCCACAATCCACAGGAGGTCTGTGGCACCCCTCCAAATGCAGAGCCCCTGCCCCTCCACAGCACATGTCCTCAGGTTGCTTCACCTCAGCTCCACTCCACGCCCTCACTGCCCTGCGTTTGCTGTATCCTCCTCCCAAACTTGTACGTTTTTTGCCATTTTCTGCTAAATTCTCTGGAAAAAGGCAAAATCTGTTTTTCTCTGCTAAAAATCAAAATCTGTTTTTCTTGGTTTTCCATCGCAAAGAGAAAACTAGGAACCCTGGTCATCAGGCCTGGATTCCACTCTGGAAACAGTCTCTTTTCTGACCCATAGAAAAATGCTTTTGAACAGCTTGTACTTGGGCCTTCTCCAATTGTTTAGCCACTTTACTAACAATCCTTTCTTGGAGAGCAGCATCTGGCAGGATAGAGTCATTATGGGTCTGGGAATTAACAGCAGATACTCTTAAGGAAGCACCAATCTCTGTTTCTACATTCTGAATTCTGCGTATAATGTAACCCATTGCTTTATCCAGTATGTTATCTTCCTTCACCAGCAGACTTTGAAGTTCCTCAGTCAGGCCATTCATAAACTGGCTTTTAACACAGGATTCTTTCATGCCTTACACTGGGCATAGGCCCCTTTCTGTACTGCCAGCTCCAGATTTGCTGCAGCAGATTCTGTTTCACCCAAGCCTTCTCTAAGGCAGGGGGGTACAGAACGCTCTTTCAAATAGTCTCCTTAAAGCACACAAATATCTATGCAGAAGCTCTTGTTCCTGCCTTTTCCTGGCTTGCCGCTTCTTCCTGTATTTCAGAAGGGCACACCCCTCTCATAATGACCTTGTGTTTGCTCAGCTTTCTGTAAGATACACAATCTGAACTGGGAAGCTGCTGGTAAAAGGCTTTAGCATCCCCGTCTAGAAACACTACTAAGTACTGTGCTGCTTTCTGATCCCCTCATTCACTGAGAGTAAAAACTCAAACTCTGCCAAGTAATCACTGATCCCAGGTTCATCTGCATGGCCAGTAAATGACTTCTCAGGCAAGAGTGTGTCACGGGTTGGAGGTCCGCACCCCCACTCTACCGGGTTTGAGTGACTCAGTTTCCCTCGCTCACAGCCCACTTGAATCAGTTTTTCTCTCTGGTTGATTCAAGCTCACAGCAGGGACAACCCCTTTATCACCCAAGGGCCCGATCCTTCCCATTTACAGACTCTTTCTTTCTGGGGTCCCCAGTGTTTAGGCACTGGTGCTCAGCGTGTTTCCAGTGTTAGACACAGACACTTCTTCATAAAGATAAGAAGCAAGTTTATTGATTACACAAGCAAGATAGTCTATTTATTTATTTATTTCGTGGCATTTTTATGCCGCCCCCTCATGCCCACGGCATCTCAGGGTGGCTAACAATACGATAAAATAATAAAATACACTAAAACCAACATCACTTTTTAAATAATTTAACCCCCCCCAACCCTCTAATTCCCCAAATTCCCCACCCCACCAATCTCCCCCATTTATCCCTCCCTTCCCCCCTCCCCTCCAAAGGCCTGGGCGAACAGCCAAGTCTTGCATGCCCACCGAAAGGCGAGCAGACCAGGCGGGCTTCCTTTGGAAGGGAGTTCCACAACCGTGGCCCGACCACTGAGAACGCCCTCTCCATGGTGGCCCCCCGCCTTACACGGGGTACCTCCAGATAGGCGCTCCCAGTGGATCGGAGGGTCCGTCCTGAGTCACGGAAGGCGAGGCAGTCCCCGAGATAAGAGGGGCCGAGACCGTATAGGGCTTTGTATACCAATACTAGCACCTTGAACTTGGCTCGGTACGCTATAGGCAGCCAGTGCAGAGAACGGAGCACTGGTATAATGTGCTCACGGCTAGTTGATACAGAGTGGTAACTAGAAATTAAAGGTAAATATAACGCATTCCTAACCTATACTGGTTGAGATCCTAGATAAGCATCTTACCCTACGAAAGTTAATTAGTTCTGATTCCTTCTCAGTCACAGATGTAGGTGACTGGGTGCTGGTTCTTAGAGTTGCTAGAAAGCAAAGTTCTGGTCTCAGTGCATATCTTCCAGCATTGCTAGCTGGCAGGATCCAGGATGCAGATGAGATTGCTCAAGATGGCTATGTCCAAGAGATAGCAGAAGATGGCTCAATGGCCCTCTTAAATAGCAAATCCAAATCCTTTGTTTGAGCTTTCCCGCTTATGAGCTTGTGTGTTTCCTCGCACAGGCAACCCAGGCAAACAAGTCCATTTGCATCTCCACAGTGTCTGTCTAGCTGTGGGGGTGAATCCACAATCTTTTATCTCTTTGCATTTCCTGGAGTTTCCAGCTCTTAGTTTCCAGTAACTGATTACATGCCCTGAGTTTCACAGTTCTCAGTCTTACGTACATGATTACATGACATGAGTTTCACAGTTTTCCCATTTCATACATGTTGAACCTTTTGCTTTACATATTTACTAGGCTTGTAGCCTATGTGTAGGCCAGTATCACACGTGTGTGACCCTATGTTCCTTCGTGACAGAGTGTTTTTGCCATCATGAAGCCGCTGCCACCAGTTGTAATACTTGCTTATTGGGAACAGTACTTTATTGATCAGAAGAATACCAGCCACACTTAGCACAGATTACAAGATGGCTGAGCTTTCTGTAAACCTCTAGATCAGATCAACACAAGCGCATACTACATAACACTATGAATGGTGCAGCCCTGCCTAGTGGTGGAGGTGCTTACTATCATTAACAGACCCCTTGGTCTGTACTGAGATGCAGTCTCCTTTGAAGTCAGATGTAGCAGTTTTTTACATGAGGGTCCTTCACCCAGTGCTGAATCACAGTCTGGTAGCACTGGAACAGAGCCAGCCCTTCATACCAATTGCTGATAGCCATTTCAGACAGGCAGCTGTTAGAAAGGATGGTGCAGCTCTCCCCCTGCTGGTCACTGAAGGAATGGACTGTCAAGTAGGAAACTCCACTGCTGAAACACACCCTTCCCCTTGCTAGCATGGACTGTCTCCATGACAATATCAAGCTGTGGGAAGAGCAGGCTGTTCCTCAGACTTGGCTACAAGCAACAACCCCTTCAGCCCTGTTTGTCCTCCCAATAGTTCCTTCAATGTTTCCACAGCTGTTGCCTGAACCATGCCCTTCCCAAGTGTTTTCCCTGTACTCCAGCTCCGCCTCCCAACTTCCTGATTGGGTACCAGCTAGCATAAAAGGCATGCTGGTAGCAGGAAGAAGTTGGGCAAAGCAACTCCAACTCCCTTCCACTCTGCTTATTCCATTTCTTGCTGTGTCCTTGGCTCTCGGTGCCTTGACTCCCCTTTGTCTCCTGGTTCCTTGTTCTCTTGTTACATATAGCACCCTTCTTGCCTAGTCCCCTGCTCCAGCCCATAGCCCCCTTGTGCCTAGCCACTTGTTCTGGTTCCTTTGCCTTAGGGTGACCAACTCAAAGATAGTATTTTGCAGGATGCATACTTTCCATTTGAGGGACGTTGAGGGTGTACCTGATGGACACACTTAAAATGAACGTGAAAGTTGGAACCCTTGAAAACAAACAAAACAGTGAAGCTAGAAACAGTATCTAATTTTTATTTCTCTTTGGATTTTTCTTGGGCAGGTAAAGGGGCTTTACTGTGCTTCCTCTGGGAATGAACACCCCCTCTCCAACAGTGGGTCTGTGGAAAAGGTCCATGCTGCTGGAGAAGGTAGCAGCAGAGTCTGAGAAACCATCTGTAACCTAGGAGGGCATGGGGTGGAGACCCAAGTGCAGATTTTCATAAAGGGCTGGCATCACATTTGCCATTACTCTTTCTCCAGCGTGAAGAGGGAAGGAAGGGGGGGTACTACAACTTGGGGACATCGTTAGGGATATCTGAGGAAGGGGATTACAAGCAAGCCAGTGTCATTGCTACCCCACAGAATCCCCTCTCATGCACACTGTTTCTGTGAGGGAAGCAGGGAGCTGATAGGGCAGTCTGATCTATCTATGCATGGGCTGACTGTTGGGCACCCCTGGACTCTGGCAATAGGGATGTGCGAACAGGACGATGTTTGGCTATTTGACCGTTTGGACTAAAAACTTAGTTTGGGTTTGTGCGTTCGGTCCGGCGGCGTTTGGAAACCCCCCCCCCGAACATTCTGAAAGTTCAGTCCCGCCAGGAGGCTTGGGGTGCTCCAGGGACCCTTAGGGGAGCTTGAGGTGGCATGGCAGGCCGTATGAGACCCAGAAGCATCAGAGACCAAGAACACTTGGCACCCTGGGTTGCCCGGGCAGGCAGGCTCAGCGCTTGGCCCCTAGGGGTGCCCGTGGCGCCAGGGCTGTGTTAGGGTTAGGGAGTTTTGGAGAAGTATCGTGGACCCAGACTTCCCATATACCACGTTCCCCTGCTCTCACTCTCTCACACACTCAGGGGCTCCACTCTTTTGGAGGGGAAAAACCAACCCCTCAGGATCTTATACGCAGATCATCACGGGGGGGACCAGCAAGGCCCAGAGTGGAGACCCTCCACTCCCCGCAACTCACCCACATGCCACTTGCCTCGACAGGTACACATCCCACCACAAGTTTCCACACCGTGCCCCAAGGAGGAAATGAGTGCAGGGAATTGGTGCAGGAAGAGGGGGGGGGGGCAGACCCAGGGATGGTAGGGGAGGCACCCTACAGCACACTCTCACCCCAGGGAAGACAAGGGAGGAGGAACCGGGATGGAGCAGGGGAGAGACGGGACACACCCACAGTGCTACCCACTCATTTATCCACCCACAAGACACACACCCCACACCCCACAGTATAACCCGCAATACACCCTGCACACTGCAACACACACTACACACACCATCAAGCTTCAGGAAACAGGAATCAATCCACACGGAGGGGGGCCAGTCTCACAGCACTGTTGATCACCAGCAATGCTGTGTCCTCTGGCCTGCCCCAAGTACTGGTAGCCACGCTCCTTTGAGCGTGCAATCATGCGGAGTGGTGCAGCGTGCTAGAGGGCCCCACCCCGTCATCTCCTGATGGTGCCTGTCGGGGCCCTTCCCCAGCGTCCACAGCCATGCATGAAGCCGGGGCCTCCGCCCCTGCCCCCGAGGCTGGGAAACCACCCCCAGCGTTCTTCCATTGCCATGCTGCACATGCTGTGCATGCTGGCCATGGCCCTGCCCCCCCCAAGGGGCCGACAGAATCGGCAGCGGTAGCGGACCCTAATAGGCTGGCCGTCTGAGACTCAGCAGCAGCAGAGACCGGGAAGGATTGGCACCCCAGGTTGCCCAGGAAGGCAGGCTCGGCCCTTGGCCCCTGGGGGTGCCCGTGGCACCAGGGCTGGCCATCTGAGACCCGGCGGTGGTGGCGGCAGCAGCAGCAGAGGCCATGAAGGCTTGGGGCTTGGTGGCTGGCACCCATAGTTGGCCGGGCATTGCAGACTGGCAAGCATCGGTGGGTCTCAGGTGGTAAGCCATGTCCCAATGGGAATTAGACGGGCATCCCCGGGGATGGGCCAAGGGCCGAGCTTAAGTTCTTCTGAAGAAGGGGAAGCATTTAAGAGTCCTCTTCTTTACCCTGCAAAGAGGCTGGATAGATACGCAACAGCAATTTGAACTGCATACCCCAAGCCTAGTTCCCATACAGGTTCTTTCTCCTGTGAGCTCCCAGAATGGTAGCCCTCTTGTTTAGAACTGGGAAACCTGAAATGAAGAGAGGTCAAAGCTTCCAAACCAGGAATTAGAACTGGGGTCTCTTGATTCTTGTCCTGTCCTACAAATGAGCAATGCTGCTGCCCACCCAAAGGCTGCTGAAAGCAGATGTTCTGCTAGGCTGCCCATCTCTGCCTGCAGGCCATGACAACACGCGCAAACCTGCTTTGGGCACTGGCAGGCACTACTGTAGCCCTGTCACACCTGCCATGATGGTGACTAGAATTGGAGAACCCAGCATAGAGCTAGCAGAACTGGAGGCCTGCCAGCCTGCCAGCCTGCAATGCCTGGCCAAGTAGAGGTGCCAGCCACAAAGTCCTGGCCTCTTGTCATTGCTCCACCGATTCCTGGAAGCCTGCAATGCCTGGCCAAGTAGTGCCTGCTGGTGCCCAAAGTGGGGTTGTGTGTGTTGTTGTGGCCTGCAGACAGAGACCCAGCGGCAGCAGCAGAGGCCAGGAAAGCTTGGGGCTTAGTGTCTGGCACCCATAGGGGGTGGGGCATTGCAGGCTGGCATTGGTGGAGCAATGGCAGAGGCCTGGCCAGGGCTTGGTAGCCAGCACCCCTACTTGACCGGGCATTGCAGGCTGGCATCGGTGGGGCAGCAGCATAGGCCCAGCCCGGGTTTCGTGGCTGGCTGGCACCCCTACTTGACTGCGCATTGCAGGTTGGCAGGCCTCCAGTTCTGCTCGCTCTATGCTCAGTTCTCCATTTCTAGTTGCCATCACGGCAGGCGGTGGCTGGCTGGCCACGTGAATCACCACCGGGCAAGGCTACTTGACCAATTTGCAGAAGAGTTGGTTGAGAACTGGCAAGTAGGATGCCAGCCTGCAATGCCCGGCCCTGTATGGGTGCCAGCCACCACCAAGCCCGGGCCAGGCCTCTGCCACGGCTCCACTGATGCCTGGCAGTCTGCAATGACTATTTATTTAGAAGGGTACCATCCTCAAGGGGAAGTGGTCTTAGTAACAGAGCAGGTAAAAGAAGTTGTGTCACAAAATATTCAGCATGAGGCCACTTTCCTGGGTGCTTTGGCACATGGGAAGTGGTCGTGCACAGTACTGGGTAATACTGGTTCTGATCCTTCAGGATTATATCCAGTTAAGATGGATCCTTTGCCTGCACAACCTCTCTCTCCCTCAATAATAGGGATGGAAGAATTTGATCTCCCTTCAAACCAATTGGGTTTTGCAACAGCAGATGAAGTGAAGGAATGATGGGCAGGTCCCATAAGGAAGGCTTTTCTTTCTATAGTTTCTCAGAACATTTCAGGTTGGAAACCCAAATTACAGCACACAGCGCATGCTTTGATTTTTAACATGAAACCATTGCCAGATTCAGTTCTTACTGACCTCCTAAATATGTGGTATATTCCTACTACTCAATGGAAAATTCATTTTTTGATTCATTTGAAAATTCCTAGTATGGTTTATTTGACTAATTGGAATATTTTGAATATGGGGTTTTTAGTAGCTACTGGAACAAATATTGCTCATGCTCCTATGAACTACCATATGAATATGTCTCCACAGATGTTTTTGGAAATTAACATACTTACATACTGACAAATGTCAAGATTTTGGATATTTGTTTTGCAAGCAAATTACACATGTTTCCCCGTGTGGGTTGAATCCACCTAATACTTCTTCTTGTCCTATTAGGATTCAATCAAGTAATATTTCACTTGTTTTTATTGATTCCCTTACAAATGGATCATATTTAATTCTTGCTGGACAATCTGAATGTAATATTTACAACCTTCTATCGTAACAGTGAATAGCACAGTCACTTGTTATGGCAGACAGCTTTTTACACCTCCTAATTTGAGGTCAATGCATTCTCAGGTTACATTTTTCGTACCTCACTTTTCTTTGCAATTTCCATTATTAACTGGCATCATAGCTAAATTGCAAAGGTCAGAAATTACTCTTTTCAATACACATGATGCAATTGAAGATACCTTGCAGGAAGTGAAGCAACTACTTCTAAAGGCAATAGATTGGCTATAGCTATTTCTGCAGCCTGGCCTTCTTTAGCTAGCATAGCTATTTCCATGCTCATGCTGCTACTTCCCTTGGTAATTCAATTTTAGGAACGGGTTTACAAATTATTACCGACCTCAAACCAGTTATAATTTCTATAGCCTTGATTGTACTTCCCTACTGCCAGCGCCTATGTTCCTGCCAGTGCCAGGCAATAGAAACAGCTGATCATTTTTTGCTGAACTTCCCCCATTATGGCTGTCTTAGAGCTACGTGGATAGCCCCGCTTTTAAAGAAAGCTCAAAATAATTCTATAGACCCCTATGTTTATTTGTCAAATCTGACTGAGCGGGATGATTTGATAGCAGTTGCAATGTTTTGTCTCCTTGCCCAGAAGAGTCGCGCTAATGGGGGTAATCGTATGATCAAGACTATAGACTCGGGCTAGTGCATTCATAGATTTAATTCTGTAAGTTAGATGGGAACCTTCTTGTTTTAGCAAGTTGTACTTTCTATCTTGGCTTTGTAATTATAACTATAATTGTCTATGTTATCTTGTATTCATGTTGTCTAATTCATTAATTTATTAGATTGTTGTTTTGGGATTTGGGAATCAATGGGCTATGGCGAAAGCCAGGCCATCAATAAATATTCATTTATTCGACTATTAATCATAGTTATTAAGATTTTTACGTTCTTCTATGGACTGCGTCTGAAAAAAAAATCAGCCTCCAAAGAAGATTGATGCCCTTCCCTCACTATTGTGAAGAAGACACCAGTGCTTTGTACCTTCCTGAAGACTTGAAAGACTGGACATTTGTTGTTAATTTTTCTTTCTTGTATTGTATTCTACATTCTTGAAAACACATTCTTGCCAAAGAGAGGGTGTCATGTAGCCTGTATACAGGCATATATTTTTGACCATTTGTGTCTCAATATATTGGAAATCAGAATTAGCCTCTCTGTATGATGACTTCTTAAAGAGCTGTCCTATAGTGACCTTTCTACTGAACTCTTGACCAGATACTGGAAAATCAGCCTGTATACTGGAATAGAAGATACAATCAAGTCTGTCTCTTAAAGAAATCAACATTCACTGTTGACTAGAGTCAAGATATGTGACTCCCAAGCAGGGCAGGAAGAGGCCTTGTTTTGTTTGGAATTTACTCATTGTTAATCCTATCTTAGATGATAGACACCTGTTTTAAAATGTATTAACAGGCTTCTTACTATGTACTTTCAGAAAACCCTCCCTGTCAGCAGTTTTGACCTGACGTCATTTTTAGCTGACTTCCAAGCAAATTTCATTTTATAAGAAGGGAGAGGAGAAATTGATTTTTCAGAAACAGTTCCTTCCTTGGAGCTTTTCTCATAGCCATCTGGCAGAATGGGACAAAGGACTGGGTAATATGAATGTATACCCTATATGATGCATTGAGTCAACCATAGCAATAATACTTAGAGCATATGTTTGATCTTATAGATGTTAAGATCTTTGAACTTGTAACAGAGCTGTTCTTTGAACAGGAAATGTCTTCTTAAAATCATGTATTTTAACTGACACTGTTTCTTTTGTACTATGTCTTTATTTGAACTTAAGTAAACTATTGCTTCATATTTTTATAATATTCTTAAGTCTCATAGCTTCATTTATAAATAAATTGTCTTTACAATACTTAGCTGAGAAGGCTGGCTTATTAGCAAAGTGTAAACTGAGTTTCCACATATTGGAAAAGAGCACCCTATATCCAGACCAGATCATACTTCTCCTCTCTCTCCCTCTGTTCAAGCTCATCTCATCAACTGTCTCTCAAATCAAATCAAATTTTATTAAGCCAAGCCAAAGGCTATAGCACATATAAACATACAGACAAACAAATCTACAAAAATCCCCAAATACTTTCCCATAAAAAAAAATAAAAAAAAAATAAGAACAGACGTATCTACTACCCTAATACAGACGTATATACTGGGTTTCCATAAATCTAATAACCCACCCTAGATCACCCAAAAACTACTTAGTTCGATAATCAATAAAAGACTGCCTCATAACAAACGCTTGTACAAGGAATTTTGCCACTGGATATAAATGA
>QEPC01003224.1:329698-351896 GCA_003113815.1 Sphenodon punctatus
GGCTTCCCCTTCCTGAACGAATCCTGCACAAGCTCCTAGTCTTCACCTATAAAGCTCTTCACAACCTCACTCCCCCTTACCTCTCTGCACTTATCGCCCGCCATACTCCAGCCCATGCACTTTGCTCATCCTCTGTCCCTTCTCTCACCCTTCCACACCTTCCCTGCTCCCCTAAGCGCCTTCGTCCCTTCTCACTTGCTGCCCCCCCCATGCCTGGAACTCCCTCCCTTCCTTGTCCACATCTGCCTTGCCCCTTCCCTTCATACCTTCAAATCTCTCCTTAAAACTCACCTCTTTTGTTCTGCTCTGTCTGACTCTTTATCCTGCTGAGCCACTATTTCCTATACCTACGGTCTATTTACCCCTATCCTTGCCACATGGACCTGCCTGCTATCATTCTCATCGTAACCAAGCCAAGTACGTGCACCTGAGACCTCGCATCTTCATGAATGTTAGACCCCTTGCCTCTCCCTCTGTTCCCCTTCCTATGTCTCTCCCCCAGCTCCTGTCTCTCAGATTGTAAGCCCTAGTGGCAGGGACCATGTCTATTTTATTACTTTATAAAATGCCAGGTACACTGCTTGTGCTATATAAATGTTTGTTAATAATAATAATAATAATAATAATAATGTCAGGCCTGGACCATTAAGCACAAATTCCTTTTGAGGAAACTGAGGCACAATGCGACAACACTGCTTATCCCCATGCTATTCCTCAGTCCTTCTAACCCAGGAATCCTTTGTCTGCATCCTCTCACTGTCACGCCACTTATTTATTTGTTTAGTTAAGCGACTTCGCATCCGCTTGAATGTTATTTATCCCTTGTCTCACTCTATGTCCCCTCTCCTTGTCTTCCCCCTCTGTGTCTATTAGATTGTAAGTCATAGGCAGGGACCACGTCTTTCTTGTTCTTCTGTAAAACGCCAGGTACACAGCTGGCGGGATACAAATGCTAATAAATAAAATAAATAATAATAAGAGTGACATAGCGTCATGCTGGGTCAGAAAAATTGTCCATCAAGCTCAGCATTCGTCTCCGACACTGGCCAATCTCGATCACTTAGTAGTAGCACCCATTCCCTGTGATCCATTCCCTGTTGTTCACTCCCAGCTCCCAAAAGTAAGAGGTTACATTCATTTGGAGAATGGCTACTGGCTATTACCTGACTAATAGTTGCTAATAGAACTGTTCTCCAGAAACCTGTCCAATCCTTTTTTAAACCCAGCTATGCAACTGGCCTTGGCCACACCTTCTGTGGGACAACAGATCCCACAACTTAATTTTGCATTGAGTGAAAAAATACTTTCATTTATTTGTTTTAAATCTGCTACCCATTTGTCCCCTATTTCTAGGGTGCACTCGAGCTGGGAATGAACAACAGCGAATGGATCACCCCTTGTGACCTGTTCGGTACTACTACTAAGCGATTGAGATTGGCCACTGTCGGAGACTGATGCTGAGCTCCATGGACCGTTTGAGAGGGTAAATAACTATTCCCCATTTACTCAATCCTCATCACTTGTGATAAACTTCTATCATAGTTTGGATTGTTTTTCCCAATGTGCATCACTTTGCACTTGTCCACGGTAAATTTCATCTGCCATGTAGATGCCTAGTCTCCCAAGATCCTCCTGCAATTCTTAACAGTCCACTCGTGTTTTAACTACTTTGAATAACTTTGTGTCATCTGTAGATTTGACCACTTCACTCTACACCCTTTTCCAAATCATTCCAGATCATTAAAAAACTCCGGTCCCAGTAGGGATCCCTGGGGCACTCCACTATTTACTTCCCTCCATTGTGAAAACTAACCATTTAGTCCTATTCTTTGTTTCCTATCCTTTAACCAGTTGCCAGTCCACAATAGGATGCTGCCTCCTATGCCATGACTTTTTAATTTCCTCAAGAGTCTTTCATGAGGGACCTTATCAAACACTTTCTGAAAATCCAGATACACTATATCAAATGGTTCCCCTGTATCCACATGCTTATTTACACCCTCACAAAATTTAAATAGTGAGGCATAAATCCATGGTTCGCTTTGCTAAATTCCCTTTTGCTAGATCAAATGCTTTTTTGTTTATTTATTTATTTTATTTAAATTTATACTCCATCCTTTCCCTAAGACTCAGGATGGATTACAACTTAAATCAAATTATGGCAGGGAGAACAAGCTTTCTAAACTCATGGACACATTATAGCTGTAGGGGGGCTCTGATCTTTGGAACTGGCAAGAATATATTCAGGGCCAGCCTTAGGCAGGTGCTAGAGGGGTCATGGCCTTGAGGTCTCATGCTTTTCTGCACTTTTGTGTCTCACTACATCAGTTCTCAACTCTGGTTTTATTTACAGTTGTACTGATGTGTTTAACAACAACAACAACAACCTTAAATGGCACGTTGTGTTTATAAGCAAGCCTGCCAAATGTTAAATGCATTTTATTTTTGCTCTTTGTTGCAAGGTTTTCCCTTGTGTGTATTGCTACAATTATTGTGGGCCTGACACCGAATGTAAAACTCTTTAGAGTTTGGCTGGACTGGCATAAGTCTCTGTCACCTCCCCAGAAAGTATTCCCAGAATGATAAAGAAGCACTGAGACACAAAGATAAACTGGTCATTGTAGAATTATTGTAGTATAGATTGTAGTACAGATTTTGAGCTCTCTTGGCTTTTGGCCAGCTCACAAGGAGATAAGAAATAATGACAATAACAATAAAACAAAACAAAACAATTATCTATAAGGTATGTGTAGCTATGCACGTGTATGTATTTCATAGGTGTGGAACATGGGGTCCAAGCTCTTGCGAACCCATAGGTTAAAGACTCTGTAAACGGGAAGGATCGGGCCCTTGGGTGACAAAGGGGTTGTCCCTGCGGCAGGCTTGAATTGGCCAGAGAGAAAAACTGATTCAAGTGGGCTGTACACAAGGGAAACTGAGTCACTCAAACCCGGTAAAGTGGAGGTGCGGACCTCCAACCGGTGACAGTGTAGCTATGCAAGTGTATTTATTTCATAGGCGTGGAACACAGGACCTTTTTCCAGCTTTGGGAGTTGGTGGTTTTTGGGGGGAGGGTGGGAATCCTTGTTTTTCAGCACTCCTTTTGGTTTCAGGTTTTGGATTATGGTTCTCTTTCTCTCCCCATTGAAGTCAATGGGAAATCTGTCTCTCACACACACACACACACACACACACACACACACACACACACACACACACACACACACCATTTGGGCGGAGGAAAACCTCAAGGGGTGCGGTTCAGAAGCCTGCTCAAGGATCCTGAGGAGCCCACCCAGGAAACCCCACACCCCCTGCATATCTTTCTCAGGCAAACAGGCTGCGTTGATACCCACAGGCATGCATGTGCCCATCCACCATGTAGTGTGGGAGAAAAGCAGCTCGGACATCCACATGGTCCCAAATATCCAACAGGACAGCCATCTCTGCCACATCAGGTGCACTGATCAGGTAGGGACTCCCAGCCGGGAGCGTGAGCAGATTCAACTCATGTAAATGATCCTGACATTCCTAACGACTCCTCTGGTAACCCCAGGCACACAGCACGATGTTGGGAAAGTAGCTCGGCAGAGAAGGACCACCACCCAGGAGGCTCAATTGAAAATCCAGTAGTACAGCCATGGTCTGAACAGCCATGCTTTCACGGGCATCCCACAGCAGCACCACTCCAGGTGGAGGCACATTCACAGTGAGCTCCAGCACACGGAAACCCAACTTGCTTGATCTCGATCTCCACTGACATTCAAGGCTCCCGAAGGGGTGTCCAAGCATCCACATGTGCTAAAAAAGCAGGTTGTGGCCATCGCGAGCTGACATAGTATCACCCCAAAGAAGCTGAACATTGCTTCTCAGCCACAGGTTACTGAGCAGCATGGTGGCACATACAGGCCAAACCTCTACACCTCCAGGACCACACCAATGGGCACCCAAATGGCTGGACATAGCTGCAAAGTCCAATGTAAAACTGAGCAATATGAAACCCGAGAAGAAATGGAAAGGCTGAATTAAAAGCAAAGGTGCCTCAAACCAAACACAATCACAGTCCCAAGGGTACAAGATAGTGTCGCTTCAGACAGCCACCCCCCACATGAGCAATGGGAATACGCTCCCACAATCCAACCAAAAGACACAACTGTGGCCCCATGGAGGAATGGGGGTGGGAGGAGCATACCAAAGGAGGCATTGCCAGCCACCAAAATGGAAAGACACCAAAAACCCAGAAAGCTGGGGGAAAGAGAAAGAACCAAGCACAGCACGGCATAAACGTCAATGCATGTATTTATAAAGTAATGGAAAAAAATGACCAACCACAATAAACAAACAAAATAAGAGGAGAGAATAAATTACTATGCCTGGGGGGCAACATGGGCAGTGCAACAGGCAGAAGACAATGGGGGAGGGCTAATATGGATGTCTGCCCTGGGCCCAGCAAAAGTGACCTCTCTGGGCCTGGGACAGCTTATACAACCATCTCCTTATCTCCAGGAGGAGGAGCCTGTCCTCCTGCTGCTCCCTCTCTCACTCCAACAGTAGTGCTCGAACGAGTGGCAGCTGGTGGGTTCCAAGACTGGTGGGGCAAAGGGCAGGGCCAGATGTGGGAGGGGCAGGCCAACGGTAGATGGAGTCAATGGTAGGCAGAAGCTAACCAATGGTAGACGAAGCGTAGCCAACCCGAATTCCAAATTCAGTTCCACCCAATACAAACCCCTCCCCAAATTTACAAAGCAGCAATGGCCAGTGGGGGTCCCACAAAATGGCCACCAACTTTGCACATGCTTGGGGCTTGGGAGAGACGGGGGGAAACCAGCAGTGCACATGCAAACACAAAGCAAGCAAAGCAAACCATCTTAAGCCAAAACCACAAAAGCAGCAGCGTGGAGTTCCACTTGTTTCCAAAAATATGCTACACAGTTCTGTTGCAATGTAAAAGGCTTCTGCTGCAACCAGAGAGAGAACATTCATGCAAAAACCATTAGTAAACCAACATGTGTTATGGCCTTCTTGCAGAAAAGTCTGCCACATCCCACCAGGGGCCATTTAAAAATGCAGGGAAAATTCAAGCAAAGAATCCCTTCCATCCAAGCCCCACCCCCCCTCCTAAAAATTAGAAAGTAGACAATTATGAGGGGAAAGAAACAGCAAAGGAACCAGTCACCATTTAGATAGATTTGCTTATTTATTTTAGCGTAGCTAAAGGTCATTGCATAAGAAAATAAGAATAAAATAAAATAAAAATAAAAAGATGTGTATAACATAACAAAATACAAATAGCAAATACAATCAACATAGCAAAGCCTTACACATGACAATCAATATCAATATTCCCAAAATCATACTAGTTGCTATTCTCATTCAACTTGAAGTCAAGAAATTGCTTTCTCAATTAAAATGCCTGTACCAAATATTTGGCAACAGATTTAGTGACTTCAGGCACTTTATCCTGCAAAGCCAACACCATCAAGCCATGCTCCCCGCTCCCCGGATAATTGTTAAGAAAGGAGTAAAACAAATTTCCCCTAATACCATCATATAATCTACAACCAAAAATAATATGCTGAGTAGACTGTGTTATAATCTTATCAAAAGGGCAGAGTCTTTCACTGTATGGAATTCCTTCCCTTCTGCCCTCCAAAACTTTCAAAGGGAGAGCATTCAATCTTGCAGACATAAAAAGAAATCTGCCATATGTTGAAATTGGTAATGCTAGATATGTGGCTGGTTCACCTATCTTTGGGGCCCAGGATAAATAATCTGCCATGTGAGGGGGTGTTCCTTATTAAAGCAATATCATTTTGCCAAGCTATGTCCTTGAGTCTTGTTAAAATCTCTGCCCTTAACCCCCCTGCCTCTTTATCCTGACAATATTTAGGAGAAAAACCCAGCCTCACCACAAAATCTTCCAAAGCATGTGACCATTGGTTCTTATTGGAGTCCTTCAAAAAAATACTTGACTAACCCTCTATCCCTATTATTAGCTAATTTTAACCAAAATTTAATGGCTCTAATCCAGACCTCATGATCCCAGCCCAGCTGCCCAGTCTCCATACGAATGGCAACAGAAGGTGTGCCTATGGGTATTTTCAAAAAACGTCTAAAGCTTTTTATCTGAAGTTGGTCAAATTTGGGAGCCACAAGAGGAGCCCAAAGCTTGGCACCATACAGAAGTCTTGCACCAATTTTGACATTAAAAACCTTCTCTACCACTTCCAAGGGTGCACCGTCAGCAGAGGCCGAAAATCTCTGGATAGCTAGCATTGCGCCCTTCGCAGAGGTGGACACCCTATGCATATGTTCCCTCCATCCTCCAGTGCGATGAAAGTACAGACCCAGGTATTTGAAGAAAGGAACCTGCTGCAGCAAATGGCCATCTAGGTGCCATGAGTAGGTTCTTCTACTATTAGAGAAAATCACGATCTTAGATTTTGGATAATTGATAATTAACTTATTTGTCTGACAATAAGCCAAGAACTGCCGGAGTTGCCTTTTTAAGCCCACCCGAGTTTGTGACAACAGAGCCAGATCGTCTGCATAAAGCAGACAACCCACCAGTCTAGATGCTATCTTAGTCAGGAAAAAATCTACTTTAGCCATGACGGAACCAGGTCATTCACAAAGAAATTAAATAATGACGGAGCCAGCACACAGCCCTGTCTAACACCCTGATGAATGCTAACTTACTTGTAGAGTGGCCTGAACGATCTAATCTCACCACCTGGGAAGTATCCAAATGAAGTTTAATATAAGAAGACAAGTAGTCTTTAATCAATTGAAGTGGATGAAAGTTTATCCCAAAGCAGCTGCCTATTAACTGAGTCAAAAGGCAGCTCTTAAATCCAGAAATGCAACTAACAGTTTACCATTTGATTTCTTATATTTGTCAATAAGATGAAATAAAATTAAACATTGTTCAGATGTTGACCTGCCCGCCTGAAACCCGGCCTGCTCCGGGTAAAGTATCTTATTTTGATTCATCCACTGAGTCAGTCTATTTAATAGTTCTTTAGCATATAGCTTGCTAACAACACTAAGCAGGCTAATTGACCTGTAGTTAGATGGATCTGCATGTGAGCCTTTTTTAAATATTGGGATTACAATGGCTGTTCCCCAGACATCTGGCATGATCCCTGTGTTGTTAACTGCCGAGAAAAGAGCTGAAAGTAAAGGAACCCATCAATCCTGAAGAGCTTTAATAAACTCTATTTGAATTGAATCAGGGCCAGGGGCTTTATTATTTTTAAATGTCTTAATCAAAGCCCCCACCTCTTCCTGGGTGACTGAAGGCCATGTTGGTAGGTCCTCAGGCTTAGGTAGTACTAAGGAAGGTCGGAAAGGATCTTCTAAATTAATATAGATGTTCTGGAAATATAATTCCCAAGTACTAGAGGGGATTGGGTAAGACCACCCACTTCCTCCATTATTAATCCCTCCATTGACTATCCTCCAGAAAGTTCTGGAGTCACTGCTCTCACAAGCCTCCAGAGCTTTACACCACCTAGACTTAGCATATAGTTTCTTTTTATGTTGTATGAAACTCCTAAAGTCTCTCTTGAGTGCAAAATACTCACAGGGCAAACTTTCCTGTCCATATCGGTAATTCAAGTATAAGACCGTAAGATGCCTCTTAGCTAGCTGGCACTCCCTATCAAACCATGGCTGATTCCCATTATCCGCCCCCAGGCTATCAACCCTTCCCTCCTGGTCCAACATAGTTTGTAAAATCTTACTGCTAAGATGATTAAAAACATTAATTACATTTGTGGCTTCTGTTTCTCCCTCGCCTTCAAGGATTTGAGCCCTAAGGTGGAACCAAGGATCAGCTGTTTAAAAAATCGGCTAATACCCAATCTAACCTTAAATTCCACCGAACAGTGTGGAATAATTTCAGTTGTGTGGACTCATTACCAGGACCTTTAAAGGCTAGTGGAAGAGCTGGTTTCAGGTCAAGAGACAGGGGGTATTTTCAGATGTTACGAGATCACAGTCAACCACGATCAATTCCGCGTGGTGGCTGTGATCTCCTAACATCTGTTGGGGGAAACATCCGGAGGCCGTAGGCCGTTGCGTGTCGAATGCAATTCCACGCCGGAGTGAACCCCGGCGTCTCATCTGGTCGGGCGCCACGGCCCAGGATCACGGGCGGGATCTCGGGCCGTGGCGAATCCGGCCTGACGCGGCAGCCTCATTGGCCCCACCGCCCGCCCGTCTCCCCAGAGGGCTGGCGGTGGGCCGCGTGGAGGGGGCGGGGCCGTGCGGCCCCACGTTGCGCCGCGCGGCCCCGCCCCCTCCCAGATTCCCCACCGGGATCCCCCCAGCACGTCTGATATGGCGTGACGGGGTCATCCCGGTGGGGAATGGATTGGGTGTTTTCGGTACGGGGTCAACGGGCCCCGTAACGTCTGAAAACACCCAGGGTCAAAGGTAGATGGTCACTAACTGAACTAATGCCCACTCAAAAATCTTTTATGAAGGGCAGAGTATTAACTGATGTTATTATAAATCTATCACTGGACCCCTCGACCCACAAAAGTGAATTCCCCAATCGTATCCCCATAACCTGATCCATTAAGGACACAAATATTTAATTCTTGAATGAGGCTAGCAAGCCTCAGTCCAGAAGAATTTGAGGCAGTGCTCCTGGTTGGGCCCACTGAATTGCCCCTGCATGTCAGAGCAGGGGGAGAAACACTTCATGCAAACATACAGCAAGCAGAACAGCAAATTGTATTAATAATTCAAATTTAATGAAGAAAAGTACACCAACACACATGGAAAATGCAGGAGGAAAAAACAATATCCAGTGAAGTCACATAACTATACATACATGATGCTGCAACTGCATAGGGTTTTACTGGGAGTGGGGGTCCATGCTGCTTAGTTCTGCAGGATAAAGGGCTGCTGCCAGGCCCAGGGCCCAGTAGCTATTAGCCAACATGTGGCCTTGCTAAAAAGTCACACTACACCACTACACCCTATCCCCAGCAAAGAGAATGCAAGGGGCGGGGGAAGAGAAACCCTTACCCTTCATTTCCACCACCACCACCACCCTACCCCCCAAAAAAATTAGAAAGCAGAAAATTAGGACAGGACGGGGACAGCAGATAACATTTTAAAGAAGAGGAGGCAGCATTGAATGCTGAAATGACACTCCCAGAACCACATATGAGTGTGGGCAAGTGCTGTAGAGGTAGTAGCCAATGCCACTCTATCTTGCCCCTCACCCCATCCCATGTGCATGGGTTTCCCACTCCTCCTGGAGATGTAGCAGGATCAAGGCATAACTCCACTGAACTGAGAAGCCAACAGAGGTGCCTCTGCCACACTGTAGCTGCTCCCCCTCCCCTGGTTTGGATTTGTTTGCAATTGCCCAATGATGCAATTGATATTACTGTGCTTGCCTTCTGCTCATTCGACCTGGTATGGGGGTCCCGGATGCCAAGTTGGATATCAGTCTCCATAATGGCCAGCATGAGGGGGAATGGGGCCATTACCTGTGGGTTTCCTGGTTATTACCCTCCTCCCCAGGGCAGCTGGCTTCCCACAAATTCCAGTGTTAACTGAGTTGCCTCGAGGCTTGCACTGGTGCGCAATGATTGCATGACATCAGCACTCAGGGCCTTTCCTCGACTCATCCTTGCTCTGACAGTCTTGCATGCCTAAACACGTCTGCTCCATCGGGCTGTGGGGTGCTCCTGCTTACCTGATGACCCTGTGTCTGAGTGCAGGGGATTTGGTTTACTGACATACTGCTCTTCTCCAGTGCAACTATGGTGTTTGTGCTATATATGTGTGTATCTCTGTTGCCTGTGTTCTCTGCATGCTGCATACTCTACGCCTGTGAATGGTGTGAGTACAGCATAGGATTGTGCCTACCTCTCCAGGGTGAGGAGAAACCTCACCTAGTTGAAATCAACTATGTTCCACTATCAGTAGGTATCCACTATCAAGCTATCTAGGTCTTGGTTCTCTGTAGATTCCTGTATGGACACAGGCATACCTGGCTATGGGCATTGCCAGGCAAATGCCCTCTAGGGCAACAATGATATGCTGGGAACTAAGAGCAGCAACTTTCTGCAGCTCCACGTGCATCACCTCCATTTCTGCTACTGTGTCTCACCGCCCCCTGATGTGAACTGATACCCAGCCCCATGCCCTGCAGTCTGCCAGCAGTCCAAAGGCAGCAAGTTAGTTGCCATCTCTCAGGTAAGTAGTCTATATCACTTGGGCCTTGCATAGGCACACCTCGGTGATGATAATCATGATTTTCATGTGTCTGAGGAGCTTCTTGTGATCTGTGTCTCCCAATCAGATTGCCAAGGTGCCTTTGGAGAGCTCTTGCTGGTTTTATGTGTTGCATGAAGGCAGCATCAGCCATCACCTGCCTTCCTGTTGGCCTGGTAATTGACTGGAATGATCCCTACACAGGTGGCAGTCTGATTCCCCTGCCATGGGGGTTCACACCCTTTGCTGGCTCCATGCTTTATGTTCAGGTGCAGCTTGTGGACAACGGTCAGTGGGAAACATGAAGGCCCACAGATGCAACTGTGTCATGTTCTCTACAGGAGCAGCTCCGATATGCCTTGGAAGGGTTCGGCTCTAGGACAAGGCTGGTCCTGGTCTTATCTCTTGGAGTTGGATGGTTCTGGTGGTCTTGCAGCGGGAGAGAGCCATTCTCACTGCCATGTAACAGCGGCCCCCTGGGACTGGCACCCACCCACCAGAACCCTCTAAAGGACTTGCATCTGGGAACCCCACTTTAGACATGGGCCAGCAGAGTGAATGATCTGTCTCTTTTTGTGTATGGCTTGTGGACTGAACTGGCAGCCTTGCAGGAGGACTGGTTTTTGAGGTGGCATAGGCTGCTTTGCTTTCTGCCTCTCTTCTACTTTTCACATTTTTTTCCACTTCTCTTCATGGCGGGTGCACTTTGGTGCCTGCAGTCGCCATTCAGTGGGTGGTGACTAGTTCCCCTGCGGCTGGCTGGCAGCGCTGCGAGCCGGCAGAGCTGCAGGGGCTGGCTTCCTTTGGCTGTGCCCCTGCCCTCCATAAGTAGTATGGAGTGTCTTCTAGGTCTTCCTTTGCCCTCAGATCACCATGTTATAATGTCATGGTGCAAGGCATGGTGCTGGTAGGCGGGCGAGGGTGGTGCCTGGTGGTCGCTCATCTGTTTTGTTCCTCTGCCTTACATGGGTGGGACGGCTCTCCCACTGTCAGGGTTCCTGTGTACATTTGTTCTGTGCCCCTACTTGAACCAGGGCTGGGTGACTGCCAATTCCCCCAATGGGGTTGGGCAGCGGGTGCCCTGTCACTGTCTATGTTTGTTAAAACCAATCCACTATCCACCTCTCCTGGGTGAGGAGAAACCTCACCTAGGTGAAATCGACTAGTTCCACCACCTACCTGTCTTGTGGAAGAGAAATGTCTTCCAATGTGAAACTGACTAGAAGGGTAAGGCTGCCTCTCCTGGTTGATGAGAAACTTCTCAGAGGCAAAACTGACTAGGTTTCACTATCTACCTCTCCTGGGGGAAGAGAAAGTTCACCTACATGAAACTTAAGATCGACTGTCCATTTCAAACTCCTGTGTGAAGAGAAATAGCTCCCATACTGAAACTGACTCGGTCCCATTATCTCTCTCTCCTAGGGCAGGAGAAACCTCACCTAGGTGAAATTGACTTGGTTACATTATTTAACTCTGCAGGGTGGGGAGAAATGTCACCTAGGTAACGTTGACTAGCTTCCACTATCCACCTTTCCTGTATGAAGAGAAAACTCATAGTGAAAGTCAGATAAGTGCATGGCACCCAGGCAGGGGCAGAGCCTTGCATGCGAGGGAGCCATGGAGGGAGGAAATCAACATGACTGCTGACAGCAACCATGTCCCATGACAGATGAGCACCAGCACTGTTTCCTCCAACACCAACCTCACCATGCCCCCCAGGAAAAGAACCAGGCTGGCCACTTATTAATAAATAATAATAATAATAATAATTATTATTATTATTATTATTAGACATTTATATAGCGCCAGTCGTGTGACCTGGTGCTGTACAGAACTAGACGCGGTCCCTGCCTGTGGCTTACAATCTAAAAGACAAAGGGGGGGAGACAGGGAGAGGGGACAGTGGGAGAGACATGGGAGAAGACAAACAAACATTCAAACGGATGCGACGTCTCAGGTGCGTATGCTTGACTTGGTTACAAAGAGGTCAGTAGCAGCAGTCAACAGAGTAAGGGGAAAGACTAGCAGGCATTGGGAAAGGCAGCAAGGAAAAGGTGGGTCTTGAGGAGGGATTTGAAGGAGCAGAGGGAGGAGGCAAGGCGGATGTGGGCAGGGAGGGAGTTCCAGGCATGGGGAGCAGCGAGGGAGAAGGGTCGAAGGCGGTTAGGTGAGCAGGAGAAACGAGGGAGAGTGAGGGAGGGGACAACAGAAGAGCAGAGAGCGCATGCAGGAGTGCATAGGGAAATTAGGTCCGAGAGGTAAGGGGGAGCTTGGTTGTGGAGCGATTTGAACGTGAAAACCAGGAGTTTAAACAGGATACGTTCAGGAAGGGGGAGCCAGTGAAGGGAGAGGAGGCGAGGCTGCACATGGTCGAAGCGATGGGCAGAGTGAATGACCTTGGCGGTGGAGTTTTGGATTGCGATAAGGGGGGGGTCAGGTGAGAGCGAGGGAGGCCAGCAAGGAGGAGGTTGCAGTAGTCGAGGTGAGAGATAACCATGGCATGAACAAGGATTTTGGCCGAGGAGATAGATAGAAAGGGGCGGATGCGGGCAATGTTGTGGAGAGCGAATCGGCATGATTTGGCCACAGAGTCAATGTAAGGTTTAAAAGAGAGGTGCGTGTCGAAGATAAAGCCCAAGCTGCGGGCTTGGAGAACAGGACGGATGGTGACCCCATTGATGCAGATGGTCAGGTTAGAGGGAGAGGAAGGGGAGGGAGGAAAAATGAGGAGGAAAAATGAGGAGTTCGGTCTTGACCATGTTTAGCTTGAGTTGACGTCGGGACATCCAGGCGGAGATATCAGAGAGGCAGTCGATGAGGCATGAGCGGATAGACGAGGAGAGAGAGGGGATAGAGAGATAGAGTTGGGTGTCATCAGCGTAGAGATGGTATTGGAATCTGTGGGAGGCAATAATTTTGCCAAGGGACAGGGTGTAGATAGAGAAGAGGAGAGGGCCAAGGACAGAACCTTGGGGGACCCCAACCGAAAGGGGACGGGAGGAGGAGGTCGACTCAGGGAGGGAGACATTAAAGGAGCGGTCAGAGAGGTAGGAGGAGAACCAGTCAAGGAGAGAGCCGTGGAAGCCCAAAGAGTAAAGCGAGTCCAAGAGGAGCGAGTGGTCGACAGTGTCAAAGGCAGCAGAGAGGTCAAGGAGGACAAGAATGGAGTAGTTGCGCTTAGATTTAGCGACAAGTAGATCATTGGTGATCTTGGCCAGGGCAGTTTCAGTAGAGTGGAGGGGGCGGAAGCCAGATTGGAGAGGGTCCAGGGAGGAGTTGGCGGAGAGCAGCCAGGTTAGCCAGCAGGACCCTGAGGAGGGACGGTCATGGTGTTCCACAGAACAGCTGCAGAGACAGATGATAGCTGTGACAGTCATGCCTGACAGCTCACGGTTATACCTTCCCTGCACAGGTGAGCACCAGCTTCACAGCTACCCCTTCCACATCCTCCGGGTGGGCCTCAGCTTCCACAGCAGCTGCACACCCACAGACCCCACCCCAAAGGGAATGCCCTGGTCCCAGAGGAGACCATGGCATTAATAAGTCTTGGGGGGGGGGGGGAGCAGAGTGCAGCTGGACCTTGTGAGATCATTCCAAAAGGAATCGGTATATTCATTTCTGTTGAATTCTTAGCTGCCCCCTCCTGCCACAGCAGCTCGGGGCAGCTTACAGAATAGTTAAAAACAAACATGATAAATAACAATATTAAAATAAAATATAAAATCCATAAATATAAATAATAACATTTATGAACGTATCTCCCAGGATATGAAGCGGTTGGAGTACAATAGCGACATGTCCCAGTGCCAGCAGCAGGCAAAGGACCTGAGGATCGGGTATAAGCATATCAAGGACAACAACCTCAAGTCCAGCTGAGCCAGGCACAGTGCACAGACCTATTCATGTAGGAACTAGATTAGTTCCTCTCCATGGACGGGGAGATAGTGGCCTCCCTAATACACTGAAACATCTTCACCAGATGGAGGAAGTGTGTTGTGGAGACCCCACCGCTGCAACCACCAGCTGCCCAAGGGGTGAACCCTCACCCTGTGAAGGGTGATCCCAACGTGGGGAGTCACAACACCCCCGTCCTGCACCTGAAAGGAGTGTTCCTTGACAAGGCAAGTAATGACATAACGGCACCGCCAACAGCCAAACCCACAGTCAGGGCCTGGAACCTGGGTGCACAAGGAGGGGGATTATGCCTGGGAGGATTCCCAAGACACAAAGGAACCAATTGATCCAGGTAGGACACCTCCCCCATGAAAGGGGCAAGGGCAGGACACAGGGCAGGGGAAACAGCACAAGCCATCCCCCAGGGAGAGAATGCCAATGGAATTAATCAATGCCCCATCCCTTCTCACAGCTGATCCAGGAATGGAGGTGGTAGAGGTGGTGCAGAAGGAGGAGCCAGAGGTCCTTCTTCCGCACACTGCACCAGAGGAAGTCAGGTGTACAATGTAGGAGGCATACTGCCACCAGGAGAGGGTTCAGGACATGCAGAATGGGGGGTGAGGGGATGTCAGAAGAACAACCATAGCACGGGACAAGTATGCATAAGGCCAACTGTGGTGTGGAGAGCATGATAGGCGCCAGGATGGATGTAGACCGAACAGGTCATGCTAATACTCACCTCCCTTTCTCCACAGATGCTACGCCACCAGCAGAGCGTTCCACCCCTCAAAGCTAGAACACAGGGGGCATCAAGAGGAACAGGGAGCTAAGGACCAGGAACCATCGCAGGAGGGAGGACAACCTGCTGGAGACAATCAGGCACACAGAAGATGAGCGACGCAAAGAAATTGTGGTGACACAAAGAGAATAAAAAGCAAAACAAGAAGGACCAGGCTGTTTTCTGGTCCCTGGTGGGCCACGCCAGGACCCAGGACCTGTGAGAGTGGCGCCATGCAGTCGTCCACCTCCGCAAGATGCATCTCAGCCACGAGGTGATGGAGGAGGCAATGAGTAGCCTTAAGGCATCCAAGGAACTCAAAAGATTCCTCCTCCACCATGTCATGGCCACTAGCACTGTGGTGGTGGGACTGGCCTGGGAAGAGCAGGTACGCGCCCTCCCGCAGGTCCCCGTGGCATACGCGCAGCTCATCTGCCAGTCCTAGTTGCCACAGCAGTCATCGCTTCCACTCCTCCCCCCACACAGCGGCCCCACAACATGGCCCAGTCAGAGGTCCTGCCCTGTTCCCTGGTCCTCCCCAGCAGCATTCCCAGCCTCCTCCACAGCTGGAACCAGCACCACCCCACCAACGGTCACAGCAGCAAGCCCATCCCCTGGAGGTGGGTATGGGATATATGCATCACATGGTAGACATTGGAATGAACATAGGGGAAGGGTGAGGGCATAACAAGGAAATTGTTAGAACTCACTGGGTAATAACGTATAGTCACAACCGATGTCATGTCCCTCATTTTCCCCCAGGAACAACATCCAGCTCCACAGGGCAGGCAGCAGGAAGAGGAGGATGTGGCTGGACTGGCCACCAGCACACAGTCCAGGCATGCGGTCACAAGCAGAGGGGACCAGAGATCAGCCTGTGGTGGTGGTGTTGGACCCCAAAGAAAGATCACCACTGGGGCATGGAGAAAATGAGAATATGACCTTTCCCCTTCCTTACCCCATAAAATAAAAATATATTTTTATAGATCCTGTAGGTCTCCATGTGCATCATTGCTATACAATCTATAAAAGTTCCAAAGGACACAGTGAGATGCCATGCTGGACTGGCCATACGTGGGCAGCAGTAGGTTGATACACCCCTTTCCCCAATGTAATGGGACATCCATGTATCCAAGGGCAAATGGGCAAGCAGCATGGGAGGCTCAAAGCACTTGTCAAATCCATCACATGGCAGCGAGGAGGGCTCCCTCCTGCTGCAAGGCCACAAGGCCCATCCAACTCCAAGAGATAAGAACAGCACCAGCCTTGTACCTGAGCCGATCCCTTCCAAGGTCATGTTTCACTTACAGGAGCCACCACAGCTGCAGCTGTGGGCCTTCATGTTTTCCCCATCACACCATTGTCCACAAGCTGCACCTGAATATAAAGTGTGGGGCCAGCAAAGGGTGGGGGGTGCCCCCCATCTCAGAGGAGGGAATCAGGCTGCAACCTGTGTAGGGATCATCCCAGCCAATTGCCACCCACAGGAAGGCAGGTGACAGCTGATCACTGCCTTCACGCAACACAAAACCAGGAAGAGCTCTCCACAGGCACCTTGGCAATCTGATCGGCAGACAGATCGTGAGAAATTCCTCAGACACATGAAAATCACCTGTGTGCTTCTGCAAGGTCCAAGTGATAGAGTATGCCTGCCTGAGTATCAGCAACTCACTTGCTACCTCTAGAACCTGTGCTGGTGTAACCCTTAGGGAATTTGGGTGAGCAAACACAAAAGGGCAGTTCAAAGGGGATTGAGAGGGAGAATTCAGTCCTGGATCTGACAGCGTGGTCCCATCTTGTAGTAGGAGTCTCTTTAGCATCATATGTAAATATTACACAAGGATTACAGTGACAATTCATAGGGGTATAACCAATTCTCTAATTCAACATCATAGATCTACATTTTGTATTATTTGTGATAACAAACATCAACAAGGCACAGATTCCCTGGCTCTCTATTGTATTGTAATGGGGAACTACAGAGTCAACATTTCTTGTCAAAGTCTCTGGTACTTCCCAGCTTTGAAATTTCTCCTAGTCCAACCCCAGTCTGCGAGCTGTACATTCGCCTCTGGATTTAGTTTCCTGCAACTGAAACAATGAAATTATGGGCTTGTGGCTCAAGCCTTCAGGCCAGTTTCCTGGGCTCCAAACACCAGGCCCTACTGTTTCTTACTGAAAAGGCTCTTCAGTTCCCAAAGGGAGGAGGGGATTAAGTCTACAAAATTGCGCCTTTTGTTCCTTATATGGAGAACCCATGTAAAGCTATGGCTACTCTGCTCTCTCGCCCCATCTGGTGGAGACTTAATATCTCTTCATTCTCGGCATCTGAAAGTGAGTGTTGCAGTGCGTCTGCATGGTATGGGGGCGGGCAGTGGTCCACATCAGGAGGTGGTGAGCTACCATAACAGAAATGCAGAGGGCTGATGCTCGTAGCTATATCATTGCTGCCCTAAAGGGCAGTGCCCATAGCCAGGTATACTTTGGTCCAAGACAGGAACCTAGATAGAACCAAGACAGGAACCTATACAGGATCCTAGATAGTGGAACCTAGTCAATTTCAACCAGGTAAGATTTCTCTTCACCCTGGAGAGGTAGATAGTGCAACCAAGGGCACAATTCTATGATGTACATGCAGTGCATCTCCCCAGCAACTTCCCAGAGCCTAGAGCTGAACGTGGGGCACAACTATCAGACATGCTTGGGCCTCCATTTCCATCCCCTCTGCTTCATTCTTTCTCTCCTGTTTGACGTGAAGCCATGTGCAACTTCACTGCAGGCTCTGGGATTCCTAATGCAGAGAGGATTGGACTCATTGGCTCAGACCAACTGGTTCTTCCTACCCAGTCTCCTGTCTCCAGCCCGGGATAGAACACTTAACCTGGGAAAGTTAGAACTCAAATTAATGGACTCCTCAACAATATTCAGCTGTTGCTGCTTCCGTCAGGGATCCTCTGAGCATCTTTAAAATGAAAGAGCCAAAGTCAATGCACCCATTTGAGAATTTTAACTCATTAGTTGACTGAATTGTCATTCGAACCATGGGCTCTGCACGTCCAAACCTATGTGTGCACAGAGCTCTCACAGACAGACAACCGTTTACAGCTCAATCTCCAAATTAGTCAGTCAGCTATTACAAACTTTCATAAACATATGCACATTTATGCAGATTGGAGTCTTCAGAAGTGTACCTATTCTTCTCTGTCTAATGTTGGAGGGGATGGAACTGAGCCGTAAGCCCGGGTCCTGCACTGCCTTGCTTCCCACTGGGTGAGTGCCCAGGGCAAGAGGCAGACACATTGGACTGGGGCACGGGTAGGGCAAGGAAGCCTCTGGATTGGCTGCCTGATTGTGAGGGAGGAAGGGGAAGGACGATGAGGGACAGGAGGGACCCTTGACTCACTCTCCCACCCACCCACAGACACCCACCCATGGAGAGGGAGACAGGGCTCATGGAGAAGCAAACACTCAGGATCTTAGTTGACCTTTGGAGCCAGAGCTCCCAGCCTAGAACATCACAGGGTGGAGAGTAGCACAGCACCTGTAATGTCCCCCACACATACACAGTTGCATCCAGGGAGCAGGACAGTGTACCAGGGAGTGCCACAGACCCGGCAGAGGGGGTGCAAACCCCAGGAGGGAGCACCTGGGGTAGGAGACTCACACCGGGCGGGTACCAGGGAAGCGTGCATGACAGGGGAGACAAGAAGGGGTCCAACCACACCACCCACACAGCCAACTCCACGTCCGTCCAGTCACTCAAGCAGCCGTACCCTCTCGCTCCACACTCACCCAAACATGTCTTCTGACAACCTCACAATGAGCAGCAACAGCAACAAGCACAGGGTCAAAGGGAAAGGAAGGGGGCCAGTCTCACAGGTGGGTAGTGCTGATCAGCAGTGAGGCGGGAGTGGCAACGAGCTGCTTTTATCCTCAGTCCTCGTTAAGGCACGCAGGCGCTGTTAGCACCGTGGCAGAACTGGAGGGGGTATGGCCAGAGCGCGTGGTGGCGGTACGTCTGGGATGTCCCCGGCAGCTGCAGGGGGGAGGGGGGCATGCCTCCTCTGCGTCCTCGTCTCGCACTATCGGGACTCTCACTTGGGGGCGTGCTGCCTCCAGCGGGGCCGCTGATCCTGGGGGTGGAGCCTGTCCAAACTGCTGGGGCCTGCTGCGGACCCAGATCTCTGCCGGGTAGGTGCCCGGGGTGTGTGTGTCTCCTCGCAGCCTATGTGTCCCATACTCCGGTACCGGGGTCTGACACTGATCTAGCACTGGAGCTGGATGGAGGCCCCAGGCTGTAGGAGGTGGCTGAGGTGCTGGCCAGAAGACACAGCCTGGATGGTCAGACCCAGAGGCTCTTGGAGAACTGGGGGGCTAACTTTGCAGTGAGGAGAGGAGTCTCCCTGAAACCTGCCCCCCTCATCGAGCCTGAGGATCTTTACAGAAAGCAGAACGAAGCACCCATTGCCGCTCCTGTGGCTGCTCCCCACCCCCACCTGTCCAAATTGGACAGAAGGCTCATATGAAGTAATTACCCCAAAGCCCAATGCAATCAGTGTCCCTGGAGAGGAGACAGGGCCTGTAGTGCAGCACAAAAAAAAAAAAATCCTCTTAACTTACACGGAGTATCCCCCTCCCAGACCCCCTCCTACACGCTTTCACTTTCTTAGGAAACCAAGCTTCATTGAAATATTTTCATTGTTCCATGAAAATATTTATTATTTAGTTGTTTTATCATTGAGTTTTTGTTATGTCTCTTTTCTGCTGAGCTGTTGAATGTTCAGATGGAGAGGAATTTATGTGGAGAGGAACAGGCCAGTGACTGTGGGTCTCTCGGCTTTGCCGTCTCCTCTGTCTCCCACTTTTGGCAAGAGGCGACTTTCCTGTACCTTGTGTGACTGCTTGTTGAAACCGCTTCCCCTTTCTGTCCAGTCCCTGCATTGCTCTGTCTCACTGTGTGTCTCTCTTGCGCAGTAATATGTGGTGGTATCTGTGGCCATCAGGGAACCCAGCTGCAGGGAGATCTCATTCTTGGAAGAATCTGCCGAGATGCTTATCCAGCTCTGGAGAGACGGAGCGTACCATTGCCCCCCCCCCCACCCTCATGTGGGTATATGTCTGCCACCCATTCCAGCCCTTTCCCAGGAGGCTGATGGATCCAGTCCCAAGTATAATGCTGGGGAGTGATGGAGAAACCAGAGATGGTGCAGCTCAGGGTGAGGGTCCCTGCCGGCTTCACCAATTCAGGACCAGTCTCAACGAGCTGAACTTGACCGAGGACAGCTAGAAACAAGGGGAGAAGCCCAGATCAGTCTTCTTGCTGCACACGGCCCAGGACTAAGACCAGAGCGGAGCCTCCTCTAAATACTCACACGAAGGGGCAGCCAGGAGGCAAAGGAGAAACCTCAGGAGAGATTCCATCAGGGAGTCTGGTTCCTTTGCAGCCCCCAGAGACTGAGGGCCTCTTTAGACATAACAAAGATCAGGTGTCAAAACCCCTAAGCACATATTTGGCCCTTGTGTGTAAGCACCAGAACAATCCCAACACCAATTTGGCCACCCGTTGAATACGTGATATGAACACCATTGCATCACAAGGACAATTTGCGTGTTCCAGCTGAACACATGGCCAGCGTTGTCTAATGATATTGTGTGGCATGTTAGCAGGTACAACACAGGGAACAAGGCGGCAGCGCTTGCGTGCTGAGATGGAGTGGTGAGCAAAACACCGATATGACCCATGATGAGCTGTGTGTCTAAGCAGCGCCACATGGTGAACATAAGGCCAAACCCGGTGTTCATATCAAGGTCAAAACACACATTCAGAGACCTGTTGATGCTCTGTGAACAGGAGGGTGTGGGGTACAAGACCAAACAAACAAACAAACTTCTAAAGACACCCTG
The DNA here is from genome assembly GCA_003113815.1 of Sphenodon punctatus. Lineage (NCBI taxonomy): Eukaryota > Metazoa > Chordata > Lepidosauria > Sphenodontia > Sphenodontidae > Sphenodon > Sphenodon punctatus. Next base: position 350,514 of record QEPC01003224.1, read on the forward strand.
CAGCTCCTAGGATCAGGGGGCTGGATTTAAAGGGGAAGCCTCTGAGGCAGGGATTTTCATACAGAGGGGTGTGTGGGAAAGAGATGAAAAGGGGCTGGACGAGATGGCTCTGTTTAGAAGAGGCTGTTCCTCTGAGTTGGCCTGCAGCACCCCCAGCCCCGTGAGACAGAGGATTCCCAGTTTGGCCTCTCCTATGTCAGGACTTAGGCCATTTTTCAATGAGCACATCTGGGGAGCGGGTCCATGTGCGCTGAGAGGGATGGCTGCAGACTGCCCACCCATGTGGGGAGGGATTCAAATGGGCCAAGGATGCATGTGCTCTCCTACTCATGCACATGTTTGCCTTCTCCCGCTTGGAGATGTCTGGATTTCCCCCTGATGCTCTGTGAGTGGCCATGGGTGGGGGGTGGATGGGTCATGGGAGCGCCCCCTCCCCCCCACGTTGCTTTCAGATGGGCATTTGGATCCGTGTGGACCCGCATCATTGCATCTCATTTAAAAATAGCCTCAGCGTCTGTTCAGTCTGGCTCTCAAGGTGTGTGTGTGTGTGTGTGTGTGTGTGAGTATGTGTGTGTGTGAGAGAGAGAGTGGGGGGCAGTGCAGAGTTTTGGAAATGGAGTGCCTGAATCACAAGGCTACAACCATTTCACACATATGGGAATCTGATCCCAATGAAAGTTTCCCCAGTAAATAAGAGATTAGGGTCTGTGTGCCGGGGGAGAGGTGGTGTTTGGCCAACCCCCCAGTCATGTCTGTCCTGCCCGGACTGTGAGGAGCTGTTGCTGCCAAACATCTCCAGCAGGGGGCAGTAAAGAAAGGTTCACTTCCACCCTTCTCCTTGCTGCTTGGCAGAGGGAGCTGGCCAGGGCTCCGGAACCTCCCATTGCATGACAGAGGGAGGGCAGGACACGTCTCTGCTCCTCTGGGGGGTGCTTTCAGGCTCCAGTGCAGCCACACTCAAAAGCCTGGGGTTGGGGAAGGGTGGGATCTTCCATGGGAGAGATCGCGGGTTGGAATTTCTGTCTACCCATAGAGCACACCTGCAGCCCTGCAACATGTATAATAAAATGTAACACCCATTTTATCAGTGTTAAGAGTGTCTGTGTAAAAAGGGGCTACGGATGCTTTCAGGTCACATGTACCTGTCACGGAGGAACATAGGGTCACACACGTGTAACACGGGCCTACATGTAGACTACAAGTCTGGTAAATATGTAAAGCAAAAGGTTCCACATGTCTGTAATGTTACAACTGAGAACTGTAAAACTCAAATCAGGACTGTGACACGTGACCAAGTTCCAGGAAATGGAAAGACAGTTTGTTGATTCCCCCCAGACGGTTGGCCAGAGACATTTATATGGTAATGCAGGCAGCCATTGCCTA
>QEPC01003224.1:365022-382137 GCA_003113815.1 Sphenodon punctatus
AGACATGGAAACACACAGGTGTGGGTAGATACCCTCCCTGCAGCTTCTGCCTCTGAAGTCCAGCTCTCCTGGAACCCCGCCCTCAGTGCAGCCCTCTGCTATATGCAGTTATCTGGGGGAGGAGACATGGAAACACAGGTGTTGGTAGATATCCCCTCTGCAGCTTTTGCCTCTGAAGCCAATCTCTCCTGGGACCTCGCCATCAGTGCAGCCCTCTCCTATGTGCAGTAACCTGGGAGAGCAGACATGGAGACACCCAACTGTGGGTAGAAACATTCCCTGCAGCTTCTGCCTCTGAAGCCAAGCTCTGCTGGGACCCGGCCCTCAGTGCAGCCCTCTTCTTTCTCCAGTTACCTGGGAGAGGAGACATGGAAACACAGGTGTGGGTCGATACCAACCATGCAGCTTTTTCTGCATTATCCTCTCATTCAATTCCCACTAATGGTATTCAGCGCCCCCTGGCGCCCAAAGCCGGACATTACTAACACGTGACTGCAATGTAAATGCTGGTGAGGAGAAAACTCCACCCCGTCTCTAGGAGTATATATAGTCTCTGGCTGAGGGAAACACCAACCTCCCAAGTGACATTCAACACGTTCCACAGAATCAACTATGGGGGATACAGTTCCTAAAGCTGTGCATAGAAATTGCTCTGGTTAAGCTCCACAACCAAGCCCTCCTGTGTAACACTGACTAGTTTTATCCCTGTTCCGCCCCTGTGGGAGAGACAGGGCTTCCATGGAGAAACTGACTACAGCCATCCCTCTGCGAGGTGCCCTGTCTCTCTGATTGGGGAGGAACATGGGGTGACACCACTTTTACCCCTCATGGTGTGTTTCCATGTCTCCTCCCCCAGGTAACTGCATATAGCAGAGGGCTGCATTGAGGGTATTGATGCACACCTGTGTTTTTCCATGTCTCATCCCCCAGGTACCTGCATATAGCAGAGGGATGGGTCCCAGGAGCGCTTGACTTCAGGGGCAGAAGCTGCATAGAGGGTATCTACCCACACCTGTGTGTTTCCATGTCTCCTCTCCCACGTAACTGCACATAGGAGGGGGTGGCACTGAGGGCGGAGTCCCAGGAGAGCTTGGCTTCAGAGGCAAAAGCTGTAGGGAGGGTATCTAAACACACCTGTGTGTTTCCATGTCTCCTGCCCCAGGTAATTCCATATAGCAGAGGGATGCATGGAGGGCGAGGTCCCAGAAGAGGTTGGCTTCAGAGGCAGAAGCTGCATGGAAGGTTTCTACGCACACCTGTGTGTTTCAATGTCTCCTCCCCCAAGTAACTACATATAACAGCGGGCTGCACTGAGGGTATCTAATGGATACCTGTGTGTTTCCATGTCTCTGCCGCAGATAACTGCATATAGCAGAGAGCTGCACTGAGGGCAGGTTCCCAGGAGCGCTTGGCTTCCGGGGCAGAAGCTTCAGGGAGGGTATCTACCCACACCTGTGTCTTTCCATGTCTCCTCTCCCAGGTAACTGCACATAGGAGAGGGCTGCACTGAGGGCGGGGTCCCAGGAGAGCTTGGCTTCAGAGGCAAAAGCTGTAGGGAGGGTATCTACACACACCTGTGTGTTTCCATGTCTCCTGCCCCAGGTACTTGCATATAGCAGAGGGCTGTGCGGAGGGTGGGATCCCATGAGCACTTGGCTTCAGAGTCAGAAGCTGCAGGGAGGGTATCTACCCACATCCGTGTTTCCATGTCTCGTTCCCCAGGTAACTGCATACAGCAGAGGGAAGCACTGAGGGTGGGGTCCCAAGGGAGCTTGGGTTCAGATGGAGAAGGGCAAGTTTCTTGCCTGTAACACTTCTTCTTCAAGTTGTATCCTCTCATCAAGTCCCACTAGTGGTATTCAGCGCCCCCTGGCACCGAAAGCCGGACATTACTTATACGTGACTGCAATGTAAATGCTGGTGAGGAGAAAACTCCACCCCCTCTCTAGGGGTGTATATAGTCCCTCCTCGCCAGCCCCTCTCTGTTCATCTGCTAACAAGACCCTGCAAATGGGGAGAAGGGAGGGAGTGGGACATGATGAGAGGATACAACTCGAAGAAGAAGCGTTACAGGCAAGAAACTTGCCCTTCTTCTTCGTTATCCTCTCATTCAAGTCCCTCTAGTGGTAGATTAGCAAGCCCCATGAAGGAGGCGGGAAGCAGGGAAGACAAGAATTGAACCAGAGAACTTTATTACAAGTGCACAGCAGACAGAACAGACTGCCCAAAACGTACATCTTCCCTTGCCATCACATCAATGGCATAGTGGCGAAGAAAGGTGGAGGTGGAGCTCCACGTTGCCACATTACGGATTTCAAGAAAAGGCACATGCCTCAGAGCTGCCATGGATGTAGCCATGGCTCTGGTAGAGTGCGTGGTGACATGCTCCGGGAGGGGGAGGTCGACCTCCTGGTAGCACCGAGCAATACAGGCTCTGACTCACATGGAAAGGGTCTGCTTAGAGGCTGGGTTCCCTTTTTTCCCTGGTCCAAACAGGACAATAAGGTGGTCCGTCTCTCGGAAGACAGCGGTACGTTCCATNAAACTTGCCCTTCTTCTTCGTTATCCTCTCATTCAAGTCCCTCTAGTGGTAGATTAGCAAGCCCCATGAAGGAGGCGGGAAGCAGGGAAGACAAGAATTGAACCAGAGAACTTTATTACAAGTGCACAGCAGACAGAACAGACTGCCCAAAACGTACATCTTCCCTTGCCATCACATCAATGGCATAGTGGCGAAGAAAGGTGGAGGTGGAGCTCCACGTTGCCACATTACGGATTTCAAGAAAAGGCACATGCCTCAGAGCTGCCATGGATGTAGCCATGGCTCTGGTAGAGTGCGTGGTGACATGCTCCGGGAGGGGGAGGTCGACCTCCTGGTAGCACCGAGCAATACAGGCTCTGACTCACATGGAAAGGGTCTGCTTAGAGGCTGGGTTCCCTTTTTTCCCTGGTCCAAACAGGACAATAAGGTGGTCCGTCTCTCGGAAGACAGCGGTACGTTCCATGTATATTAGGAGAGCCCTTCGTACATTGAGATTATGTGGGGTTGCGTCCACGTCCGAGATGTGCGGAGGGGGCATAAAGGTAGGGAGGGTGATCTCCTGCCCCATATGGAAGGCGGTTACAACCTTAGGAAGAAACCTGGGTTGGGGCCTGAGGGTGATGCAGTGCTCCTTCACCTGGAGGAAGGGGCATCTGAGAGACAGGGCCTGCAGCTGGCTCACCCTCCTAGCAGATTACTGCCACCAGGAAGAGAGTCTTCAGCGAGAGCAAGTCGAGAGAGATTGAGGTTAGGGGCTCAAAGGGGGGCCCTGTTCGGGTTTTAAGGACGATCTGTAGGTCCCAGGAGGGAAACAGATACGGTCTGGGGGGAAATAGGCGGATAACCCCCTTGAGGAAGTGGTCCACCAAGGTGGACCTGAATAGAGAAACCCCCTCCTGACGGGGTCAGAAAGCTTTAATCGCCGCTAGGTGTACCCTGAGGGAGGATACCACTATGCCTGAGTGCAGAAGGCCCACGGCATAGTCTAGTATAGAGTCTGATGAGATTTCCTGCAGGCTGAGTCCCTTGTTTTTAACCCACCTAGCAAAACGTACCCATTTCATGGAATAGGATAACCTGGTAGAGGGCCTTTGGCTGGAAAGGAGGACATCCCTCACAGTCTGGGGTAGAGAGCTCTCTGCCTCATTCAGCAGCGCAGCCTCCATGCTGTCAGATTGAGGGAGGTTAGGTTGGGGTGGTAAATCCTGTCCTGTTCCTGTGACAGGACGTCTGGGGGGGGGCCCCAGAGGCTCCAGTGGGCAGCAATACAGCTCTATTAGCTCCGGGAGCCAGTGCTGCCTCGGCCAGTAAGGGGCGATCAGCAGCATGTCCCCCCCTGCTCCCTGAATTTCTCCAGGATCCTGGGGTTGAGAGGTATCGGCGGGTAATCATACCTGAGGCCCGCCGGCCAAGGGGCAGTGAGAGCATCCCCCAAGGAGCCCGCTCCTGCGCCTCCCCTGGAGAAATAGGAGGGCACCTTTGAGGTCATGCCAGTGGTGCACAAGTCCACAGTAGGGGGCCCCCAGAGGGACACCAGCTCTAGGAAGGTTCCCTGGTTCAGTTCCCATTCTTGGGAAGTGGAGCCCTCTCTGCTGAGCCAATCTGCATGTTGGTTCTCGGAGCCCGCCAGGTGCATGGCTACCGGATGAACTCCCCTGGGGATGCACCAGTCCCAGATCAGCTGTGCTTCCCTCATTAGCTGCCAGGATCTGCCCCCTCCTTGGCGCTTGAGATAGAACATCGCCACCATGTTGTCTGTACACAAGAGCCCTCGACCACGGGGAGGAAGGCTCCTAGGGCCAGTCTGAAAGCCCGCAACTCCAGCACATTTATGTGCAGCTGAGAGTCTGATGAGGTCCATAAGCCATTGACGGATAATCCTCCCATGTGTGCTCCCCAGCTGAGCATCGAGGCGTTGGTAGTGATCATCAGTTGAGGGGTGGGGGTTCGGAACGGGACACCCCTGCAGATATTCCCCTCGTCCAGCCACCAATTGAGCTGGCGGAGGACCCCTGAGGGGATCTGAAGCTGAAACCCTGGGTCTGAGAGTCAGGGTTTCAACCACCCCTGAAGCGGTCTGAGCTTCAGTCGTGCATGCGGGGTCATGAAGGTGGTGGATGCCATCAAGCCCAGAAGCCTAGAAAAGAAGAGGTAGGATTGAGAGGTGTTGCCCAGGAGCCTGCAACAGCCTTCTTGGCTAGCCCTGAACCTCTCCTGTGGAGTGCAGGCTAGCCCTCGAACTGAATCAAAGACGGCCCCTATAAAGCAGATCTACTGGGAAGGGGACAGCACGGACTTCTCCCAGTTGAGGAGAATCCCCAGGCAGTGCCAGCCACAGGCATGTACCACATGTGCGGCCGCACATGGCCCCGCCATCAGCTGGGCCCCTGCACTTACCTGGCTGGGCAGCAGGCTGCAGGCTTCTCCCCCAGAAAGTGATTCTTCCTCCCCTCCCTGGCTCCAGACCCCATCCCTCACTTGCCTCTGCCTTCTAGTAGTGCTGCAGCGGCAGCAGCAGCTGCGGGGACATGGGATCGGGCTGGGAGATAAGACTGTTTACAAGTGCTGATCAGAAGGTTGCTACCTTGTAAAGAAGGTTCCTCGAGATGGCTCCCAATATTCTCACAACTGGGTTGTGCGCGCTCACCCTATTCAAATAATAGACCACATGATGGTCTTGAGCTCCTCTGATATAAAAAGAACCCTCCTCCTCTGAATGACAGTTCCTTTCAACCCTTTCTAGAAATATAAGAAAAGAATTCCATGCGGGGCTGGAGGGGTGGGTGTTGTGAGAATGTTCGGAGCCATCTCAAAAACCTTGTTTGCAAGGTAGCAACCTTCTGTTCTTCTTCGAGCGGTTCCTCACATGATATTTTTACATGGCTCCGCCGGGTGGAGAGTCCGTGGGCACGCCAGTGCATGGATGGGGCATGCACACAGCTGCACACGCATCCCCACTCACCCACCACTCATCCACACCCACATAGTAACCACCATTTCCCCCGGTTGCTCCGTGCATGGGGATGAGTGGGGGGGGTGAGTGGGGATGCGTGTTAGGCGAGCACGCACGCACCCCCACTCACCATGGGCGCATGCACCACGTCATTCACATGGGGTTCCCCCACCCATGAACACACAGAAATCTGCGTGTTTACGGCTGGGAGGAGAGACCCGTGTAAAAAGGGCCACATTCTCACAACTGTCTTACTTATACTATCTTAGGTAGGAATTTAGGATGTAAAGCAATATCTATTCTGTCTTGGAAAATAAATCTGCAAATATGGTTCTGAGATTATTATGGCTGCTATTTCACTAACTCTTCTTAATGAAGTTATTGCTAACAGGAATACTGTCTTTAAACCCGCACCCCATAACCAGTTCATTTGCACCCCCATATAATCAATTCACGCTGCCCCGTGGGCACAAATTAAATGGTTATGGGTGGGGGCAGCGTGAATAGATTATATGGGGGCGGGGGCAGAAATGAACTGGTTATGGGGTGGGGGCAGCATGAACTGATTATGGGGGCACAACTGAACTGGTTATATGTCTCTTTTCATGGCATAATGCGCTTAATAAGCTAGCTGCATTTTGGGTGTCTTGTGTGTGTGATAGCAGCACCTCTGGACTGGTCACACCGCATGCGTGCACAAGGCACAGGCGGCACTGGCAGCAAGAAGCAACAGGCCCTGGAGGCCAGACTGGCTAAGCTCACCCCCTGGCCCCTCCTCCAGTAAGGCAGTGGACGCAGTCAGTCTCTCTGTGCCTGTGTCACTGCCCGCTTGGCTGCCCCTGCAGTGGAACCACTCCTGGGGAGTGGTGGTAGACACTCGGCTGGGGAGGGGGGGAAGCATTAGGAGGCCATGCTTCTCCATGGTTGCTCGGAGAGGTGGAGAATGGGAATCCTTCCTGTCCAGAGGGAGTAAGTTTTATGTAAATGTATACATTTGCATAATTAGGTGGTGCCTAATTATGCAAATTAGGCCCTGCACCAAGACTTTGCACATGGTCTCACAAACCCTGGGGCCGGCCCTGTCCCCAGGTTGGCGAAGGTGGCACAGACCATCGGCAGTTGCTGGGAGAGCTCACTGTTCGAGTGGGCCCTGAACAGACAGTCATCCAGGTAGGGATACACAAAGCAGCCCCTTTTCCTGAAGAGGGCAGCTACAGGGACCAGGCACTTGGTGAAAACTCTAGGGGTGGTAGAGAGTCCGAATGGGATGAATCTGAACTGATAGTGTTCCCCTTCAAGGCAAAACCTCAGGAACCTCCTGAAGTCAGGGTGCACTGCGACATGGAAGTATGCATCCCTCATATCGATTGTTGTGAAAACATCCCCCTCCCTTAAGGAGGGAATAACCTGAGAGAGGCCAACCATCCTGAATTTAAACTTTCTGATGTTTTTGTTCAGGAGTCTGAGGTCCAAAACAGGGTGAAATCCCTCCGGCCTTTTGGGGACTACAAAGTAGGGAGAGTAGAAACCCCTGCCCTGCTCAAGGGGGGAAACCCTCTCAATGGCTCCTTTGTCCAGCAGGATTCTAATCTCCGCCCGCAGAACCTGGGCGGCGGATGGATCGTGGGGAATGGGGGTACCGACAAATCTGTCCCCTGGGTGGGAGGCAATCTTGTTTCCCCTAGTGATTGTGTCCAAGATCCACTGGTCATTGGTGACTCCCTGCCAGGTGTCACGAAAGGGGAGCAGACGGTGCCTGAAGATCGGACCCTCCACAGGGGAGGGGTCCCGGCCCTCGTCAAAAACGCTGCTTGTTAAAGGTGCCCTTAGAGGGGCCGCTGTGTGTGCCCTTGTTCTGTGCCTGGGATTGGGACTGCCCCTGGGGTTTCTGGCAGGGCCCCTGGGACTGGCCCTGGTAGGGGTTACCCTTGGGGGTAGGTATGAGGAGGGGCCCTGGGAGTACTGCATACAGTTGGGGGGCTGGGGGTCGCACCTGGGGCCTGTGGAATTGGCCAGGGCGGGTGCTCCGGGGTGGTGGGGGAGGAGCGGATACCTTAAGGCCCATGGCTTTGGCCGTATTCCTCTCCATCTTTAGCTGCTTGAGCTGGTCATTAGTGCTAGCAGCAAATAACCCCTCTCTATCGAAGGGAAGGTTCTCAACCACCTGCTGGGCCTTGGCCGACAACCCAGATGCTCTCAGCCAAGAATGCCACCTGAGGATGAGCCCAGTGGCCATTCCCCTCTCCCCTGACATAGCGATATCGTAGGCTACCCAGGTTAGATGTCTAGAGAGCTCTTGGCCATCCCTGGTTAGAGTGAGGAAGGCCACCCTTTTGCTCTCATCCAGGGCAACATGGAAGGTGTTGAACATGCTCTCCCATAACGTGAAATTAAACCGGGCCATGAGGGCTAGGTAGTTTCCTGCCCTCATGTCAAAACAGGCTGAGGAATATACTTTCCTTCCCAGCCCATCAATCTGCTTACCCTCCTTGTCAGGGGGTTGCGCTGTGGGTTTTCCTCCCTTGGCCCTTTCAGCTGTAGCTGAGGTGATAAGGGAGTTAGGTGCCGGGTGCGACACCAGGAAGTCATGCCCCATAATGGGCAAAGGGTACATGCGCAGAGCCCTATTGTCCACAGGCTGGCAAGTGGCAGGCTGGTTCCAGGTGCAGTCATTAGCTGGTACCGAGATACCCTCAGCCAGCGGAATGACAACTCTGTCCCTGTGAGAGGCAGACCAAGTGTCAAAGAGCTGGAACTGCTGAGTAGGGACAGTTTTGCTGAGATCGGGCAGATGGAAGTGTTGTGTTCCTCCCCCAGGCAGAGCAGGCACCTGGGGTGAGGATCAGTGACCAGGATAGGGGCCTGGCCCTCTGAGCACAGATGTAGGCACCCTTGGTGTCAGCCATGCGGGCGAGGAACTCATGGAAGGGTCGCATGTCTGGATGCAGGGGTGTCTGCTGGGAGCCCTCCTCCATAGGTGAGGACTCCTCCTCCTGGTCAGGGGGCTGGAGACCCCAGAGGATTTCCTCTGAGTCCCCAGGATCCAGTACCGAGTGCTCCTGGTAATGCATCTGGTACTCACAGTCAGCCGAAGGCTTGGGGGCTCCGAGGTACAGAGAGGCATATCGGGCTGAGGACGACAGGCCGTGCCCTGGCATTGGTGGTGCGTGGTGGGCAGCAGTGTGCGAGGGTTGCTCAGGGAGCCGCTGTTGTTGCTGGAGGGAAGGCTGCTGAGGCTGTTGTCCCAGGGAGTATGGATTTCTCAGCTGCTGGCAGCAGCCTGCAATCCCTGGCTGGGTCAGCAGGTGGTGCCCTCAGGCTGCGAGCAGACTGGGCTGGGAGAGACATGGTCTCGCCCCAGGGACTGGGCCGCATGGTCTCACCCCAGGGGCTGGGCCGCATGGTTTATCCCCAGGGGCCGATCAAAGGCTTCCTGGGCTGTTGCCAAGCGAGCTTGGCCCCTCCCCAAGGCAGCATGGCACTTCTCAGCTGGGTTGTTTGCCGGTGTTGGGGAGGTGTCACCCAGCGATTGGCTCTGGCTGAGAATGTGCATTTGGGCTGCAAGAGCCTCAGCCACAGACTTCTGGATCAGGGGCCCCAGGAGAAGCTGCAGCGGACTGAGGATCTGTTTCAGCTCGGCTGCACTAACCTCTTCGCTGGAGTGCTGATCCCCGAGGTAGGTGCAGCGATCCTCCTCCTCGGGGGAAGCCATGCGGGCACGGTGGGGAGAGGAGGGGGAAGCCCTTCTCTTTTTCTTTTTCTTGGGGTGGCTCCTGCTCTGGGAGCATTTCGATGAGCTCTCTCGTGGCCGGGCTCTCGCTGCCCCTACACCGGCTTCTGAGGTTTCCTGCTCTGGGGGTCCTGATGGCACCTCCCCCTGAGGTGCACTGGCCAGAGGGGGTCCAGCAGATTCCCCTTGCAGGGAGCTGGAAGCCACAAGCATTTCTCCCACCATGGGGAGGTTTTTGGCTTGGGCTGAGAAATCCCGATGGTGCTCCCCTTCATGGGGCATGGCCAGAGCGGGTTGAGCAGACTCCCCTTTCAGGGAGCTGGGTGCCTGGAGTGCTTGTCCCTCCGCGGGGACAGATATGGATCAGGCAGTGAGGTGCTGTGCTAGGCGGCGGGCTCTAGCATGCTGAGCTTTCAGTTTGAATGCCCTGCAGATCGGGCAGATGGAAGTGTGTTCCTCCCCCAGGTAGAGCAGGCACCTGGGGTGAGGATCAGTGACCGGGATAGGGGCCCGGCACTCTGAGCACAGATGTAGGAATCCTTTTTTCTTGCACTCATGGTGCATGTCCAACTACCCGCGGTGAGCGCGGAAACAATTTGAACAAAGAGAGGCTGGTGAGGTGGGACTATATATACCCCTAGAGAGGGGGTGGAGTTTTCTCCTCACCAGCATTTACATTGCAGTCACATGTTATTAATGTCCGGCTTTGGGTGCCAGAGGGCGCTGAATACCACTAGTGGAAATTGAATGAGAGGATAATGAAGAAAAAGCTGCACAGTGGGTATTGACCCACACCTGTGTTTCCATGTCTCCTCCCCCAGGTAACTGGAGAAAGAAGAGGGTTGCACTGAGGACTGGGTCCCAGCAGAGCTTGGCTTCAGAGGCAGAAGCTGCAGGGAATGTTTCTACCCACAGTTGGGTGTCTTCATATCTGCTCTCCCAGGTTACTGCACATAGGAGAGGGCTGCACTGATGGCGGGGTCCCAGGAGAGATTGGCTTCAGAGGCAAAAGCTGAAGAGAGGGTATCTACCCACACCTGTGTGTTTCCATGTCTCCTCCCCCAGAAAACTGCATATAACAGAGGGCTGCACTGAGGGCGGGGTCCCAGGGAGCTTGGCTTCAGAGACTGAAGCTGCAGGGTGGGTATCTACCCACACCTGTGTGTTTCCATTTCTGCTCCACCAGGTAACTGCAGATAGCAGAGGGCTGCACTGGGGGTGGGTTTCCAGGAGAGATCGGCTTCAGAGGCAGAAGTTGCAGGGAGGGTTTATACACATACCAGTGTGTTTCCATGTCTCCTCCCAGAGGTAACTGGATATAGCAGATGGCTGAACGGAGGACGGGGTCCCAGGAGAGCTTGGCTTCAGAGGCAGAAGCTGCAGGGAGGTTATCTACCCACATCTGTGTGTTTCCCTGTCTCCTTCCCCAGGAACTGCATATAGCAGAAAATTTGGTCCCAGGAGCACTTAGCTTCAGAGACAGAGGCTGCAGGGAGGGTATCTACCCACACCTGTGTGTTTCCATGTCTCCTCCCTCAGGTAACTGCATACAGCAGAGGGCTGTACTGAGGGTGGGGTCCCAGGAAAGCTTGGCTTCAGAGGCAGAAGCTGCAGGGAGGGTATCTCCCACACATTTGTATTTCCATGTATCCTCCCCTACGTAACTGCATATACCTGAGGGCTGATCTGAGGGTATCTACGCACACCTGTGTGTTTCAATGTCTCCTACCCCAGGTGACTGTATATAGTAGAGTGCTCTATGCAGGTCCCTTTGGAAGGAGACATGGAAACACACAGGTGTGGGTAGATACACTCCCTGCAGCTTCTGCCTCTGAAGCCAAGCACTCCTGGGACCCCGCCTTCAGTGCAGCCCTCTGTTATATCCAGTTACCTGGAGGAGGAGATGTGGAAACACACAGGTGTGGGTAGATACCCCACTGCAGCTTCTGCCTCTGAAGCCAAGCTCTCCTGGGACCCCACCCTCAGTGCAGCCCTTCTGCTGTATCCCGTATGGGGGAGGAGACATGGAAACACACAGGTGTGGGTAGATACCCTCAGTGTAGCCCTCTTCTATATGCAGTTACCTGGGGGAGGAGACATGACAACACACAGGTTTGGGTAGATACCCTCAGTGCAGCCCTCTGGTATATGCAGTTACCTGGGGGAGGAGACATGGAAACACACAGATGTGGGTAGATAACCTCCCTGCCCCTTTTCCCTCTGAAGCCAAGTTATCCTGGGACCCCACCCTCAGTGCAGCCCTCTGCTATATGCAGTCACCTGGGGGCAGAGACATGGGAACACATACATATGTGTAGAGATACCCTCCCTGCAGCTTTTGCCTCTAAAGTCAAGCTCTACTGGGACACCGCACTCAGTGCAGGCCTCTGCTATGTGCAGTTACCTGAGAGAGGAGACATGGAAATAAACAGGTGTGGGTAGATACATTCCCTGCAGCTTCTGCCTCTGAAGCCAAACTCTGCTGCCAAGCTCGCTGTCCTCAGTGCACCCCTCTTCTTTATCCATTTACCTGAGGGAGGAGACATGGTAACAGAGATATGGGCAGATACCCACTGTGTACCTTCTCCATCTGAAGCCAAGCTCCCTTGGGACCCCGCCCTCAGTTCATCCCTCTACTATATGCAGTTACCTGGGGGAGGAGACATGGAAACACATGTGTTGTTAGATACCCTCCCTGCACTTCTGCCTCTGAAGCCAAGCTGTCCTGGGACCCCAACCACAATGCAGCCATCTGCAAAATGCAGTTACCTGGGGAGGAGACGTGGAAACACACAGGTGTTGGTAGGTACCAGCCCTGCAGCTTCTGCCTCTGAAGCCAAGCGCTCCTGTAACCCAGACCTCTACTATATGCAGTCACCTGGGAAGGAGACATGGAAACACACAGGTGTGCATAGATACCTTCAGTGCAGCCCTCTGTTATATGCAGTTACCTGTGGGAGGAGACATGGAAACACACAGGGATGGGTAGCTACCCTCCCTGCAGCTTTTCCCTCTGAAGCCAAGCTCTGCTGGGACCCTCAGTGCAGCCCTCTTATTAAACATTTACCTGGAGGAGGAGACATGTAAAAAACAGGTGTGCGTAGCTATATTCCCTGCAGGTTCTGCCTCTGAAGTCAAGCGCTCCTGGGAACCAGCCCTCTGCTATATGCAGTTACTTAGGGGAGGAGACATGGAAACACACAGGTATGGGCAGATACCCTCCCTGCAGTTTCAGCCTCTGAAGCCAAGCGCTCCTAGGACCACACCCTCTGCTATATGCAGTTATCTGGGGGAGGAGACATGGAAACCCACAGGAGTTGGTAGATACCCTCCCTGCAGCATCTGCCTCTGAAGCCAAGCTCTCCTGGAACCCTCCCTCAGTACAGCCCTCTGCTATATGCAGTTACCTGGGGGAGGAGACATGGAAACACACAGGTGTGGGTAGATATCCTCAGTTGCAGCCCTCTGAAATATGCAGTCACCTGGGGAGGAGACATGGAAACACACAGGTGTGCATAGGTATCCTCAGTGCAGCCCTCTTATATATGCAGTTACCTGTGGGAGAAGACATGGAAACACACAGGTGTGGTTAGATACCCACCCTGCAGCTTCTGCCTCTGAAGCCAAGCTCTCTTGGGACCCCACTCTCAGTGCTGCCCCCTGCTATATGCAGTTACCTGGGGGAGGAGACATGGAAACACACATCTGTGTAGATACCCTCCCTGCAGCTTTTGCCTCTGAAGCCAAGCTCTCCTGGGATCCCGCCCTCAGTGCAGGCCTCTGCTATGTGCAATTAACTGAGAAAGGAGACATGGAAACACACAGTTCTGCGTAGATACATTCCCTGCAGCTACTGCCTTTGAATCCAAGCTCTGCTGGGTCCCGACCCTCAGTGCAGCCCTCTTCTTTATCCAGTTACCTGGGGGAGGAGACATGGAAACACAGGTTTGGTTAGATACCCTCCGTGCACCTTCTCCGTCTGAAGCCAAGCTCCCTTGGGACCCCGCACTCAGTGCAGCCCTCTGCTATATGCAGTTACCTGTGGGAGGAGACATGGAAATACAGGTTTGGGTAGATACCCTCCCTGCAGCTTTTGCCTCTGAAGCCAAGCTCTCCTGGGACCCCGCACTCAGTGCATCCCTCTTCTATGTGCAGTTACCTGGGAGAGGAGACATGGAAACACACAGGTGTGGGTAGATACCCTCCCTGCAGCTTCTGCCCCTTACGCCAAGCGCTCCTGGGACCCAGATCTCTGCTATATGAAGTTACCTGTTGGAGGAGACATTGATACACACAGGTGTGGAAAGATACCCTCCCTGCAGCTTTTGCCTCTGAAGCCAAGCTCTCCTGGGACCCCGCACTCAGTGCATCCCTCTTCTATGTGCAGTTACCTGGGAGAGGAGACATGGAAACACACAGGTGTGGGTAGATACCCTCCCTGCAGCTTCTGCCCCTTACGCCAAGCGCTCCTGGGACCCAGATCTCTGCTATATGAAGTTACCTGTTGGAGGAGACATGGAAACACACACGTGTGTTTAGATACCCTCCCTGCAGCTTTTGCCTCTGAAGTCAAGCTCTCCTGGGACCCTGCCCTCAGTGCATGCCTCTGCTATGTGCAGTTACCTGAGAGAGGAGACATGTAAACACACAGGCCAGGGTAGATACATTCCCTGCTGCTACTGCCTTTGAAGCCAAGCTCTCCTGGGACCCTGCCCTCAGTGCAGGCCTCTGCTATGTGCAGTTACCTGAGAGAGGCGACATGGAAACACACAGGTCTGGGTAGATACATCCCCTGCAGCTTCTGCGTCTGAAGTGAAGCTCTGCTGCAAAGCTCTACTACAAAACTCTTCTGCCCTCAGTGCAGCCCTCTTCTTTATCCAGTTACCTGGGGGACAAGACATGGTAACACAGGTATTGGTAGATACCCTCTGTGCACCTTCTCCATCTGCAGCCAAGTTCCCTTTGGACCCCGCCCTCAGTTCATCCCTCTGCTATATGCAGTTACCTGGGGGAGGAGAGTTGGAAACACACTGTGGGTAGATACCCTCCCTGCACCTTCTGCCTCTGAAGCCAAGCTTTTTTGGGACCCCGGCCTCAGTGCAGTCCTCTGATATATGCAGTTACCTGGGGAGGAGACATGGAAACACACAGGTGTGGGTAGATACCCTCCCTTCAGCTTCTGCCTCTAAAGCCAAGCCCTCCTGGGACCCCACTCTCAGTGCAGACCTCTGCTATATGCAGTTACCTGGGGAGGAGACATGGAAACACACAGGTGTGGATAGATACCCTCCCGGCAGTTTCTGCCCCTGAAGCTAAGCGCTCCTGGGACCCAGCCCTCTGCTATATGCAGTTACCTGGGGGAGGAGACATGGAAACAGACAGGTGTGGGTAGAAACCCTCCCTGCAGATTCTGCCTCTGAAGCCAAGCTCTCCTGGGACCCTGCCCTCAGTGCAACCCTCTGTTATATGCAGTTACCTCCCCCTTGCAGCTTCTGCCTCTGAAGCCAAGCTCTCCTGGGACCCCACCCTCAGTGCAGCCCTCTACTATATGCAGTTACTAGGGGTGGGAATACCGATTCTACCGGTAACTGGTAAATCCGGTAATAGGCATACCGGATTTAAATCCGGTAATCTGATAAAACAGTAACCCGTACCAGATCTTTTTAATGGTACCAGTTACTGGATCTTTTTATGTTTCAAGAAGGTGGCAGTTGGCAGGCTTTTGTTATGTAAGTTTGTTTTTTAAGTACTGAGTCCCTTCCTGCCCCCACCCAGAGGTGTAAATGGATACATTTTGTGCTTTTTTACCCTGCCTTGGATTGTTTGAATTTTTTGAAATTTAAAAGTCAACCAATCCTGGAGGTTTCTGTAGAGTATGTGCACTTTAACTGCCTGTTGGTGCTGGCCAATAATCTTGTTTTTTTTCTTTCCTTCTGGGGGCTTCTGGAGCTCATGCCTGCTGCCACCATTTTACAGCAGGCTTGGAGATGTAAGGATCCACACAGCTTCTGGAGGCATGCATGCGACTGTTGGTAAGTTTGGGGTTCCTGATTCCCTTTCCCTCTAGTACAGGATCTCCTTGGTGCCCTTAGCAAGGGGGATGGGGAGGTTGGCACTAGGACTGGCCTGGGTGGGTGGGCACTGGGTACTGGGTGGGTAGGTACCCCTAGACTTAGGGATAGGATGGGGGGGTGATTTTAGGCAGCAGGACATATGCTGGGGTGGGCAGCATGGGGGGGAGTAGGCACATAGGGCAGGGCACTGGGAAACAGTGGGCAAGGGCATGCCATGCTGAAAGTTTTAATTCAGCTGGCATAGGGGGTCGGGAATGGTGGCCTTGCCACCATGGTTAGTATGTGATGATGATGTGTGTGTTTGTCTCTAGCTCTGTCTTGTTGTTTTGGGGTGTTTGGGATGCCCACTGTGGTGCACTGCCCAGTGCCCACTGTGTTAACTTGGCTTTTGTTTTGGTTTGGGGGTTTCCCAATCCCTGTCTTGTTGGTTTTTGTTGCTTGGCTTGGCTTGGCTTTGTTTGTTGGCTTAGCTTTTCTTTTTTGTTTTTTGTGTGCTTGCTTGCTGTGTGCTTGCTTGTGTTAACTTGGCTTGTGTGTTGTCACTGTTGTGTTCAGGTTTGGGGGTGTTTTCTGGGTACCCTGGTTGCTTGCCAGGCCAATGGTGGAGCCTATGTGTGCTGTGCTGGCTGCTGACTGGTCTTGTCTGACTGACTCTGGCTTTAGTGGCTTGGAAGCTGAGCCAGTGGAGGATGATGGGATGTATTGTTAACTTGGGTTCAAGCTTGTGTGTTGTGTGATGTTCAGGTTTGGGGGTGTTGTGGTACCCCGGTTGCTTGCCAGGCCAATGGCCTTGCCACCATGGTGTGTGATGTGTGTGTTTGTCTTTTAGCCCTGTCTTGTTTTGGGGTGCACTGTGTGGGGGTGCACTGCCCCCATACTTGTCCACTGCCCTGCTTCATGGTGTTGCTATAGTATTGTTTGTCTTGGAAATTGGAATGGCTTGTGGTGTTTTACTGGTTTTTTTTTCTCTCTAGCCCTGTCTTGTTTTGGGGTGCACTGTGTGTGGGTGAGTGTGGGTGCCCCCATGCTTGGCCACTGCCCTGCCATGGTGATGGGACTGTCTTTTTTTGGTTTAGAGTGGCTTGTGGTGTTTTCTTTGTCAGCCCTGTCTTGTTTTGGGGTGCACTGTGTGGGGGTGCCCCCATGCTTGGCCAGTGGCCACAGCAGCTTGTGCGGTACTGTCTTTAGCTTGGAATGACTTGTGGTGTAGTGGCTGCCTGCCTGTAGTGTCATCTGAGGCTTCTTGGAAGGTGAGCCACAGTGGGGGATGGGATGTGGGAAAGCTGGCTGCCTGGCTGGCTGTGCCTGCTTGAGTGTCTGGGTGAGATTTTTTTCTTTCTACACATTGCTGGTGGCATATAAATGCATAATTGAGAGCCAGGGTGGTGTAAAGTGCACAGTACCTGGACTGGGTGATAGTGGGAGGCCTTGGTCCAAGTCTTGCCTTAGCCAGAAACTCAGTCGGTGGCTGTGGGCCAGTCATAGTTCTCTCAGCCTAACCCACCTCACATGGTTCTTGTGAGAATTAAAAGTTGTGTTTAGTTTATTAGTTTAACTTATAAGTAAAGCACGCTGAGTGCCATAGCAGGGGAGCACTATATAAAAACAAAGATAATAATAATATAAAATACATAACATTTCTTATCACATATAAGAAAAATATTTTTTTTTTAAAAAGGCTTCTGCCTGAAAGTGCATTTTTAACCAAATATACATGAACTTCAACCACAACTGTAATTGCCCCCCTTACCAAGCATCCTGCCCCCATGCCCCTTGCCAGTATCCTAGTTGTAGGACTGCTTCCTAAGGTCCCTTC
>QEPC01003229.1:16662-26828 GCA_003113815.1 Sphenodon punctatus
CAGCCATCTCAACAGCAGCCCATGGTCCACGGTATCAAAAGCGGCCGAGAGATCTAGCAGGATGAGAAATGTTGAACATCCTGCATCCATCTCCCGGCGGAGATCGTTGACTAAGGCCACCAACGCCGTCTCGGTGCCATAGCCGGGGTGGAACCCAGATTGAAACGGGTCGAGGAAACCGATGTTGTCTAGATGCGCCTGGAGTTGGATTGCCACCGCCCGCTCAATAACCTTCCCTAAAAAGGGAAGGTTAGAGACAGGTCAGTAACTGGCGAGGGCATCCACGCTCAAAGATGGTTTCTTCAGCAGGGGGCGCACCACAGTCTCCTTGAGACTGGGCGACAACCTCCCCTGCTGCAAAGACGCATTCACTACCCTCGCCAGTACCGTCCCCAACGTCTCCCTGGAGGTTTTCACCAACCAGGACGGGCATGGATCAAGTTCGCAACAAGTGACCCTCACAGACCCCAAGACATCCGCCGCATCGGCTGGCATCACTTCCTGAAACTCCCCCCACAAAGATGGACCAGACGGGGCCTCCCTCATCTCGCGCTCTCTCCCTACTGCCCCATATCCAGCAGCAAAGTTGCTCTGAATCCGAGCGATCTTGTCTGTGAAGTAGGTGGCAAACTCCTCACAGAGGGCCTGGGACAAGTCCCTGTCCAGGTGGAGTTTCTTAATCAGAAAGTTAAGAAACAGCGCTTTCTTATATAACAATTTTAACAATATTTTATTTTTATTTATGTGTTGAGAAGTGAATGCTCCAAGTGTAGGGTCACCTTATCTTTATTTTGGCACAACTTTATATAATAAAGTAATTGTGATAGTTGTCCTGGTAGATGGCAGAAAGATGACTTAGACAAATTCACCATGGGTCATAAAATTAGCACAACTTTCATTGGTCAATAGGCATTAACATTCCTATTCCCACAGTCTCATTCATGATCAGCATCATCCCTGGGAAGAGTATCCTGAATGTATCCACCAACGCAGGGTGTGTTGCTATCAGTGCTATTAATGGCTCCCCAGTTTCATGCCAGCTAAACATATCTACTTATACTATGAACAATGAGTGAAGGTGATCCACCCATGCTTAGAGACACTAGACATAGCTTTCCTCAAATTGACAGTGGAGGTGCCATGTGCTGCGAAAATGCTATGAAGGGTTACCTCAATCCTTGTACATTTCTTCCTAAAATTTCTTACCAAGTTGTACCTTTTGCTCAGTCAGTTCAACCCCCGCACCCCTGCCATATATTTAAATTGCATTAGAAATATCAGTGTGCTGTGATACTTAAAAAAACAATAACATTGTTCAATATTTTTATGATATCAGATAGAGTTGGTGCAGAGAAGATGAAAAACCTATTTGACTGATGATGATGATGATGATGATGATGATGATGATGATGATGATGAGCATATTTATAGTGCAAGCAACGTACCTGGTGCTTTACAAAGAATAAGATAGACACTTGGTGCAGAGTAGGGCTGAAACTCAATTTTGAGGTTTTCTTGGTTATCGAGAATCATGGTTCTCAACTCATTTTAAGTGAGAAAGGATAATCAAGAAAATGTCGATTCTCAGTATTTCTTGGTCTAGAATTTTTTCTCAAAATACTGTTTACCTTTTACCACAGTTTAGTTTACTGTATACCATTTACCATGTACCACTTACCATATACCGCGTTCATCCCAGTAATGCACATGTAATGCACATTTTGCATTTTGCACTTGCATATTATCTGGATGACTGTGGTACATGGTAAGCAGTACACAGTAAATCGGTATATGGTAAATGGTAAATTTCAGTAACCAGTAAATGGTAATGGTAAACGGTAAATGGTATTTTGAGAAATATTTCTCAATTGAAATCTCTAGCTGTTATCGAGAGTGTACTTAGATCTTGGTGACAATTCTCAATTCTCGTGATATTTTCATGAGAAAAAAAATGACTTCTCGTTTCAGCCCTAGTCCAAAGCAAAATTTGTGGAGGGGCTTCCCAAGGTTCAGCCACAGTAATTAAACTCAAAGGGGGAAGGGCAGAGCCCTGGGAAATATTCCCAGTAGGGAATATTGTCTTCCAAGTTTGCACCCCAAAATGTGAAAGACCAGGAAAAGGCTGGTATTGGCCATTTCAGGGTTGGAAATGAAAGCTCCCAACCCCCTGGAGTGTTATTTGGCTTCCCATAAAGAATTTCCTGCCCCACCCCCTGCACTGGTCATCTGAAAATTAAATTACAAGAACTCTTGTTTTATATTCAGCTGTAGAGAAACAGGGTGATGCAGTGGTTGGTTTGTTAACTGGACACTAGGGTTCAGTTCCCTGCTTTGACAAGCTCCCGACAATCAAGGGTCTCATTCCCTTGACCAAGTAGTCCTTTATGGAACTGGTCTCCAAACGTTTATCTAATCCCTTTTGAATCCAGTTGCATTACTGACTTGTACAAGATCCTCTGACAGTGAGTTCCACAGATTTATTGTACATTGCATGAAAAAGTACTTCCTTTTATTTATTTTAAATCTGCCTGTTAATTTCATGGAGTGACCCCTGGTTCTACTATTTTTTAGAAAGGGTAAATAGCAGGTTTCTAATTATCTGTTCCACACCATTCATGATCTTATAGGCTTTCATTATATCCCCTCAGTTGTCTCTCCTCCAAGCTGAATTATCTCTCTTTACCCCGCCCCTGCACTTTCTGAATTGGGGGGGGGGGGGATTATTTTCAATGCCACAAGATAAAAAAAGGGGACTGCTGAGGATGCTGGCTGGGGACCTTTGGTCTCCTCCCTTCCCCCCTGCGTTATAGTGGTGGGAAAGGAATGAAGCCGCTTGGGGCAGAGAGAGGGAATAGGAGCAGAGCAATGTTTGAATTGGAGACATTGCTCCATACAGGGCATTGGGAGTTTTGGTGGAAAGGTGGGAGACAAGGCCTGCCCCTGTACTATAGGCTCAGCCGGTCACCTTAATTGAGACCAGGAAGGAATCTTTCCCATGCACGGGGCAGATTGGCCATAGCTCGAGTAGGGTTTTTTCCTTGTAGTGCCAATGTGCAGGTTGTGCAATTAACAGAGCATCAAAGTTGTGCAGTTCATGCAATTGTTATTTGCCACCCCTCGGTACTCCAGTGCCAATGAAAATAGAGAGCTCACAGAATTTTTGATCAGAAATGGAGAATTGGAACAAGACTTATGGAAAGGAGAGGCACCTCATAACAAGGTGAGGAAAGAGGGAGCTGACCCACGGCATCGCCCAACACTTGGGGGGTGGGGACTTTGCTACTATGAAGGATACATGCTGTCCTTAGTTGGTGCAGGAAACATCATCCCTTCCTCAGGACCCCAATTTGGGGGTCCAGGTTTCTGGAATGAATCTGGGATAATCCATTTGAGATCAGTGAGCTGAGGTGCTGGACATGTTGACGGAAGAGGGTATGGTTCTGGTTTATGTTCTATCTGGGTTATTTGTCCCTACACAGTTCACCCAGAGTTGTGACCAGTCCAACTTTCACTGGTGGTGAATTCTAAGGGAAAGAGGGGGCATGAGCCCCCTCTAGATTATATAGGAGGTGGGCAGCTGGAACTGTAACAGAAGCAAGATCTGACACCACACCAGCCACTAGCTCTGTCAGAATCTGTGGTCAAAGTAATTCAGCTGTAATCACCCATTCTCTTCCTCTCCTGGAGCTTCGTTCATATTCTAATCACAGCTTTCCCTTCCCTAATCCAGTCACTTTATCAGAGTCAGACCACTGTCCTTTTACTTCCTCCTTCAACCTTCAAAGGAAGAAACCCGGCTCTCTTAACAATTCCCTACCTGGCTATGCCTTAAAGGGGCTCCAGAAAAGTTGCCTTGAGTCCCAGGTAACTTTGTGGATTTATTTAGAGCCTTCGAGTCTTGCTTGGTAGTTCCCCTGATAGGCCTCCCGAAGCCAAATGGTCAAGTGCATAAGACATGTATAGTTTTAAGATATAAATGTTCCTCATATACTCTGCAGTTGTTAAAAAGAGTATAGAATGTTTTTTGAATAAAAGAGGTTTGTCTCTATTTTTATAATTAAGGGTCAAGCTCTCCCGAACTATGTGCAGGAAAGAGCAAGGTATTACTGCTGTTTTTCGAAAGAGAAGAAGGAGGCAAGGACCAGATGGGCTTTCCTTTTTAAGTAAGATTTTGTTTGATTATAAAAGGAAACTAAGATTTGTTATTATCATTATTACCTTTATTTATATTCTAATTTTATTCTAACACATTAATATTTATTATGTGATGGTTTGATTATATGCTACCTTGTAATATTGACTTTTGGCTTAATGTCGTAAATAAATGAACTAACTAAATGACACGTATGACAGAAACATGGAAACATGTGTGGGTCAGAGCCATGGGGTATCAGCTACCTGGCAATGTCTCTTAGGGTAATTTTAGACGTAACGGGCCATCTCACTCAGATCCTGGTCTGTGATGAAGCCAGACATTCTTTAGACATGCCAGCTCCATCACACTGGGGAATCTCGGCAGGGCGGAACTGCGCGATGTGACATGCGGTCACACCGCCCCACCCCCTACACTCCCCTGGCTGCCCACCCTTGGGGAGATGGGTGGGCACAGCGGCCAATGCAGGCGCTGTGCCTGATCCCGTACCGTGGTTGGGGCTATGATCCAGGATGAGCCAAGGTAACAGACGTTACTTTTGGTCCATCCCAGATCGTGGTCAATCGAACCACGGTTCTGGACCTCGGGCTGGCTGGAGGTCCAGAACCATGGTCAGATTTGATCCCTGCCAGGTATTCACCGTGGTGAACATCTGGCGAGGATCATTCAGATGTTACCTTGATTGCAACCACCACAGGGAATCCACTAGGATTCATTGTGGTTGACTGTGATCTTGTAACATCTGAAATTACCCTTACTCTCCCACGCCCCTCCCCAGGAAAGCATTAGCTCCAGCCTGCCTCAGAATGATCCCCACGCTGTGGGAGACGGGGGTGGCCCTCATGCACCACACATAAAGAGCCCTACCCCAAGCCTAACTTGCTGCTGGAAGCTCTAAGCCAATTTTGATCTCATCCCTCAGTCTGTAATAAGCCAAAGACTAGGGGTGGGGGGTGGGGAAAGGCCAGAGCATTGAATATAAAAATATTTCCAATGCTCTAAAAGCAGGGGGAGGTGGTGTGTTGGGATTGCGGAGATCTACCTCCCCCCCCCCCACCCCTTTGGGGAGGCAATTGGCAAAGCTTTTCTTATTCAAAACACCACATGCCATCACCATCGGACTAACAGCCATTCATAACGTTGATAGAGGTGTGCATTTAATTTTTGTTCTTATAATAATGAAAACAAAAAAGGGATTTTTCATTTTTGTCATTGAAGAAAATGAAAGAACATAACAAAAAAATTAGTTTGGTCATTACAAATTAATAGGTAAAACCTGAAAAACACATTTTCAGCAGTAACGTCTTTATTTGTCATCCAATTTTTATTAAACTTGTCAGAATTATACCCCAATGAAGGGCATTGTGTGTGACCAATTTCAGAAATATTGGATAAAGAGATCTGATTTTATAAGCAATTGTATTTTGTTATTTTACAAAAATCTATGTACACATTCCTGGCTGTAACATCTTTGTCTCCCATCTGATTTGGATATGCATAGCAAGATTATATCACTCCCCAATAGTACTATCTCTGCCAAATTTCAGAAGGATTGGATAAAGGGTCCTTATGTTATAAGTGATTTACTTGTAAATCCATTTCTGGCTGCAACGTCTTCATATTCCATCCATTTTGCAGAGCAATTGGCAAGATTGTATCACCAGTCCTCAGGATCATCATTACCAAATTGTAGAGGGATTTTATAAAGGGTCCAATTTTTATAAGCAATTGAAGTTTCCCTCTTGAAGACTTTTGTTATTCAGGTAAATAGCACATGCAGTGCCATTCAGGGAAAGGCATGGAAGGAGGGAGGGAGCTGTAGAAGGGAGGAGAAACAGCCCAACAGACTGACAGATACATTCACTGGCCAATTACTGCATGTTTCCACCTTTACAGGACGACCAATCTGTGGTGGCTTCAAGGCAAGCATAGAGGGTAGATATAAGCTGCTGTTCTTTGGGCCTGCTCTTTGACTGTGGTTAGTTCTGGCTTTGGTAAGAGCATTTTCTCAGACATTTCTGGAAGGCTTTTTGTGTGTGTGTGCTAGAGTTCACTGCAAGAGTTCAGCTTGCTACATAAATCCAATCCCCATGCACCTGGGTGCTTCCCAACATCCTCCTGCCCTCTCCTGGGTCATTCCCTGCAAGTTGATGGGCACCCCCATGCACCTGGGGTGCCCACCCAGACTGAAACCTGTGCCAAACAGCAGAGATGACAAATATCTCCTCTGGCCAATTGACTTGACATTTCAAAGACACCCTGGTTGGGACAGAGATAGGATTGCCTTTCTTATTGCATGATTCCAGCTTTAAAGGACCAAATCCTGGGTGATTCTGAGGCAGGCATAGAAGAGACATAGCTAGGACTTCAGGCATCAAGACAAAGGGCAGGGGGAAGCATTCCATAAATCAGGAGACATGGTTCACACATCCAGGCTGACCAATTGTCATTACAATCACATTCTGCAGCACTGTGACAGAGGACATAAGAGAATCCCTTATTGGCTCTTTCCTAAGCAGATGCTTCCAGTTTCCCAGTAACAAGTGAGGGAGAGGGTTTGTACTGGTCACAGAACAGAATGATATATAGGTGGAATTTCTGTTGGCCAATTGGCATCACAAACACATCTTGTACCACAGTGACAAACATCAGAGAATCCCTGGCATAGCCTCTTACTCTCCAGATGCTGTGCAGACTTATACCTTTGGGACACTTTATCAGATCCTTTTGATATTTTTCAGAAATGCTCCTAAAGGTCTTTGACAGAAGCCTTCCAAATATCAAGTAAATTGGCTGGAATACAAAGACATTACAGTCAGAAATGCATTTAAAAGTAAATTGCTTATAATATCGGGACCCTTTATCCAATTGTTATGAAATTGGTCAGGGTTAGTACCCTTGGGGATTTTCTAGGATGGGGTATAATATTGCCATTTTTTATCAAAATCGGCTTGGGAGACAAAGACATTACAGCCAGGAATGTGTACACAGAATTTTGTAAAACAACAAATTTCAACTACTTATAAAATTGGATCCCTTTAACCATTCATTTTTTAAATTTGGCACACATAATGCCCTCCATTCGGGGTAAACATCTGCCAAGTTTAATCAAACTCAAATGAAAAGTAAAAAAATTACAACCAGAAATGTGTTTTCCATTGAAACCAATGGAAATCAGAAACAAAAGTAAAAACAAAATGAAACAAAGACTATGAAATATAATGAAAATGATTGACATTTTAATAATGAAAACAAAATGAATAACGAAAATGAAAGAGTTACCGTGCACATCCTTAGGCTATCAATAACATTACCCTTCATCGGGACTAAAGTGATGCTTTTCCCCATGGAACATCTGCAAATATTTTGATGGGTGAGGTTTGCCCTGCTGGATTACTGAATGTCCCTCTCTCTAACCTCTCCCACATCCCCAATCCTTTCTCCCTCTCTCTATTTCTCCTCTGAGTTTCTCTGGGAAAGGGGATCTACACAATCTGGAACTTAGGGGCTTCTGTAATGTCCATGGGAAGAGCATGCTTGCATCGTGGATTGCTGGAGGAACCTGGCATGGAATCCACAGGTCAGTGCATCACTGGGGCACTGCTCCACACCCACAAGTCAGGCAGGCAAGGGACGGTGAGCAATTGGGATAGGGGAGGATGCGGTGGGAGCAGGTGTGGGGTGGAAAATCCCAGGTATGTCTGTGTGAGGACTGTGTGATATCACCCATAAGTTGGGGTGTAGTGTGCTTGCTTCCTGATTGCACTGGCAAATGCCTTTCAGGAGGGATTTTCTAGGATGCAACAGGCAAAAATCTTTTCCTCTGTTGTAGACTTGAGTTGTGCCTTTGCAACACTATTAAGGTGGGATGCTTTCTTCAAGTCATCCAGGTCAAATGGCTGGTGGGTGAGAAAGCTAGGAGAGCAAGTCACCTGTTTTGGAGAGCTTTGCCTGGGAAGCAGGGACTGGGTGAGAATTTTGCCTGAGCTCCTCCACAGGCAAGGAGAGAGCAGAATGCAAAGCTACCGGGCCAATGCTGAATTCCTTCCCAGCTCACACTGGAGCCTCCTGCCCCTGGCACTCACTCCTGGGTGGTTCCAGGGCTGTGTGGGGTGTGTGGCGCTTGCAGAGACTCAATCCACCCCCAGCCTTTGGCTAATTACAGGTGGAGATCAAAATTAACTTAGAGCTTTCGGCAGTTGGTGGGACTTAGGGTAGAGCTCTTTGTCCTGAAAAACCTGCACTCTCAGCTGTGGAAACCCTTTCCTCTCCCAAGAGATGCTAGGTCCATCCCCGCTAGGGATGTGTGAACAGAACCGAGTTCGGAAATTTGCTTCATTTCGAAAATCGAGTTCAGTTCGAAAGTTCAGTTTGGTTGACCAAACTATTCGAGTTCAGTTGAATTCCAAACTTACGAACCGAGTTCGTACATTCAAACCTGAGGTTTTTTGCCTTCTGAACTGGTTCATATTGACCGAACGGTTTGGTCAAATTCAACTATTCGAGTTCGGTCTGAACTTCCAAACCGCGTTCGCACATCCCTAATGCCTGCCTCCCTGCACTGACCACTAGCATGCACCCCCCTAGAAAAATATCATTCCACTTCCAACTTTCTGTGTCTGTAGTCTCCTTTCATGTGTGTGTGTGTGTGTGTGTGACAACAACCCTACCCGATAGAGCCTTTCTTCATACAGAAGCTGCTCTGTGCCTTGGATCATTGTTGTTGCCCTTCTCTGCACCTTTTCTGGTTCTACTATGTCTTTTTTGAGATGGAGCAACCAGAACTGCACACAATACTCTGGGTGTGCTCGCACCACTGATATATGTGGCATTATGATTAGGGATGGGCAAACGTGGTTCGGATGTTCGGAGTTCAGACCGAACTCAGTCTGTTTGGACATCCGAACCAAATGTCTGAACCAAACTCTCGAATGACCGAACAGTTCGGCTGTGTTTGGATGAGTTCAGGGGCAGGAAAAACGTCTTTTCAGAGAAAAAAAAAGTTTCGGTTTCTGTTTTGGCTAAGTTTTGGTTTTGTTTTCAGTTTCGATAGTGCTATTTTTGACTGTTCGGCCAAGTTCGGTCAACTCAAACTCGGCTGAACCGAACCATCAACCCCGAACTTGGGTTTCGAACCGAACGATTGAACATCTGAAACGCATTCTGTTCGCCCATCCCTAATTGTGATATTTTTCTGTTTTCTATGCCTTTCGAAATTATCCCTAACATGATATTTGCTTTTTTGACTGTTGGTGCACATTTACTTATTTTAAATTAATGAATTAATGAATTAATTAAATTGATATGCCACCCTTCCCAAAGGCTTAGGGCAGCGAGTCGCAACAATACAAATTTATAAAACTGATAAAAAGGATAGCCTAAAAAACCCTAACCCTCACACAACCCCTCACCAAAAACTACCCAATATCATATTCCTAATTTCCCACCCCCAAAATGCCCTCACAACCCTACCCCAAAACCACCCATCAAAACCCACCCCTCCCATATCATTGCCTGCCAGATGCTTTTTCAAACAAAAAAGTTTTACAGCACCTCTAGAAAATGCTCAGATCCTGACCCAACCTAACCTTCATGGGAAGGGAGTTCCATAACATTGGTGAAGAAACCAGAACATCTCCCTGCGAGCCCTTGTCATATGAGCAAGGCTTACAGATGGTACTCAGAGGAAGGTGCTCTCAGCCAATCACAGGGGCTGCAATGGGAATAGACAGACAGGCAGTCTTTTTAGATATGCAAGGCCCAGACCATTTAGGGCTTTAAAGGTCAAAACTAGTAACTTGAATTGTACCTTGAAAGCTATAGACAGCCAATGCACACTTCAGAGACAATGATGTCAATAATCTATCCACAATGTGTCAGGGTCCCAGGCCGGCGGCAGGCAACTCCTGCCGGGCAAGCAGTTGCGGCCCATTGACATGCATCCCTGGTTGCTAGGTGACCAGCGTGCTGAAAGTACCATAGCGTGCAGTTAGAGGGGCGGTGCCAGGATCCA
>QEPC01003229.1:41014-73750 GCA_003113815.1 Sphenodon punctatus
CCCAGGACCCACCATCATGGTTCTGGGGCCATCATTCCTTGCACAGAGGCCATGTCATTCCAACGCATCAAGAAACAGCCACTCCAGTCCCAGGATCCGCAGTCAGGGTTCTGGGGCCAAGCTACAGGCAGGGAAGGCTGTGGCCAATATGTACCTAGAAGTTGCCACTCTAGCCCCAGGACCCACCATCATGGGTCTGAGGCCATCATTCCTTGAACAGAGAGGCAATTTTCCAAAGCATCAAGAAACAGGTACTCCAGCCCCAGGACCCACCATCAGGGTTCTGGGGCTAAGTTACAGGCAGGGAGGGCTGTGGCCAATATCCAGAAGCTGCCACTCTAGCCCCAGGACCCACCATCATGGGTCTGAGGCCATCATTCCTTGCACAGAGAGCCGATTTTCCAACGCATCAGGAAACAGCCACTCCAGCCCCAGGACCTGCCACCAGGGTTCTTGGGCCAAGTTACTGGCAGGGAGGGATGTGGCCAATACCTAGAAGCTGCCACTCTAGCCCCAGGACCCACCATCATGGGTCTGGGGCCATCATTCCTCACACAGAGACGATGACATTCCACCACATCAACAAACAGCCACTACAGACCCAGGACCCACCATCAGGGTTCTGGGGCCAAGTTACAAGCAGGGAGGGCTGTGGCCAATATGTATCTGTTAGTGGGATAGGGGGAATGGGGGACCAGGGAACCTCTTTTCCACGCACACAAAAGAAGCACTTGTATGCTCTGCACTGGCCCTGGGAGAAATTGTCCGTTAGGATAGAATGGTAGCCCTATACCCCAACAGGGGTAGTGGCCTCTATCATAATTGTGCTCAGACCTATGGAAGAAAGGCGTGGCCCACACTCTCACCCAGTTGCTTGGAAGGGGGTTCGAGAGACACGTGAGGTGATGCAGGGGGACAAATGGGGCCCACAAATCAGGTATGAGGGTACGGGCAAAGGGGCATTCACACTGCAGGGGGAGGGGAAAGGGAAGACCCAGAAAGGGAATCCCTGCACTCTGGGAAAACACTCACACTAGGCAAGGGGAATAAGGCTGCACTCAGTCACCACACGTTGCTACCAATTGTACCCCAGTCTGCACAAGCACTACCTGTTTTGAGGCAGTTTAGGGAAGGAAGGGAGCAGGGGGGGATGATGAGGATGAGGGAGGTAAGGGAACATGAACACACAATGACAAGACAAAGGAATAAATACAAAGGAACTTAACTCAGGAATCTAGCATCGCACACAATCACAGGAAACTTCCAGAGGCCAGCTTCTCAACTCTGATTACCGGCACCACCATCCTGAAGGCACCAGTGTTATAAAGGCCAAGCCCCACCTGCCTGCGTGCCTGCAGGAGCGCAGAGCACCATTCTGGTGGGTGGGGCTGCATGGCGCTGCGTCAGGTGGCCATGTGGTCTGCTGGTGTTGCGTTGCCAGGGGTTGTCCTGGCAATGGGTGATAACGGCGTTGCTGGAGGTGCTGTCGGAAGAGATGTGGCGGGTGCAGAAGCAGCCTCTTGGATTGGTGCCACGGGGGTGAGTGTGTGGGGTCCCAACCACAGCCCTCCCCGAGGGGGCTAGTGACTGTGCCTGACAGTATCTAGAAGCTGCTATTCTAGCCCAGGACCCACCATCATGGGTCTGGGGCCATCATTCCTTGCATGGACACAATATCTTTCCACCGCATCAAGAAACAGCCACTCCAGCCTCAGGACCCACCATCAGGATTCTGGGGCCAAGTTACAGGCAGGGAGGGCTGTGGTCAATACCTAGAAGCTGCCACCTTAGCCCCAGGACCCACCATCATGGGTCTGGGGCCATCATTCCTTGCATGGACACAATATCTTTCCACCGCATCAAGAAACAGCCACTCCAGCCTCAGGACCCACCATCAGGATTCTGGGGCCAAGTTACAGGCAGGGAGGGCTGTGGTCAATACCTAGAAGCTGCCACCTTAGCCCCAGGACCCACCATCATGGGTCTGGGGCCATCATTCCTTGCATGGACACAATATCTTTCCACCGCATCAAGAAACAGCCACTCCAGCCTCAGGACCCACCATCAGGATTCTGGGGCCAAGTTACAGGCAGGGAGGGCTGTGGTCAATACCTAGAAGCTGCCACCTTAGCCCCAGGACCCACCATCATGGGTCTGGGGCCATCATTCCTTGCATGGACACAATATCTTTCCACCGCATCAAGAAACAGCCACTCCAGCCTCAGGACCCACCATCAGGATTCTGGGGCCAAGTTACAGGCAGGGAGGGCTGTGGTCAATACCTAGAAGCTGCCACCTTAGCCCCAGGACCCACCATCATGGGTCTGGGGCCATCATTCCTTGCATGGACACAATATCTTTCCACCGCATCAAGAAACAGCCACTCCAGCCTCAGGACCCACCATCAGGATTCTGGGGCCAAGTTACAGGCAGGGAGGGCTGTGGTCAATACCTAGAAGCTGCCACCTTAGCCCCAGGACCCACCATCATGGGTCTGGGGCCATCATTCCTTGCATGGACACAATATCTTTCCACCGCATCAAGAAACAGCCACTCCAGCCTCAGGACCCACCATCAGGATTCTGGGGCCAAGTTACAGGCAGGGAGGGCTGTGGTCAATACCTAGAAGCTGCCACCTTAGCCCCAGGACCCACCATCATGGGTCTGGGGCCATCATTCCTTGCATGGACACAATATCTTTCCACCGCATCAAGAAACAGCCACTCCAGCCTCAGGACCCACCATCAGGATTCTGGGGCCAAGTTACAGGCAGGGAGGGCTGTGGTCAATACCTAGAAGCTGCCACCTTAGCCCCAGGACCCACCATCATGGGTCTGGGGCCATCATTCCTTGCATGGACACAATATCTTTCCACCGCATCAAGAAACAGCCACTCCAGCCTCAGGACCCACCATCAGGATTCTGGGGCCAAGTTACAGGCAGGGAGGGCTGTGGTCAATACCTAGAAGCTGCCACCTTAGCCCCAGGACCCACCATCATGGGTCTGGGGCCATCATTCCTTGCATGGACACAATATCTTTCCACCGCATCAAGAAACAGCCACTCCAGCCTCAGGACCCACCATCAGGATTCTGGGGCCAAGTTACAGGCAGGGAGGGCTGTGGTCAATACCTAGAAGCTGCCACCTTAGCCCCAGGACCCACCATCATGGGTCTGGGGCCATCATTCCTTGCATGGACACAATATCTTTCCACCGCATCAAGAAACAGCCACTCCAGCCTCAGGACCCACCATCAGGATTCTGGGGCCAAGTTACAGGCAGGGAGGGCTGTGGTCAATACCTAGAAGCTGCCACCTTAGCCCCAGGACCCACCATCATGGGTCTGGGGCCATCATTCCTTGCATGGACACAATATCTTTCCACCGCATCAAGAAACAGCCACTCCAGCCTCAGGACCCACCATCAGGATTCTGGGGCCAAGTTACAGGCAGGGAGGGCTGTGGTCAATACCTAGAAGCTGCCACCTTAGCCCCAGGACCCACCATCATGGGTCTGGGGCCATCATTCCTTGCATGGACACAATATCTTTCCACCGCATCAAGAAACAGCCACTCCAGCCTCAGGACCCACCATCAGGATTCTGGGGCCAAGTTACAGGCAGGGAGGGCTGTGGTCAATACCTAGAAGCTGCCACCTTAGCCCCAGGACCCACCATCATGGGTCTGGGGCCATCATTCCTTGCATGGACACAATATCTTTCCACCGCATCAAGAAACAGCCACTCCAGCCTCAGGACCCACCATCAGGATTCTGGGGCCAAGTTACAGGCAGGGAGGGCTGTGGTCAATACCTAGAAGCTGCCACCTTAGCCCCAGGACCCACCATCATGGGTCTGGGGCCATCATTCCTTGCATGGACACAATATCTTTCCACCGCATCAAGAAACAGCCACTCCAGCCTCAGGACCCACCATCAGGATTCTGGGGCCAAGTTACAGGCAGGGAGGGCTGTGGTCAATACCTAGAAGCTGCCACCTTAGCCCCAGGACCCACCATCATGGGTCTGGGGCCATCATTCCTTGCATGGACACAATATCTTTCCACCGCATCAAGAAACAGCCACTCCAGCCTCAGGACCCACCATCAGGATTCTGGGGCCAAGTTACAGGCAGGGAGGGCTGTGGTCAATACCTAGAAGCTGCCACCTTAGCCCCAGGACCCACCATCATGGGTCTGGGGCCATCATTCCTTGCATNTCTTATCCTCACTTCTTTGCCTGCCTCTAAATGGGATTTAATTTATTATTAATTATTATTAATTATTATTATTATTATTGGGAGGTGCTCACCCCATAGCTCCTATGACCCCCTGCTGGGCCTTACCTCCCCACTGCACTCTTCCACAAGCTTGAGGGACCTTCCTCGGAGTCCCTGAGCCCCCCCTCTCTTACAACGGAAGGGTGAGGGAGGAGAGGTTAGATTGGAAGGAACAAGCACACCATAATTCTAGCCTTGCTTGGTTGGGTGAGGGAAAGGCCTTTGGGAGAGGGGCATCCTGAAAAATGGGAGGGGGGTAGGATATACTCCCAATATACTCCCTGGGAGCTCAGTGCCCTGGATTTTGCCTCCATGCCGCAGCTGCCTCTCCTGTTGCCTCTGCAGCTCCAGAGGCAGTCACTGGCTGTTGGCCTCCTGCTGCTTGCCACTCCACCTGAGCCTCCTGCTCCTATCTGGACCGCCAAGCCCTTCTCGTCTCCTAGAGATGAGCTATAATGACGGCATTCCGCCCCAGCCCCACTAACCACATGGGGTAGGAATAGAGACTCTCCCCCTTAATTTCCTGCCTCGGCTATCCAGGCAGCCTGGGACTTGGCCACCGTCCCAAACTAATCCTCTTGCCTTCCTATTCTATCCTGCCTGGGGAAGGGCAGCATACTTTCTTGCCCACCCTCCCATCCCCCACTAATCCCTAAGCAGCCTCACTCATATTAGGTGTGACAGGGACAAACCCCATGCCCAACACATATAAGTGCTGGGGGCATAGAAGAAAAATATAACAAATTTCAATTTCTATGGAAGCAAAGAAAGTGGCATTGGACTTCAGTGACTGAACCATACATACTTCAGGTTGCTTTACAGTGACATTAGGCTGGCAGAAAAATATGCTTGCTGTAACCTGTCAATTTGTTGTTTTGGGGTTTTTTTAAATGTCATTTTCTTATATATATATTAAAATTTGGAATAAAAACAAAATTTTGGAATTTTAAAAAACCTGGGACATAAATATCAGGCTGTAAACTTTGTTTTCTGTCTCATTTGCATGAAATGTAGAGGGGAAATATTCCGTACTAACCGTGCCAAGAACGGGATAAAGTGCCACTATTTTATAAGCATCATGATTTGTAATGATACGGGCCATAATATCTTTGCTTCCTATCCAATTTGTTTACAATTTGGACAGATTGTACCCTTCACCCAAGGTATTGTTCCCGAAAAGTTTAATAAATATTGGATAATGGGTTCCTATTTTATAAGCAATGTACATTTTGAGGTTTGCACGCACATTTCCAGCTGTAACGTTTTTGTTTTAAATCTAATTTGGATTAACTTAGGTAAGAATGTATCCCTCACTCAAGGGATCATCCCTGACAAATTTCAGAAATATTAGATAAAAGACTCCAGTTTTACAAGCAATTAAACATTTGTGATTTTAGTAGAATTTGTGCAAATACTAGTCCTGAAAACTTTGGGACAAATGAAAATTTCCGAACATAAACTGGACTTTAGGCATCAAGGGAGAGGGGTGGTGGAAGTAGCCCAGCAATCAAGAGAAATGATTGACACATCCAGGCAGGCCAATTGGCATCCCAAACACATCCTGCAGCACTGTGACAGCAGAGGACATGAGAAAATCCCTTATTGTCTCTTTCCTAAGCAGATGCTTCCAACTTCCAAGTAAAAGCAGGGAGGTTGGGGTGGACACAAAACAGAATGAGAATGCATTAACAACATTTCTTCTGGTCAACTGGCATCTCAAACCAATTTTGTACCACTGTGACAAACATTAGAGAATCCCTACTATAGGCTCATTCTCTGGAAATGCTGCCCAGGCTTCCAAATTTCCGGTACCCAATCACTGCAAGCAGGGAGGCTTGTGGAGTGGGCATTGAGGGAGGCTTGTGGGGTGGGCATTGGGGAGCAAATATAAGCTTCTGCCAAGCTATATAGCTCTCACACTAGCAAGATCTTGTGTGGCTTGTAGGCTGGCTCAGTGCACTTTGCAGGTATTTTTAAACTTAACATTACCACGGGTGGCCACACTAACTCTGGAGTGGCCACCCATGGTAGTGTCATGTCTGCTCCTGCCCACCAGATGTTTGCTCTGGGCGTGAGCACAGGTAACCCTGGACCATGGCAGGGCTAACTCCAGGATGTGCCCTGGGTTCCCAGTCAGCTCACATCCTGGAGTTAGACCTGCCAGACAGGGAAAGGCAATCCTGAACTGTGGCAGAGTGGGCCATCACATCTGATGGCCCTCTCCACCTAGCTGGTGACTGGTGTTCCAGGCAGGCGTAGTGACCTCATTGGCCACTGCACCTACCCATCAGAGAGGAGGCAGGGCCGCACTGAGCAGTATAGAGGGCATTACCATGTGGATTCACGTCTGTACGTCCCGCACCCTCTTCCTGCTGCTCCCTCCGTAGCCCCAGCCGTCATCACATTTGTTCGGCAGCCGGGCCTGATCCTGCCCATGGTGAGGGCTCTCACCACTAGCAGGATCAAAGCATGGTGACTTGAAGAGTCATCACAGTTAAAAATACCCTGTCTGTGATGCAGTCTCTAGCCTCACTGCAAGTGCTCATAAAAGCAACACTGCACCTTCTTTCCCCTATGTATGCCACCGCAGACTTTGTGGTGCCAATGGCTGAAGCATATGCCAACACGTCTGAAACCTGCTTCTCTTCTATTCTGCCCACCTCCTCCTGTCTTCTTTATCCTCTCTACAAATGTTACAAAAAGCAGATTTCTGCATCTAGTAAAACCTTTATAATTTAAACAGAGGCAACACCTGCAATTGATTTAAGGTAATTTGCAACTTCTGTTAAAACTCATTAAACTTACACTGCTTATAAAATGGATAAAAAAATTTTTTTGAAATTTTGCAGGGTGAGGGGAACAACCTTTCCAAATTGCATCCAAATGAGATGGAAAATAAACACGTTGCAGCTGGAAAATATGTGCGCAAAACATTAAATTGCTTATAAAATCAAGACCCTAATATTTCTGAAATTTGGCATGGATGATTGGCTGGGATGATTCCTATGGTGAGGGGTACAATCTTTCAAATTGTCATGCAAAGTTCATCACCTCGAGGCTAGACTACTGCAATGCACTTTACGTGGGGCTTCCCTTGTTCCTGGTTCGGAGGCTGCAGCAGGTGCAGAATGCAGCAGCCTGTCTCCTTACAGGGATTGGGCGATGGAAGCACATAACACCTGTGCTCTGCACTGGCTGCCTATAGCGTACTGAGCCAGATTCAAGGTGTTAGTGTTGATCTCTAAAGCCCTGTACGGTCTGGGCCCCTCATACCTCGGGGACCATCTCGCCCTCTGTGCCTCGGAACGATCCCTTTGGCCCACTGGGGGTGCCTTTTTGGAGGTCCCCTGTGTGAGACAGGGGGGCCACAATGGAGAGGGCATTTTTGGTGGCCGGGCTGCGGCTCTGGAACTCCCTCCCAGAGGAAGCCTGCCTGGCCCTGCCTGGTCTGCTGGTGTTTCATCGAGCCTGAAAGACCTGGCTGTTCGCCCAGGTCTTCGAAAGGGGAGGGTAGAGTAGTTTTTGGAGGGGGGATGGGATGATATTTTTAATTGTATTGATGAAGTTGTATTTTTAATATTGAATTTATGGAATTTTATTGTGGTGTTGGTTGTTGTAAGCTGCCCCGAGATGCTGTGGGTATGAGGGGGCAGCTAAAAAATGCTTATAATAACTAACTAAATAAATATAAATATTTAATCTAAGCTTACTTTTCTGTACATTTTAAACCATTGCTTCTTGTCCTATCTTCAGTGGCAAGGAAGAAAAAAGGTCTCACATTTTAAAAAAATATTTGAAATCTGTCAACATGTCCTCCCCCATAGTCTTCTTTTATGTAGGCTAAACATATCCAATGCTGTCAACCTTTCCTCATATTACTTGTCTTTCAGATCCTTGATCATCTTTGTTACTCTCCTCGGAATACTTTCCAGTTTATCAACATCCTTCTTGAAATGGGGACTCCAAGCTGATCACAGTACAGTGCTCAAAGAGATATGGATCAATTTTGAAAGTAGAGGTACCGTAATTTCCTGAGTAACAAATACAAAGCTTCTGTTAATATAACCAATATTGCCATTGATCCTTTTTTTGTAACAGAATCACACTTGGTTCACTGTCAAGTTTGTGATCCATGGTAATTCCCCATATCCTCCGGAGCAGTACTGCCTAGCTAGTTATTCCCCATTTTATACCCGTGCATTTTATTTTTCTTTCCTATGTGAATACTTTGTTTCTGTTAAACTTCATTTTATTTTCAGCCCAGATCTCAAATTTATCAAGGTAATTTTGAAATGTAATGCTACATTTAAATGATACTTGCAGTCCAATCCCATTTTGTATCAGCAGATTTGATAAGTATACTCTTGACTCTTTCATTCAAGTCATTAATTAAGATATTGAACAGCACTGAATCCATGACTGACTCCTGCTGAATCCCACTTATTATCTCCTCCCAGCTCAGATTTGGCTGTTTAATTATTGATTTTTCAGCCAAGTAGGGGTGGGACTCTGGGCAAAATTTCTGTTA
The DNA here is from genome assembly GCA_003113815.1 of Sphenodon punctatus. Lineage (NCBI taxonomy): Eukaryota > Metazoa > Chordata > Lepidosauria > Sphenodontia > Sphenodontidae > Sphenodon > Sphenodon punctatus. The sequence continues at coordinate 49,820 of QEPC01003229.1, forward strand.
ATTTCAGTTTTGGATCTTATATATTTCAGTTCTCATATCGGTTGTATCGGATCGTTTCGTTTGCATTGATTTTTGTACCAGATTTTTAATATTGTGGTTTTCCCATTGAAGTCAATGGGGACAAAGTGCAATGTTAAAAATCTGATACAAAATTTTGAATTAATCCAAAATGGCCATTATTATGTACTTTCGGTTCTTTACGAAACTGAAAGTCCCATCTCTAGCCAATACTGAACCTATCTTATTACAGTTCCTTCTGGCCTACATTTTTCTTGCTTAGCGATGGATGTTCAGATGAAATTAAGGATTTGGATCCATTATAGATTTGAATCTGTAATTTCTGGATTTAATTAGTGATTTGGATTACGGATTCATATTTAAATCCATAAAAAAACAAATATTTGTATAAAAATAGTTTAAAAAATAAAAAATTATTGTGGATGCACAAAATAGGCTGCCAGTCCATTCTACACATGTGCAGCTCTTTCTAAAATCATGTCAGTGGTATCACCACCATTTAGGAAAAGGCAGCCAGTCTGAACATGCACAAATGGCCACCGCACGTGTAGACTAGCTGGCCCTTTCCAAAATGGTGGCAATAATATTGACATGATTTTAGAACGAGCTGCACATGTGAAGAATGACACCAGAGCCATTTTGTACACAATGATCTTTTACATTTATTATTTTCTTAAAAAAATTAAATATGGATCCATAATCGAAATCTGTAATGGTGCAGTTTTTTAAAATAAATCTCCAACTACGTGTTACAGGCAGTTATGAATTAATCCAAATCCATAATGCTCATCTCAAAGGAGAAGGTTATTTCAGACTGGATTAAAAGCATTGCTGAAGTCACAATATATTTGGACCATATTAAGCTGGTTACCTTTTCAAAGAGGAAATCTAGGTTGGCCTGGCATGATTTGATCTTAACAAATTCATAATTGGCTAGTAATAATCAGTGATCACCCCTATTTTCTTCTAGATGCTTACAAATTAATTGTTTCATGATTTGCTCTATTATCCCACGTTTTGAAGGGATTTATAATTCTATAATTGCCTGGATATTCCTTATTTCCCTTTTTAAAGAGAGGCACTTGTCTTTACCTTCAAGGCTCTTCATGGGCTTGCTACCTCCTCTCTCTGTACTTGTTTCCCACCACATTCCTGCTTGGAGGCTCCACTCCACTTCTGCCCCCATTCTTGTCTGCTTGTGACTCTCTTGCTCCTCAAAATGTGTATGCCTCTTCTCCCTTGCTGCCCCCATGCCTGGAACTCCCTCTCTGAGAACATTCATTCTGCACCTTCCCTCCCAACCTTTGGATCCCTACTGAAAACCTATGTTTTCCATGTGACTCAATTCTAATCTTAATGAGGTCTTAAAGGAACAGTGGTCTTAGCTGCTCTGATCCATTGCCTCATCTAGTTTCTTGAGCAACTCTGGTTGCAAAACTATTAGTGTCTGTAGGTGTTAAAAGAGATTAGCCTGCTTGAGTCTGGGGTTACTCCGTAGAGCCCACGTGCAGCCACTACTTGCAGTTTCTATGCAATGAACTGGACAGGCAGTCATTCCTCCACACACACATTCCTCCAGGCTTTCCCTAGCAGCTCCTCAATCCCAATAGACTCATCACTGATGCCTCCTCTTCCTTCTTTCACTCAGAGTGCTCCTTTCTCTTTAACTAAATTAAGCACATGCACCTGTGAATTCTCAGCTTCATTACTGTAGCCTTGTCTCCCATCCCTTGTCTTTCTTAGATTGTAAGCCCCTTGCTGTGGGAACCTGTCTCTAACTACGGATTTACAGGACCAGGTATGTTGTTGACACTGTATAAATAAAATAGTAATAGTAATAATAATAATAATAATAATAATAATAATAATAATAATAACAACAATGCTTTCTCAAGTCCTCTGTGACCTCATCACTTCTCCACAAGTTCTCAAACATGATGGCTAGTGGCTGTAAATCAGAAATTTTGTTAGCTCTTTTAGGTTCCTTGGGTGTATATCATCGAACCCTACTGACATGAATTCGTTCAGATTGGTCAATAGTCTCTGATGTGTGCCCTAGTCCATCTATGCACACATTCTACATGGGGGCTGCCCAGGCTCTTGAACCCATGGGCAACTGCACTGCCTGAACCTATTATAGCTATGCCCTGCCCTGCTCCCACCCATATCTCTCCCCCATCCTACAAGATCCCACACTAAATCTCCAAAGGATTAAGGTTGGAATTTCGCCTTCTATCTATCTGCAATACTGTGGGTGCAGTTGTCTGCTCCTTGCCCATGTATTGTTTGGCAGAGAGCAACAAAGCTCTGCCTACAGCACTGCTCTGCTCCCCACTGAACAGCAGAGAGAAGATAAGCACCACCTGCCCTCAAGCACTGTTGGCAGGAGGGGTGTGCTTCTCACCCCAGGATGGACACAAATTTACCATGGAAGCAGACTTGAGCCCACTCGGTCCCATCTGCAGGAAGGAGAAATATTTTCAGATTCTGCAAGCAAGTCCCTGGGTCCCAGCAAGACCTGCTCCTATTGTAGGGCCCTAAATCAGATTTCTGTCATAGAGATTTATTTTGATTCCATGGTAAATACTGATTTCACTTGCTAAAAACATGAAGACACAATGGGAAATTGTATTTCAGTTATATATATAAAGTTCCATTGACGTCAGCGACACCTATGTAACGCCCTACAATGGAATATGTGATATGTCCTCTTTACATACCACTGCATATACAGTATTAAAAATAAAAAGAAATATTGTAATAATTAAAGAAATAGTTTCCATCATTATTTTAAAATGTAAAAATAGATATTTCCATTAAAGTAAATGGAAAAATTACTAGTGCCATCTGCTGGTGAAAATGGCAAGCTCCAAAACGATTCTTGACTATCTGCATTGTTCTAATGAAGCAACAGCATGAGTAGAACAACTGATAGTTGTTTTACTGCTTGCTTTGACTGCTTCAGTATGAAATTCTGGCAAGTATGTGATTTTTTCTTAGACTTTTCTATTTATGTTTCATTTTGGATAAATGGATTAGCTTTGAAAAGAGTTACCTGAATTTCAGACTGGGAAAAAGACAACAGTTCAGACATCATGATTTAAAATATGTCTCTTATTTTGTTCTTCTTCTTCAGGTTATAATATAGAGCCTGCGAGAGCGGGCTCTATTAGTTAAGGTGAGATGGAGCTTCCATTGTTTGCCTTCTATCTTTAACACTTGAATTTTCAACTTCTTTGCTGGGGAGGCGACCTTTTTTTTTTGGCAATATAATCACTAGTAGTTCTCTGTATTTATAGGGCATAGGGAACGAACCTAAAATATACCTCAAAGTTGCCATGTTAGTTAATGGGGGGCAAGTTATTTGTGGCACATGCGCAACCTAAGTTTTATTCCCTTTATGACGGGCATCTGATGTGCCAACCGGACGGTTCCCTCCACATCAACTAGGGTAAAGGAGGGGAGGGACTTATGCTGCCCCCCCCACTGACCACAAGCCTGCCTGCCTGTGCGCATGTCTGACTGCTCCCACCTGCCAGTGGACCCCCCACAAGGACTCCGTGCTGCTGCCGCTGCCACTCCTCTACTCCCACGTGTGCCAACCACCGGGGAAACAAGTGGCACTGCCACTGCAACTTGGGATGGCCCTGCACCACCATCAGGGTGATTTCCAAAGTGCCCGTGGTGCCAGGCCCCATGCAAGCACTTTGTAGACCTGCTGTTACGTTACCTAGTAGTGCAACATGCAGACTACACTTCCCAGCATGCCACACTACTCGGGAACATGGCAGCAGGCCCACAATATGCTTGTGCAAGGTCTGGCACCACGGGCACTTGAGAAATCACCCTGATTGCAGCTCGGGGCCATCCCAAGTTGCAGCAGTGGCTGGCAAGTGAGCATGCGTGTGTGTGTGAAAACAGATCATGAGTAAATGAGGAGGGTGTGAGATGAAGAGTGATGAGGGACAGGGAGAGGAGGGTGATGGCATGGCCTGCAACATTTTCTTCAAGCATTTTAGTCCAATTAATTAAGCATGCAAGTCAGAGTGAGAAAGATCTAATCTTCATGCTAGCAATCTAAAGGAATGAAACACATGTGTGATTGTTTACTGGACACTGGACACTGTATTTAATTGCAACATATTAAATAATTGTGAACCCACTTCTTATGTAACACAAAATTTGCCACAACGTCAGTGCATTGGTCAAGTTTCTGCCCCTTCATAGATTTGCACCACTTTCTCGTTCTTTTCTTTCTTACTGGAGGTACATAGTGCATTTTCCCTGCCATTCATTCATTCATTCATTCATTCATTCTCTCTTGCTCCTCCTTTGTGTTCTTATCCTTTCAGTGTGTTCTCTAACTCAGTCCGCCATTTATTTTTTTCTACTTTCTTCCCTCAGTATCTCTGCTTCTCCCACCTTTCTGCTTCCACCGAGCCCTCACCTCTTCACAAATGTGCATGCTCCTACCACCAGTCATGCCATCCCTCTGTATCCCAGTTTCCCATCTTCTCAAGGAAAAAACTAGCAGCAGAGTCAGGCCTGCGTCTCAGCTTTTCCCTATAGGAATTGTGACTCAATTCTAATCTTAATGAGGTCTTAAAGGAACAGTGGTCTTAACTGCTCTGATCCATTGCCTCATCTAGTTTCTTGAGCAACTCTGGTTGCAAAACTATTAGTGTCTGTAGGTGTTAAAAGAGATTAGCCTGCTTGAGTCTGGGGTTACTCCGTAGAGCCCACGTGCAGCCACAACTTGCAGTTTCTATGCAATGAACTGGACAGGCAGTCATTCCTCCACACACACATCCCTCCACCATGGTCAATTCCCGGACCGCTCTAGGTGCTACTCTATGGTCCTGGCAGACCTTCACATGTGCAGAGTTGTACACACACCCTAACAGATGGAAGGCAGTCAAGTGGGTGCACATTCGCCTGCATCAGTCAGTATTTGCCTGCATGGTAGGCTCCATATTCACCAGGATGACAATGTGAGTGGGTGTTGTGGGGAAGGTGGATGCGGGGGAACATCTGGTAGCCACCTAATAGATGGGAAGGTGGCTAACCATCTGGACTACTCTCTCATCTGTTTTCACCCATTGTCATTCTGCTCTCTACTACCTTCCAAGGTAGCAGGGACGAATTCAGCTGGTTCCTTGGCTCTACAGAGACCACTCTGAATTTCCATTCACACTAAGCAAGAGGATTTTTCAAGCTCGGTAACAAGGGGTGTTTTCTCCTTTTGGCAGGAGGCATAACTTTGCTCATTTCTGTGAAGCGTTGTTTAGAGAACAAAGTCAAATGGAAAGCTAATGATTTATTTTGAAATGTATCCCAGCTCAGGCATATGAAACTCAGAGCTTTAATATTGTTATTATAAATACTGTATTATGTTATCATAAATAATTAAATATAGTTGCAAAACTACCCAGAGGACATAAAATATGTTCAAACTTGTAGAAGAACAGAATTTTTTCTCACTGCTACTACAGAGGTCTTGACATTGAAAATGCACTTGCTAATTTTTTTTGTCATGCAAAAGATGAAAAACAAAAATGTTGTTTTTTAAAATTTTGGTACCATAGCAGCTTAACGAACTACACAAGGAGGTAGACAGACTGGGCACAGGCTTCCTAACACCACAGTAATAACACACAACAAAATGAAAGCACCTTCGTTGTATAGATATACGCATCTATTAGCCAATAGAAATCGTACATGAGAAAAGCAAACAGTTAATGAACCCTAACTAAAGTTGAAACCAGTAGCGCATTTGATGCCCACGGGGAATACCAGCATTTTCAAGCTCCATACCAGATACCCAAATCAGAACCCAATTGACAATCAAGTACATGATTACTTGGAAATACAAGGTATTTCCATTTCTGGGTTATTGATTTACTTTTTTCTGATCAAAAATCAGGACGGAAACTGGAAAACAGATGGTATTCAGAAATCTAGCAATGGAAATCAGAAAACTGGGGCTAAAATGGGATTTCATTTGATCCAGTACCCAATCAGGTACCAGATACTTATTAGTATTCAAAATTACAAAATCAAATTGAGTAATGCAATTTCAATGGCTATATCCATTTTTGCAGGTGCTCGTTTAAGCAAGTTACTAAATGAAACATTAAAGAAAACAGAAACATTAGAAAGCCTAGCAGGGATGTCTTTTCCCACATTATCTAGCACCAAGAATTGTGGGAAAACGTAATACTTTCCAATCTTTGCTTTTTGATATAACTATACTATTTGCAATAATTTGTGTTCTCAGTCTGAGAAATACAGCAATTAGCACTAAAGTTCAACTACAATGAATGGTAGCTATTGATCTTGTTTTAAAATTTCAGTATTGCCACATCCCGCAGGCAATATGTTATATCTGTTTTTCAGCTGGTTAAACTGAACATAGAGAATTTAAATAATTTGCCCTAGGTCACATATTAAGCATGATAAGGTACAGCAGTGGCTAAACCCAATAAAGTTTATTTATTATTAATTATTATTATTAATTATTATTATTATATTAAGCATGAGTCAGAGCAGAAATGACCGTTATTTCAGCTCCCAATCCTTTGTTACTGTCATTGGACAAACTTTACCAATACTTATGGCAGAACTAGATTTAACCAATGTGGTATATATATGAGATGAATATCAGTGGTGATGCAAGGGGCTACTTTCAATTCAATAACATTCTTTTGTCTATCTGAAATGCAATGCTGGAAATAAGAAAACCTGGCCTCTCTACTCATAAAAATTCAAGATACATGCCTGGTCACTCTCAGACCTGTGGCATACAAATTAATCATAGTCATAAGGGTTGTAGTCAGTTCAGTTACCTCTGATGGCAGAATGGCTACCTGGATTGCTCATATGAACCGGTCTCTAACACGTTACTAACAGAACTCTTCTCTCCTCCTACAGTACCTCCTCTCATCCCATCTCCAGCTGCTGTTGCCACCCATCCACTGCATAGTGCATACAACCTTTAATTGCTCAAGAGGAAGAGCAGGAGCTACATGATCCTTTCTCTACCAGGAGGAGGGGCAGCAGCTGCTGCAAGGGACTGGTTCTCACTCAGTAGTAAGGGCAACAGCAGGATGAATAGCTGCTGCTTTTTTCCCTGCTTTGCAGAAGTAGCAGGCAGAAGAACTAACAGCCACTACTTAAAGAGGCTGTGGTGTGCCCCCTGTTGAAGAAACCATCTCTGGACGTGGATGCGCTTGCCAGCTACCGACCTGTCTCTAACCTTCCCTTTTTAGGGAAGGTTATTGGTGGGCGGTGGCTCTCCAACTCCAGCTGCATCTGGATAGTATCGGCTTCCTAGACCCTTTTCAATCTGGGTTCCGCCCCAGCTATGGCACCGAGACGGCGTTGGTGGCCTTGGTAGATGACCTCCGCCGGGAGATGGATGCAGGATGTTCAACATTTCTCATCCTGCTAGATCTCTCGGCCACTTTTGAAACCGTGGACCATGGGCTGCTGCTGAGGCGACTGCGTGACCTGGGGGGTTTGGGCGGGACCGTTCTTGAATGGTTCCGCTCATTCCTCTCGGGGAGGAGCCAACGGGTAGTGTTGGGGGAGGAGACATCGTGACCCCGCGCTTTACTGTGTGGCGTTCTGCAGGGTTCGATCTTGTCTCCGCTGTTGTTTAACATCTATATGCAGCCCTTGGGGGAGGTTGTGAGAAGGTTCGGGGTGCGGTGTCACCAGTATGCTGATGATACTCAGCTGTACCTCTCTTTTTCTACTGACCCAGACCCTGCTATCTCGTTGCTTTCCCAATGTTTGGAGGCCGTGGCAGAGTGGATGCGGCTGAGCAGACCCCGACAAGATGGAGGTGATGTTGGTGGGGAGAGCGAAGGGGGTGGTGGCCCCCCTGGTTGGGGGGGTTCACCCTCCTATAGCTCTGCAGGTTCGGAGTCTGGGGGTGATATTGGACGCAGATCTGCGTCTGGAGCGGCAGGTGGAGGCAGTCGCTAAGGCTGCCTTCCGCCAGCTATATCTAGTATGTAGGCTGCGTCCGTTTGTCTCCGGCCCGGACCTGGCCTCCCTCATCCATGCCTTTGTCACTTCGAGACTCGACTACTGCAACGCGCTCTACGTGGGGCTTCCCTTGTTCTTGGTTCAGAGGCTGCAGCTGGTGCAGAATGTGGCGGCTTGTCTTCTTACGGGGACAGGCCGCCGGGAGCATATTACACCAGTGCTCCAAGCTCTGCACTGGCTGCCGATAGCGTGCCAAGCCAAGTTCAAGGTGCTGGTGATGGTTTATAAAGCCCTACACGGTCTCGGCCCCTCATACCTTAGGGACCGCCTTGCCCTTCGCGCCCCAGAGCGGCTCCTGCAGTCCGCCGGGGGTGCCTTCCTGGAGGTCCCCCATGTTAAGCGGGGAGCCACGATGGAGAGGGCATTCTCGGTAGTGGGACCACGGCTGTGGAACTCCCTTCCAGAGGAAGCTCGCCTGGCCCCATGCCTGCTAACATTCCGGCAAAACTGTAAGACCTGGCTGTTCGCCCAGGGCTTTGGGAGGGAGGGTGGGTAGGGTGTGGGGGTTTTAGTTCCCCCACCTATTTCTGGTTTTTAGATTGGTTTGCTAGCCCTGTTTAAATTATTTGTATAATATTTATGATTGTTTTTATTGTATTTTTAAATGTTGGAAGCCGCCCCGAGCTGCATGGCAGGAGGGGCGGGGTAAAAGTTTATAAAATAAATAAATAAATAAATAAATACTGCAAGAGCCCTTTTGTTTTCCTGCTTGTTTTATGTAGGTGTTTTGTTGGTGTGGAGATTTCATTGAGCCTGCAGAGGTGGAGTTTCTGAGGGTAATTTCAGACGTTATGAGACCACGGTTGACCACAGTGAATCCCGTGGTGGCCGTGAGTCCCGTAACGTCTGTTCGCGCCCCACCAAATGTTCACCACAGTGAATCACTGGTGGGGATCAAAATAACCACCGTTCTGGACCTCCGGCCACCCAGGGGTCCAGAATCATTGGCGACAATCCGGGATGGGCCAAAAGTAACATCTGTTTTGTTTGGCCCATCCGGATCGTGTTCCCGGCCATGGGACGAGATCAGGTGCAGTGGCCAGATTGGCCACTGCGCCTTCCTTTCTCCTGGAGGGCAGCCGGCCAGGGGAGCGTGGGGGGGCAGGGCTGTGCAGCCACGAACCACGCAGCCCCTCCCGCTCCCCCATCCCCAGTAGGAATCAGGATGGCATGTCTAAAGGACAGCCAGACTGATTCCTGAGCAGGATCCAAAACAGATCCCAGTACGTGGTTCAGCATGGCGAGCCTCTGGGTCCGTCATGTCTGAAATTACCCTGAGAATACATCACTTTGTTTTTTTCCAGTTTTACTATTAACTAGAATCTAAGAATATAATAACATTGGGTAATTTCAGATGTGATGAGATCACAGTCAACCACCCTGAATCACAGTGTATTCAGGGTGGTGGCTGTGATCCCATGCACTTCTGTTTGAGCCCTGACAGATGTTCACCACAGTGAATCTCTGGCAGGGGTCAAAGCTAACCACGGTTCTGGGGGTGAGGCCAGTCCCATCCCCAGAACCGTGGTTAGCTTGACTAAATAAAAATAAATAAATAAATAAATAAATGATCCATGATGGGCCAAAAGTAATGTCTGTTACCTTTGCCCATCACGGATTGTGGCCCTGACCGTGGTATGGGATCAGGTGCAACGGCCACATTGGCTGCTGTACCCACCTGTCTTGCTGAGGACGGGTGGCCGGGGGAGTGGGGGCGGGGCCGTGTAGCTGCATGGCCCCACCTCCTCCAAGATTTCCCAGCAAGATGGAAGCTGGCATGTCTAAAGGACGGACGGCTTCATCACTGACCGGCCCGTGGTTCAGCGTGTTGGGCCTGGAGGCCCAGCACATCTGAAATCACCCATTGTCAGTTATGTTGAACACAATGGACTGAAAGGGACCATGGCAACTGGAAGTGATAGCATAGCACTGAGGAATAGATAACTGATAACTGACAGGCTGCTAGTGACTGAAGTAGAAAAATGGGTTAAGGTTTTTGGGGAAGTAGCAGGGAATAAGTAATCTGGGTTTAGACAGCATATAAATGTAGCTTGCATACGGAGACCATTTCCTTTAAAGTTGATTTAGGCTCTGAATAGTCATAAGTCACGAACTCGAAGTAGGCAAGCTAGACAAGGCATGAAACGCTTTAGTATCTTGCAGCAGTCTACTGTTCTTTGCAGTACACTGATTTTGTCATTACCTTCTGCAGTGGGACAGCTGAAGAACTTGCCTGTTAACCATTGTCAGTATAGCTGAGACCTACCACTCATCTGAAATGGTCAACTGGGAAGACAGTGGTGAATCAACTGCTGATTCTTATGTGGAATATGTACTTCTTTATGGAGTGAAAAAAGGCCAGATTCATTTAACTATAAGGAAACAGTAGTTCTATTGCCACTACACTGAAAGAAAACCAGTCCTAGGATTGTGGAGTGCGTTGAAATATTTGAAGGAAAATAATTAGGTTGAATATGTTTGACCCATGTCTTGGGAAAGAAATACTATTCATCCAACATGTAGAGATTATTGGGAAGACTTTTAGTACAACCAAAACTATAGTATTATTCTTTATTATCTTCTTTTCTTGGCTTCCAAAGATTAGTGCTCTTACAATGTGTGCTTGATACTAATTTCTACCAAACAGAGCACAAGACAGAACAAGGAAGTAGACATGGTTCAGGAAGCAAACAAAGGATAAGCTATGGCAATAAAGTTTGCTTTACATACATGGGAGTCTCTGAAATATAGATTGCATGGCCATGGGTAGTGAGCCATAGGTTCCTCAGGAACACCAGAATTGGAGAGGAACAGCCTTTTGACTGTGGTATGAATTCCAATAGGTAATTCGCATGTTGATCTAGGATGTATTCATTCATCTATTGGACCTTTTAACTTTCATTTGGGGATGGTTTGTGATTGTCACAAAGGCTGTTTTCACATGGTGCTTCTGGGTGGGTGGGGATGAGTGTGCACTGGTGGTGGGTGTGCTCCATTTCCCATGGGCACACACCTACCTCCACCCATGGAGCCTCTTCCATTTGTTCAGATGGCTCCATGGGTGGGTAATGGGTGGAGATGGGTGTGTACCAGGTGCGCGCACGCACCCCCACCCACCGCCTGTTGTGTTTCCATGGGTGCACACCCATCCCCCCACCCTCCACCACAGCATGCGCATGGATGGCCCTCCCAACTGCACACCCACATGCACACCCAGAGGAAGTTGGGAGTGCATCTGTGTAAAAAAAGACCAAAGATAAGAGACAATGGCTGTTCAGGCTCCAAGAAACAATCCTTATAGGTATGGGTGAATTCCTACATGGCTACTTCAGTAGGGATGGGCGAACATGGTTCAGAAGTCCAGAATTCAGATTGAACTCAACCAGTTCGGTCAACCGAACCGAACTTCTGAACCGAACTCAATTTTCAAACCGAACCAAACCGAATTTCCGAACTCGGCTCTGTTCGCCCATCCCTAAAAGATAATATTCCATTTAGTTAAATGGGGTTTGAATTTCCAAACTTTGTTTGGAAGTTCGGACCGAACCCGAATAGTTCGGTCGACCGAACCAAACTTCCGGACTGAACCAAATTTCCGAACTGAACCGAATTTCCGAACTCAGTTCTGTTCACCCATCCCTATACTTCAGGATCCAGAGTGAGTAACTATGAGTTGTATTGTGAGGTTTCTAGACTGGATATGCCATGCATACACCCCTCCAATTGGAGAAGGTCTAGTATCACCCATTCTTATTGAGGAGGACATGGAGAAATTAACTTCGTGAATTTCTTTTTCCTACTTCTATCTGTCCCTTTTCGTTGAGTGAAACATCAAGTCTTATTCATGTGAACTTTGTGTTTAATTCAATGTTAAATACGTAGGGTATTTATTGGATGAGGATAAAATAGTTCAGCTTTTTTTTTTTTTTTTTTTAAGACTATGAAGAGCAAAAGAATAAAAAACAGACAAAACCAAAGCTAGCAGCAGCACTGCAGCCTGTATTAATGGTGTGAATGAAACTCTTCTAATTATTTCAGAAAAGGCAAGGACTATATAAGCAAGCTTAATTTACCTCTGCCACAACTATATCATTGTTTAAATATGTTCCTGATTAAAGATCCACAGACGATAGAAGCTATTAGTGTATTTTGAATGAAATTAGCTATGGCCATTTCCGGAAAAATTATATTCTCTAACAGACTAGCCCACTCCTATTGTGCACTCAAAGTGAATCTTCAGAATTTTTGATGAAATTATTACAGACAGAGGTACCCTACTTAGTGCAGCTGGTGTTGAGTGCTTCACCTTCTAACAGAGGATTCAGAAGCTAGAGAAGACTTCTAGTTTATCATCGACCCCTGTAACTTGAACCTCTCAGGATAAAGCGGACCAGGAAAATAGTAATAAGGATCCATTCAAAGTGCACGAATACTGTCCTTTTGTGTGTGCAATACATATCCGTAGATCACGCCCCCTTCCCCACATCTTCAAGAAGTTCCCATCTGTCTTGCAATCATCTTTAATAAAAAGAATTAAAGAAAGGAGGATGAGGCTCTACTCTCTGATTGGTTTGTGTGAAAACATTCTCAAATGCTGGAACACCAATCAGATACTTCTGTACTTTGAGTATGTGAGTTTCTAGATGGATTTGTCTGCAGGACTTAAGAATTTTATCCATGGAAGTTGCTTGACATAAAAAGGATTGAGAGGAGTATCCCTGAGAGAGATCAAGTCCACTCCACACTTAGAAACACTTTTCTTTCCTAACTCCTCCCCTTCTTGTATTTCTGTGTATTTTCCGTCTATGTTTCATACTGTGACAGGATTTCTGATGAGATCATATTAAACCAATGAAATAGACCAGCAATTTGTAAGCACTTTTAATAAATGTACAGATAGCTAAACACATTTTTAAATAGGACTTTCATCTTACTTCAGAAATTTGGTAGTAGTCATTTATGAAATAAGTCCTGATCCATTTTAATATCAAAATGTACATAATGGTTAATACACAGCTTTATGGAAATACAAGTTCTTATGAAAGTTCTTTCATTAATGTATTGCACAAATGTAGTTCAAATACATTAAATATATTTAATACATTAAAATACATTTTAGAAAGAGAAAATTTAAAGGATGCACAAATGTTAGTTACTTACATTCACCATGGCACTGACTAATCTGTATCAATCATGACTGCTCTACTGATAAATATCACCCAGATCGTACATTAAACAAATATTTTGGTTCTCAATATTTTCATCTTTATGCAAAGTCTGAAATAAATTAATAAACAACCTTGCATTGTTTCTGACTACGCAAGTTATTGCGTAATGTAATTCTCCAAGGTTTATTTGTAGTATAAATGAAATTTCATGGAATTTTATTTCCTCCTTGGCCTATTAGTCATTCTTGCCAGTCTAATTATGACATTAAATCTGTATTATCATTATTAATCACTGGACGTTATCTTTTTCCCAATAAATTCCTATTTGGGGGTTCATATTATGCAAGATTTTCAACTTGGATACAATACACAAGTACAATTGCATTTAGCTGAGAAAATCTATTTTAAGAACCCAATTATGGGACAATTCAGCAAGAGATTCTGCACATAAATTCAGCAGCGAAAGCTATCAACCCCTATATATCTTATACGGTCAACTGGATGATGGTTAAAAAATAAAGTGATGTCAGGGAGGGTATGACACACTGAACTCAGGACTTAAATCACTTTGGCTCTCCTGCATCTTTGTTGTATGAACTGAATTTGGATAAACTGCCTCAAAGATTTGCAGTCAATTATTACTGTTTTTCCAGATATCTAATAATTCCAATACTGATTATAATTGCAGAGGATGTTAAACAAACATGTGATAGATGACTTCAATAAAAGTTTCACACAATAAAGGATGACAGAATTGGACCCAATATTGCATTGTAAAGTTCCATGTATAAAGTTTAAGTTCAGAAAATTGTAAAACGGTTTTTTTTAAATGAAAAAAAAAGAAGTTAATATTGGGTGCAATTCTCATCCATTAAAGTCAATAGGAGTTTTGTCATTGACCTCAATGCATTCAGAATTGCAGCTATAATTTTTATGGAGCTAAATACCAAACCCAAAGTAGTATTCATTTTGGGTGCAACTACACGAGCTGCGGAGGGCCTAATCCCTATGCAGCCCCGTGGTGGGAAAGCACAGCTGCCACACTGTGGGGCCAGCACAAGGAGCTGGCCAGATAGTTGCCCCCCCTAAGGGCAGGCAGGCAGGCAAGCCGCTGTTAGATCTCCTCCCACCATGGCCGGGGCAGACAGAGTATTTTCAAACATAACGACTCCTAACCTGCCTGTTGCCTCTCACCATGGGCAGGATCAGGCCCCACCACCAAACAAAAGTGAAGGTGACTGAAGATGGGAAAGGTGCATGGAAAGTGCAGGGGGACGTGTGGACATGGTCCGCACAGCCCCACCCCTGCACTGCACAGAATATCCTGAGCCCTTCCCTGATGGGTGGTCGCAGAGGCCTATGAGGCTGCTGAATCCATCCAGAAAAGCTCCAGCCACCATCCAGAGTTAGGTAGAGTGAGCCATCAGACATGATGGCCCACTCTACTATGATCCAGGGTCAGCTTTCCCGGACCGTGGCAGGACTAACTCTGGGATGTACACTGGCAGGGAGCACAGCGCACATCCTGGAGTTTGCCCTACCATGGTCTGGGGTGTACTCTGCTTCCTCAAGCAGTTAAAATTTGGTGGGCAGGAGCAGACATGACACCACCATGAGTGGCCATGCTGGAGTAAGAGTGTCCACCTGTGGTAGTGTCAAGTTTGAAAATACCCCAGGACACCAGTCCAGTGAACGGGCATGGCTACCACTCAATGTCCCATCATAGAGCTCGCCGTGTGGCAGGGCAGAAGGGAGCATATGGGTTACCATGCCTTGGGCAGCCTTACTCCATTTTGGGTAAGGCTGATATGTGATGTGTCCTTGACCTTTTTCCTAGGCTGCATTGCATAGCAGCCAGCTGCTCACCCTGCCACGCAGCAGAGGGAACAACTGGAGGTCACCGGCAACATGCACTGCATCGCATTGTATGGCTGCTCAGAGTGGATTTAGAGCAGAGTACCTTGCCCAAGGTGTATCATGTGGCTACATCCTTTATTGAAAATATTGAATTATTTTAAATATCATAACTCTGAGGTTTTTTTTTTGCATTCATTCATACTGTCCTTGCTTCTCCATCATTAAGTATAATATGTCACAAAAAATGGAAAACAAATATATCTTTACTTTGCTACCTAGTCATTATTTTACATAAAATAAACTTTGAAAGTATGAAAGATGATAGTCAAATACATCCCATTATTTTATTTTCATCAAGTTCAGATATAGGTTTGGCACTTGCAGCTGTGAGATATGGTCTCTGCCCCTAAGAGCTTACCGGGGGGGGGGGGGAAGGTGAAGGGGAAGAAACCTATTGGCATTGGCTAAATTATTTTCAGTAAACATGACCAACTCATTTGTGACTACAAAATTACCCTTGGTATGTATTATCAAACATGCAAGTACTTTTTTAAAAAAAAAAGTGAGCAGTTGTTAACAAGGAAGGTAATCCATTATGAGATAATTAACTTAATTCCGCACACAAAATAATGGTTTTGGCTTGGGAAATGTGTGCTCATTTAAAATGTGTGTTCATTTAAAATGTGTGGTGTTTTAGTTTATAATAAGCAAATGTTTGTATATTCACTTTGAAATAAATGAAACAGTTACTTGTTTTCAAGTCCCACCCTCAAAGGCAAATTTTCTTGGTACATTTTAAGCATTTATTTTCAGTCACTTGATACTAGGTTTCATTGCAAAAGGCTAGTATTTAAAAAAGCAAATCAAGAAGTTAGTAGCAGTAGACTGTATTCTTAATAAGAGGAATTTTATGAGATTTGAAATATTCATGGAACTTTGAACTACTTCATTTTCTGAATCTTTTTGTTTCACTTTCTCAAGTTCTCGACTGCTTAATTTAGGAAGAAACTTCAAAGATGCAACTGACATCTTTGAAGCGTCATACGAAAACTGAATCTGAATAGCCCTTTTTACAAAGGCTAGAATCCAGGATCTAACGAGGCTCAAAAAGCGAATGACCCCGCCACTGCTCCTTACACAAAAAGGGTCAGGCACAGTTTTGCATTTACAATACAGCTAACTTTGAAATTCTTCCATATGCTATGGAATATTCAGTTATAATGAGATCGGTGATTGTTAGCCTGCTGTTTAGAATTTAACTGGAAAAATTTAACATTAGACAATTTGAAATACACATCTCATCAAAATCTGAACCTGCTCATAAAATGGTTGCTTTCTCTCTATAATCCTATTTTTTCCTGCTAAGAATGAGCTTTTAAACGAGATAAAAAGCAAATCATTTAAAATAGTCCAGAAAGCATAATTGGTCCGGTTGAACAAGTGAAGGAATGACTTCCTGGTCCAATATTCACCTTGAATAAATTTCACTGCAGTTTGTCTTGACACAAGCATCCACGTTCCACTGACCTTTATTTTGCAGTCTTCAGAGGCTGAGACCACACAACATTGGTGCTGTTGTAGCTAACTGTACTTAAACTTTGTGTCTGATCAACTTAAGTGTATTGGATTTGAAAACAGTTAGTCAATTGTTTCTAGTCCCTAGGTGGTGGTTTATGGTAATGTTTGCATCAATACTAACAAAAGCCATACTGCAGTACAAAGTACATCAAGGAAATGAAAGACAAGGCTGCCTGTTGTCAGCTCTGTCTACAAGAAAGGCAGGATTCAGAGCTAGGGCAGAGATCGTTAGAGAACCACAAAAATGAATGAACCACAGAAATCATAGGGCTGATGGTTCACATCAAAGGTTTGGGGACTGACTAATGGGCAAGGTTGCGCACAGGCCACAAGACACATAACCTAGACTCATTTGGCCATACAAAAAGGTCACTGGAGGAAAAAATATACAAAAGGATAGTAGCATATTGTCCTGAAGTAAAACTGTACACATTGAAAAGCATTATTTATCTTACTGTTTCAAGCTATATTAAATACAGTCTGCCCTTTGGGGTAAAAGATTTGTATTTTTTATTTGAGTATATAAAATTTAAAATAGTCTGTGTTTTTGTGGGAGAGAATTTTGTATTTTAGAGTGCTTAGTATATTTTTACAGTTGAACTGTGAATCATTTCAAATCCTTTAACTAGTAAACAGTTAATTTAAAAATACTTACTGTAGCTCAAATAAGCATAATTTCTCAGACAATTTATTAATTCCAAGTGGCATCCAATGCATGAAAAATATTTCCACTATATAAAAACCTTGTACAAATAGAACAATAATGATAAAAGAATAGATTTTGATATTTTTCTCATTTTGTCTGGATCTGCCTTATCATATATAATTTAGGAAAAAACAATTAAAGGAACTAAATGCTGCAATAATATGACATATTAATACAATGGCATCTATTAATGTAAGAATGTAGTTATCCTTTATTTGAAGCCTAACCTCTGGGTACCTGCTGTGCTGCTAGATGCTAGAATGTCAAAGAAAAATAAGTGAAAGCATATCTCATCATGGGGTAAATTGCCTGTTGGAAAGAAATGTACTTAGTTTCTCATTTGAATGCTGCTTTCTGCCCAAAAAAAAAAATGAAAAAAAAAATGTGGGGAGGACCCACGAAGGATTGTTATCAAGGTAAGGACTAATCTTTCCTGACCAAAGAAGAGAGGGAGAGAAAGGGGGGGGGGGGAAATGTTCATTTGAACAAAAGCTGCAATCCACAAGGAAGGGGGAACAACATCTTCTCACTTGTGTTTTATGGCTATTTCAGTCTATTTTAGGCTTCTAACATCAATTAATGAGTTTTAAGATCCATAGAAAATGGGGGGTGGGGGTGGGTGGGTTGCATGATAAAAATTTCCAATGTATTACATGGAAAACTTTTTTTTTCAACTAAGAGTCTAATTTATTATTTTTTAAAAAAGAAGTTTCACTTTGTATTACTGTAAGTCATTTCCATGCAATATACTGAAACATTACTGTCTGAACTAGCTGTACTGGATGCTGTATTTTCCAAATGCTACACAGCACTTTCATTAAACATTATTCAGTAAATGAAGAAATAACAAATCTATACCAAAAAAGATGTAATTGCATGCTACAAAATATTTGTTTAATTAAAGCTTGGAATGAAACCACATAACTTAATATTGCCAAATACTATTATAGATATCTCATTTCAAACTCTTCCTCCACTTTTCATCGTTAAGCCAATAAAGCTGCTCTGAGTTGAAAGTTCAGGGGGAAAAAATAGTAATGATTCTTTAAAAATAATACTAAGAATCTTAAATAGTTCAAGAACAAAAGAAAAAGTTTAGTAACGTATCACTGAGGAATACAAGTCAAAAATAATACAGACCCTGAAATAACCATCACTAAATTTGCTTGACCTACCTTATCTGTAGCAAAATGCTATGTCCCCCGAGAGGCCTTTGACTAATTTTCCTAGTAAAATCGTCAATGACACATAAACAATCAAGGTTTCTTTCATAATTCATTCATTTAACAATTTCTATATCATTTTTCAACCTTTACAGATTGTATTAGAACTCCCCAAAAGCTTAGCATATTGAGCAAAAAAAGCATTTGAACTTTAAAACAGGAGCATCTGCATTTCATTAACAGCTTAACCATCACCTTGTCTACAGATAAATTTAGCATTATTAAATAGATTTTCCAGAAAGTAGTTATTAGTTTGAATTCTTAAGTTGCATTAAATTATATTCTTATAATATTCCAACACTGCAATTCAGACAAATTAAGAAAATAAAGCTAAACAACACAAGAATCTTCCTGAAACAAGTTATTGATGCAGTTTATATAATGAGGCAGAGTTTGTACCTACTTTGCAACATTTCATTACAGGAAGGAATTGCTCCAATTTTAAACAAATAAAATAAAATAAAATAAAAAACCCAACCCATTCAAAATGACAAAATGTGTTTGGATAGAAATTTTAAAAAATTCAAGGACGTTTGAACGTTAGCTGTCATTATGGTCCAGTTCACTGTTTATTTCTTTGGTATGCATCTCCTGACCTGTATATAAAATTCATAGTTTCAGAAGTGACATGTGCAAGCCTTGGACAACTGGGGAAAAGGCATATTTCCTGACCTTGTAACCATAGCAACCACTTGCTGATTGGTAGCAGGCAGGCTTTCCATCCTTTACCACTGAAGGCAAGTATGTGAGATTGCTGGCTTTGTTTGTGGCTCTTGCTTTATTTACATGCAAACATGAATGCCAAGCTTAAAATCACTGACTTTGTTAAACATCATGTTCTTGGAATGGAAAATAAAGCCTTACCTTCTTTGCAGCTTCTTAATCAAATTACCACCTAAATTAAAGCAGTATATAAGTCCACTTAAGCAAACGTACATGCCTTGGACTAAGTTAGAAAACGCCCCAAAATCGTTCCATATACACTCTGTGTTAATTTTTCTGATGTTTATTTTTTAATATCTCAGTTTTCAAAAGAAAATTATATTCTTTTGGAATATGTCATTAAGAAAAACTGAAATGGCAACATTTTAAATCCATTTTAATCCTTTATTTTCATTTTCAAGGGTCTGGCCTAAATAATCTAACTAAAGTTGAACTACATCATTCTGAGTTCAAAGCTTTCCTTTTCCTTTTAGAATCACATACTTAATGTTCATTAAATCTAGATGAAATGAATTGGGCACTCTCAGTTCTGTGGAACTGAATTCTTTGTGGTGAGCAGCCCAACATACCCCTCTGCATCTCCACCCACTTCTCCTATAAACATAAAAATGGAATCCTATGTAATTCAGCTTGATGAATAAGCTGGGCTCAGTAGTGACACAAGACTAAGCAAGCATAGAGACGCATCCCCCACCCCCATCCTTAAATAGGGACTGCACCTCAAGGTCAGGGCTGCTGTTACTGATAGGGAAGTAAAAGAGAAGACTACTTTGTCAAGTCTCAATGTTTGTAGCATATTGTGATAAAACTACATGCTGACAAATAAATAAATATTTCTACAACCTGTTATATAATACTAAATTGTATTAATTTATTTTACATATTAATATGTTATACTAGGTTTTCATCAGAATTAATCAATATAGAACTAATAACAAAGTTTTTACTTGATAAGTGCAACAACTGGCATTTTTACAGGTACATAACATAACTTTACAAAATCTTCATTCATAATCTGTGTTTATGCATATAGAAACGTGTCTTTTTGATTGCATTCCTTCAAGATAATGCAGTCAAAAGGCTGCCTTGTATATTATTTCATAATTAGTGGATAAATCAATATAATAAAATATTACTTTGGCATTATATAGTGCAAAATAAATTCTGAATATTATATTTTGAAACTTCAAATACTGTGAAAGTAAAGTAAAGCGACAGCAAAGTGTTAGCGATATAAAACTTGAATGATTTTACTGTGCTTTTCTAGTTTTAAGGAACAGTAATATGCACACATAAAAACCAACAAAGTAAGCAAAAGAAATGCAACCATAGTTATGCTCACTGCATAACTATGTACAAAGTAGACACACCTGCTGAACAATAAGATACATAGTATGCAACTGATGATTGGAAAACCTAAACAATTTGAGCACCCAAGATTTTTCAGATGTATGTCAATGGACACATTTAGAGCATGATCCTGCTAATACTTACATGTGACTATCTTTATTTGCAGCCAGATCAACATGGTTATTCATGAGAGTAATATTACTTATGCATGTAAGTTTTGCCTTTATTTCTGAAATCTTAAATTTACTTTATACTTTGCATATTGCAATAAGGGTTAATAATTCACTGTAATTGAGAAGCCTCACTGGGACCTATTTGAAATTTTTGCTTTTAAAAATGTGCCCTTTCTTGATTTCTTGCTCATGCAAAGGTCATTTGTAATGTATTTTTTAAAAATACTCCCAAAGAGACAGAACTCAAGTAAAACATTATTTAATTCTTAAACAGGTTGGTTTGCAGTATATTTAATATTTTAAATAATTAAATTATTTTAACAACCTTTTATCATTGAGTATAATGATTTACTCTCTAACCTGACACAGAAATGCACACTAAGGAAAAAATAAGAGATCACTTCCAAGTATTTAAAATACAATCTCCGTATATAATGTAAAAGAGAAAAATGTCTTTGTTAAATTTTCAATGCTTTCTTAATATAAACATTAAAAATCACAGGATTTTGAAAGGACAAGTAGCTGAGGTTAGTGAAAGATTTTTCATTTTTACATAATGGTCATACTCAGAAGTAATTTGCTTTTACTAGAATGCTGTAAAGTTCTCTTTCAGCCCTGATGTACTGTATAAAACATTTCTTAACTCATTAATGTCAAATATAAATTAGTTTTATATTGGAATTTTAACAGACCAGCCTCTATAGGCAACATAAAAAGCTAGACCATTGTTAGAAATGGTGTAAAGTAGAATGCAAATTTAAACCAGGTATCATCTATCATAAAAGAAATAAAAAAGAAAAGATACATTGCACATCCTAAGATGTCCTGACAATAATGCTGAATAATACAAAACATTATTAGTTACTTGTATTTTGAAACCAAGAAAAAAAATATCACCCATTTTTGGCATTTTAATTGAACCAATGTAAGGTGATTGTATCTGTGTTATTCAAATATGTTGTTTGGATATAATATTTCAGGAGTACAACCAATATTCAATTTTCAAATGTCCTGAATATGATTTTTTTCCACATATACACTTTTTGAATATTTGAGCAAGCATGTTACATTGTATTAAAATCATAATTCAAAGGGAAATTTATTAACCCCCCAGTCCCCTGTATTCCCATCATAGCTAAAAGTTGCAAATTCTAGGTGGCAGAGCCTAGACAGTAATATCAAATTTTAATAACAATTTCTCTTCTTCAGTCAGTGCTATACTTAAGAAAAACATAAATTGCTGTGACTGACCGTTAGTTGTTAGAGAAGCAATCTGACTTCTCCACACCCTTATTTCAGTGTATCTGCTCTGTCCCTCAGCTGTATTAATGATAGCATGAAAGGTCACATGATAAACTAGTGACAAAAATATCAAAACATATTAGCCTGTAGCTTTGTTATCAGTGTATGGCAGAGATGACAGAAAATTGTATTTTTCCCCTGAATAATTTTGTGTTACATTTTGCTGGCTAGGCAGAGTGAATTAGGGAGAAATTTCTGCCTCTGACTGTTTGTCTCTTTTTCTGACATACTTGAAGTAATAATATACATTAATAATAGGGAGTATGCAGAGGGAAGAGGGAAGAATTCAAGAGAAGACTGATTCAGTTCTACAAGGTGCTGTCCTTGTTTTTCTCGAAAAAACAAATTTTGTTGAAGAATATGCACAACACTGAATATTATTAATACTAGCAATAATTATATGCTGTGTACTATGGATATAGCAAGTGAATAATACACAGTAAGCAGCAATGGGTAAGCAACTTTAAAGCAATGAGGATATGTTGCACACGGTTGTACTTGAACATTACAAATGTACATATCTACTAATTAAATAAAGGTAGGTCCAACAGCACTTGATCCATCTCATTGTTATGTGGACCTAGTGATTACAAATTAGACACAGATATTACACCTGCTGGTTTACAGGCTGGCAGGAACTGCAGACCCTGGGGAAATGAGGTTAGCAGTCTTTGAAAGAGAAAATAGAAATTTGCAGGAGCTTAATATTTTGTGGCCTATCAGTCTCCATGGTAAGACGCTAAGTGAGGCCATGTCCAAGCTCCCGTGGCCCCCTGGCAAACAGAATCTTTGGCAGCTCAATCCTTAAGTTCCTAGAAGATCAGAAAATGTTGAGTAAAAGGCCATTCTGAACGGCTAAAGCAGTAGATCCCAATTCAATTCTGCAATATTAATATAATTCAGTCTTTAATATCTAGAATAGCATATACACCTAAGCTGCACATCAGTTACACATAAAATGTCACTAGACATTAGAATATATTATTTAGCTTGCAACAAAAATAATATACGTACTGGAGGAATGAGGGAAAAAAACAAATTGGAATAAATGAAAGCCTTCTAAATGCTTTGTCCAAATCTAGAGCTGAACCTTACTTAGATTCTAAAATGTCTGATTAACTTTTTATTTCTGTTACACTTTGCTTTCATGCTCTTATTTCGTGGTTCTGCCTGAGTACAAAAGGGACAAAATTCCATCCAAAAAACATTAATTAAGACCTCATTGGAAGCAGAAATTACCAAAGCATTTAATATAAGGTCCTCATTCTTACAATTTTTTTAGCCAATGGGGTCAGTGCAAGGTCTGTGTATGTCCTAAATGCACATCAAATGCATAGTATGTGCACACATTCTGCACATGGCACACATGTAATATGTTCTTGGTATGCACATGCTAGGGATGTGCGAACGCAGTTTGGGCATTTGGTTCAGATGGCCGAACAGAATGCCTGAACAGAACATGGAAGCGGCCGAACAATTCGGCCATGTTTGGGTGAGTTTGGTGGAGTTCAGGCGGGAAAAACATTACTGGAAAGCCTGGGGGGGGGGGTGGCGGCAGCTGAGGAGCAGACTTCCTGGCATCAGGGGTGGAGAAGCTTGGACTAGCAGTCAGCCTGCCCAATCACCATCCTTCTTTTCCTCAGACCACTGGCTTTGCAGTCTGAGATTGGCATGGGGCTAGGCTGCACAGAGCCAATGGGGCTTGTGGTAAGGCGGGTGCAGCAAGTAACAAAAGACATTGCCCTCCTCCCTTCCAATTCCTTCTGAGCTAGCCACTGATC
>QEPC01003229.1:80527-91800 GCA_003113815.1 Sphenodon punctatus
GTCTGTGTTCTGATTTCTTTTATTAACTAGAATATATACCATGTGTCCAGTGTATGATCAGAGAGTGAAAGACAATAAAGCACATACAGGAATGAATACCAAATTATTTTTATTCAATGTAGGTATTGATATGTACTACAGGTTGGTAGCTGTGGCAATCAATTTGGTTGCAAATCCAATTTGTTTTATTCTCCAGATGAAGGCAAAACCAACTTTTCGAATTTTATAAAAAACCCACTACTGGCTTGTGGGGAAAAATTGATTGTGGTTGGAAAATTCCTTCATGACTCCATATGAAAATGGCAATCAGATCAATACTTGATCCCTGAACAATACTGGCAGTGACTGGCTACAAACTGACTGTGTGTAGCTGTTGCATGTTCCTGTCATGATCTGATCCATTTTCCTGAAAAAAAAACATTTAAAAACCACACTTATTAGTCATGCTGATCGTTGTTCAGTTTGCATTTTTGATTTTTAATAGAGAATTTGAAGGAACACTTTTTATCAAAATCCTAGCTATCACATATTATATAAATGTATTACATATACATATGTATCAAAGATAAGTAGCATACTGTAGAAGTATGTGTACAGTATGGATCTGTACACAGATCTGTACTTGTACATGGATCTGTATTTGTACTGTACATGTACAAGTACATGTACACATTGTACGTGTACACATACTTGTACGTGTACATAGGCCATATGTATCAGTTAAAAATAAATAAATTATACTTAGCTTCAACTTTGGATAGATCACTTCTCTTGCCTGCTGTTCTGTCAGTTGTACGGACCATCACTTTCCCTAAATAGCCAAGATGAAGATTAAATACATTAATTTATTTTTAAAAACACACTATTTCCCTGATGCACAAAACACACTGAGTGCATGCCTTCCTATGTTATTTCTAAATGGACCAAACCATGAGATTCCCAAGTCGAGTTTGCCTATGTGTCATTCCGTTGAGCCCATGACCGCACAGCATCCATGGCTTTTGGAATCATTGATGGGTGCTGCTATACTGAAAAATAGATCCATGCTGCAGAGTTCTGCCTCTGCAATTGGTTCCCACGAGTTCTGCAATCTGTGTGTGTGAAACAGAAAAAAAGACAGCACAAATCAATCGCTGACTACACAATCAAAGACAGCAGAATCACTGACACTTTATTACAGGAACACAACCTTTGCTGCTCACAAGTGGACACTGGCCAAGCTTACCTCCTCACTCAGTGCTCTTGTATACCTTCCAAGATTTCATCTGGGTGGTCATTACCTTTTTTCTGGTGATCAATCGCCTCTGAGGTTCACCTCATTATTTCCTCATCTGTGGCTTGCAGGAAATCTTTAGTAATTTTAGGTAGGAATGACCCGTTAATTTTAATTAATGCTAGGCACTCGAGATTTAAACTGGAAAGATTAGTTCTTTTATTACCTAAAATTGCGCCCGCACAGCTGAATAAATATTCTGATGGAACACTGCTGGCAGGAAAAGCAAGGAGTGTGATTGCCAAACTGTAGAGTGCTGGCCAAGTCTCTCTTTTTTCTGCCCAGTAAATGAGTGAATCGTTCTTCATGACAACCACACCATCCAATGAAAGGTACTGATCGTACATATCCTCGGCTGCAGTGAGTGTTATTGGACGGTGACGATGGTGAAGCAGATCAACTCTTCTTGGCCGTCGAGTGCAATTCTGTGAAAGGAGGCCATACTTTTCAAAATTTTACCACATTGAAGAAGCCTGAGGCTGTTGAGTGTTATCTTCAGAAACACTCTCTGCCTCATCCTCTTCAGATTCACCATGCGTGCTGTTGCCAAGCTCTCCTACCATCTGTGTGGCAATTTCTTCGCGTGCAGTGGTAGAGGATTCTCCCCACCCCCACCCCCAAGACCTTCTTGAAACGCGGGTGCAGAGCTGTTGTCATTCGGTACAATGAATCTTCACCAATCTTCTCAATCTGGGTGCTCTGGTGGATAATTTTACCCAAGATAATGGCAAGACGTTTACCATCCACCTGCTGACAATCAAAGGAAGCACTGTTCGACGTGGCTCCTTAATAAATAATACAAGCGAGACCAAGCTCTGGATGACTGTTGCATCGGCTTTGCTCATGAACTCAGTCATGGCCTGAAAGGACTCGAGCAGAATAATGAGATTTTCTATTACATTCCGCTGTCTGAGATTTATCTGCATATCTGAGACTTCTTTTACAGACTTTGCGGCCACAGCAAAGAAAGTCTCAATTGCAAGCCTTTGGGAATGCAGTCTCTTCAGCATATCATATGAGGAGTTCCACCACGTGCAGACATCGATAGGGAAGAAAGGAAGTGGACACTCTCTCTCCTGCTGTGTCCTCCGTAGTTCACGGCATGATGTTGCCAATCTATGAAAGTGTGCCACCAATTTCTTTGCATGCTCTACTGTGTCCTTAATCAATGGATCCACTTTGATAAATTTCTTTGCCACGAGATGCAGCAAATGAGCCATGCAGGATACATTTTGGAAACCGACATCTGAAATGCCTTTCACTATATTTGCCCTGTTGTCTGAAACAACTCACCCAATGGAGAGACCAAGGGGCTACAACCACTGCTCTGTCAGTTGTAACCATTTTTCCTGGATGTTTTTGACAGTGTGTGTTTCAGGAAAGTGCTCCAAAGCAAGTAAGGCTTGCTGCTTCACCAGTGTATTCTTGGGGTCACGATGAATCCAGTGGCCAGTAATGGACAGGTACTCCATGTGCTGCACACTGGTCCACATGTCTGTTGTAAGGTGCACAACATTACCCTCGCAGTCACGCATGATGCCTCGTAGTGTTTGAGAATAGTGTTTGTAACGAAATAAAATCGTGATGGTACCTTCTATCATGGTGCCATTCCCTCCATCATTTTGCAGAATCCCTTGTTTTCAACAAATGAGAAGGGAAGCATGTCGACTGCAAGTATCTTGGACACCAGTGCGAGGTAGTACTGTGCAGAATGATGAGATGCTGGCCATTTCATTTGATTTTGCACAGATTCTGGCAATGTTGTCTGCACAGTCGTAGCACTAGCAGTGCTTCTAGATGGATCAGAGGTGCTTGTCATTCTGCAGTGTGTTCTGCCAGAGGCATTGAGAACAGACTTGTGATGGTGCTTCATGTGGCTATGCATGCCACTAGTACCAGGACGGCTCTTACATCCTTCTTTCACTCATATTATTTTCCTACAGCAGTATTTGCACTGGACTACCAATTTATTTTCGTCACAGGCAGTGAAATGTTTCCAGACATCTGACCTGTGCGCATTTCTTGGATTTGCATGGCTGTCGATGGTTTGGGTGATTGTTCCTTGATGTGACAACAATGAAACACTGTCGTCATTTGTTGATGTTGAGGGAACCAGTGAACATGCAGGCATAGAATTTCTAATAATGGTTGTGCTACGAGCCACTGGTGATGGACTGCTAGCATTGGTTGCTGTTGTCGTGGTGGTGCGGTTGGAGCTGGTTAATTGACTTTTAGACAAACATCTGCCGAACATCGGTGCTATATTTTTCCTTATTCTAGATTGCAAGGTCAGATAATTTCCTTGGCCTCGCTGTTCCACATTTCTCAGGTTGTCATCAATTCTGGCTCTTTTGCACGGTTGGCTTACGAATTTCGATGGAGCGTAACTTGGGGTGTATGTTGGATCTTCATAGTCATAGCCATTGGCATAATCGATAATGTCAACATCATCTGTGGTGACATCACTGTGAGTCGGCATCACAATGCACAGCACTCACAGTGGCATTGTCAGACACACCCAGTAGTACCGCCTCACTTTCCAGAGTGTTTTCTATTTCTTCCGCATCTCTCGCTGAAGTAGACAATAGGCACTGGGTGTTGTCGTGTCAGTGCGTTACTGCCTCCTGCATACATTTTTGAGATTCGTCGGTTGTGCATTCGATTTCGAGCGGAAGAATTTCCTCATCATTGTGCTGTGACAACAACTGGCTTTCTATAGTATTGTCTGATTCTAATTATGATTGTTCTACACAGTGTGCATTTTGCAAGGTATTCTACCAGTGCCTCATGAGAAGAACGAAAGTAATGGCAGTGTTTAGAACTGCCCGGCTGCGGCAATGATATTTTTGCTGGCGAAATATGCATTGATAGCAGCGACTGAGACAATACCACAACATCAGACTGCGGTGGGGACTCTGGCCTCAACACAAGAGGAGGCTGTGAGTGTGCGGCGCATGAAGCAACAGCTGGAGCATCCGGAAAAGATTGTGGTAATTGTGGTGGGCGAGACTCAGAGTGCTGCTTCTTCTGATGGTTCTCTGTCTCCTGTACCCTTTTTTTCCCATTGCAAAGTGACAATGTAGGGCTCGGACAGTGACTTCTATTGCACAGCTTAGAAGAGGACTCATCATGTTTCCACTTTGCAGAATCGTGTGCCATTTCTTCTTTTCCTTTGATAATCTACAGAAAGAAATTGAGAAAAAATGAGTGTACTTTTAAAAGTTTTCAGGGCTTTTAAATGTACAAAATATTGAGAAATAAATGTAAATTAAAACATGGTCTTACATCAATATGCATTCCTAAAAACGTACATCACAATACATTTTGTAATATTGCAGACCTAATGTTACTATAGAACAAAGACATGCCAGATTGTGAAAGATGTACACCATCATCCAAAAACATATTACTATCAGCGGCTAAAATGTTCTTATGCCAGACCGAAACCATGTCAATATCTTTAATGAAAGCACCAACAGACTTGTTAACATTTCTAACACATTTATTAATAGCCTTCATGTTTGTGCTATATTTGTTGCACTTGCGAATAATGAGATCAGATAAAACAATCTTGCAACCAGAAAAAAGCCAACAAATTGCCATTAAATTGTTTCTCATGTACTCTAGTAGCTCAACGCCCTTTAGTATTCCAATATCGTTACCACCAGAGTGGATTACAATGCACGAAGGAAGGGAAGGAATGATGGCAATGAATTGCCTTTCATTCTTTAAAGCAGGCAATACATTAGACCATCGCATCCCCTCCCCTTCAGATTCATTGCACTGTAACGTAACATTTTCCAAATTTAAATCGACCTCAGTGTGTTCTGTGCGGCAGAATTGCTCTAGTCTGGTGATCACCAATGAACCAAATGTTCTTCATCATTACCTAATGGAATAAGGCAAGCAATTAGTGATTTGTGGGCTGTTTTTTAAAAAATATATTAAATAAATGTCCTTATTACACTTACTTAACTTCTGTAACGGAGAGAACACTGCTGAAGTGATTGTCTGCCAAATGTATCAGGGAGTTGATCTGAAGAGTGGATGAGAATTTAGGTTAGCAGAAAGCATGATGTTTGATGAAGAATGTTGATTTCATCTTTATTATCACAAACTAAACAAGTAAATAAGTAACACACAAAGCACATGCTCACATCATCACACATCAACAGCATACGCTGCGTGGGACTCTGAGTCTGGACGGGGGTGCATGCCAGAGGGAGCCACTGACTACAGAGAAGCCTGAGTGGGTATACTCCTATTTGTCAAATGATAGTCTCAGAATCACATGGAAAACTATTGTAACTAGGGTTGTGAGTGACCTACGCAAATATGTAAGGTATGCTTAGGAAAACTACATGCAGTGCCTGCATTGACTAAGTTGCCAAAACATGAATGTTCACACAAACTGTGCTGGGAGCTAAAAATCATGAAACTGAAATAAAAAGAACCAAAGTGTTTCCGGTTTCCAGGGACTACCACATTTGTGGGACTGGGAAGAGGCAGTTGCAGAACAACATAAGGGTGCTGCCTCATAAACAATGTTCTTTGTGATGGCTCTGAACATTGTCACAAATGCTAAACCTTTGGAAAGTACTGTTTGGAATGAGCGGGAAGGTGCTTTGTTTACTGTGTGTGGGCTCGAGGAGACTGTCATCGTTTGTGTGATTGTTCAAACTAGTAAGCTGTGCTTGATATGACTTTGTGTATAATGGTGCTCGAGCACGTCCCATTTGTGAGAAGGTTCGGAGCCAGCTTGCAGAACCATTGTTTACAAGGCAGCGACCTCAAGGTATGCCTCTCCGGTGGGGATTTTTTTCTTTTTTAAAAAAACACTGCCTGATTTTGCTGTTTCCATACACTGCGGTGGGTTGTCGGATGCACCAGGGAAGGACCATTGGCCCCCCTGCCTCCCTCCCGCACTGCATAACCAAGGGAAGCTTGCCGGGAGAGTCACTCAATAGAGAGCCAGGAAAGGGGGGGCATAGCTGGTAGCTGCGGAAGCCATGGAAGCCGCCGGCGAGCCTGGAGCAGGGACTCGGGGGAGTACATGGGAAAATAGGAAGGGGGGTGCCAGGAGAGTCACTCAATAGAGAGCCAGGAGGAAGGGGGGGGCGTAGCTGGTAGCTGCAGAAGCCGTGAAAGCCGCCGGCGAGCCGGGAACAGGGACTCGGGGGAGCACATGGGCAAATAGGCAGTGGGGGGGGGATGCCGGGCGAGTCACTCAATAGAGAGCCAGGAGGAGGGGGGGCATAGCCGGTAGCTGCGGAAGCCATGAAAGCCACCGGTGAGCCTGGAGCAGGGACTCGGGGGAGCACATGGGGAAATGGGCAGGGGGGTGCCTGGAGTGTCACTCAATAGAGAGCCAGGAGAAGGGGGGGGCGTAGCCAGTAGCTGCGGAAGTCGTGAAAGCTGCGAAAGTCGTGGCAAGGAACAGCCAGCCACTCCAGCCCCAGGACCCACTGTCAGGGTTCTTTGGCCTACATTCCAGGCAGGGAGGGCTGTCATTCCACTTCAACCAGAAGCTGCCACTCCATCCCCAGGACCCACCATCGGGGTTCTTGGGCCTACATTCCAGGCAGGGAGGGCTGTCCATCCATGTTGTCCAGAAGCAACAGGGGTGCTGCTGCTGCTCAGCCTGCTGCTGGTACTGCTACTGCTAGGGCTGGCGGCAGGGATAGACCCCACTGACTGAAAGGGGTGGCTTCTCCCACTCCCACCATCACCAAGGGCATCCTGCTGCTGCTGCCGCTCACTCTCCAGAGCCTGCTCTGCATTCCGGACCCTCTCCACCAGCTCACCCTTCCAGTGACCATAGAGTGGTGTCTGGCGTGCCATGCTGCCCTTGACCCTGGGGTCCAGCATGGTTGCCTGCCAAAACACATTCCTCCCACTGAAGGAGCTCATCAAACCACGCCTTCATTCCTGCCTTCAGCTGCCGCACCAGGGCAACCATCTCAGCCACTAGCTTCTTGCTCTGAAGGTTACAAATCCGTCCCTGGACAATCTCCTCCAGCCTCCTGAGGAGACTCTGCACCAGAGGGGTCACCTGGCTCATGGTGGCCAGGGAGGAGCTGATGGTCTCCGTCAAGGCCAGAAACAGTCTCAGCACAAAGACAGTGTGAGCCAGGATCTCCCATTCCACCCCATAGTACCCTTGAGGTGCCCCACTGTCCATCACCAGTTGCACCTGATGCAAGGAGGCTTTCTGCTCTAGAAGCCTCTCAAGCATCAGGAACGTGGAGGAATTCCACCGGGTGGACACATCCTGCACCAGCTGGTGCACTGGGGAGCCTTGCTCAACCTGCTTCTCCCAGAGGAGGTCTCTGCCTTTCATGCTCTGGTTAAAGATACTGGACAGCTTCCTCCCCTGCTCGATCAGGGAGCTAAGGGTTCCTGCCCCAATCCCCTTTTCCCCCAAGCCCAGAGCATCTCTGACCACCAGGTGAAGGGATGCTGGTGAAACCCCCTCGCAAACTGCCGTCAGTATGTTGGCCACATTGTGCGTCACCATGCACCTCTTTGTGAAGGGCGCACCTGGCATGACCTACTCCCTTACCATGATGGTCAGGGGTGCCTCGATGTTCCCAGAAGTGTGGGGACCATGGTGTCCATGACTTCCGCCTGAAGCAGGGCCCACCTATACCCTGCTTCAGAACTCCTCCTGCCACTGCCAAACACTGCCTCCGGGTTCTGCCACCAGTACATTGTCACTGCCACGCAGGCGTGCTGCATCAACCACATGTCTGCGGTGAAGTGGATGGTGGTACCCTCAGCCCCTGCCAGCTACTCTCTCGTCCGCTCTTTTAAAGCCTGGTACAGGGCTGGCACCACCTGCCAACTCAGGGTGGTGATGGCAGGCTACCAGTTGTGCCCCCTGTATTCTGGGTTCTCCAGTTCTAGTCACCATCATGGCTGGGTGTTGTAGGCTGTCAGGCATCGACAGAGCAGCAGCAGAGGCCTGGCCAGGGCTCGGTGGCTGCCACCCCTGCTTGGCCGGGCGTTGCAGGCTGTCAGGCATCGGTGGCAGCCTGACTCAGGGTTGTGTGTGAGGGAAGTTTAAACTGGGGGACCAGGAAGCCAATCAGGCCTAAACCCCATGTCCCCGACCACTGAGAAGGGCTGCCCATTGATCGTAATCTTTTGACCCGACATGCGCATGGCTTTCAGTTGAAAGCCACGCTGTCCTCCACATCCTGCAGCTGCCAATGGACTTGACAGTTGCCCCCACCCCAGCTCCTCCAATGTGCACTGACGCTTCTGGGCCTCAACTGACTGCTGCTGTTGCACCACTGACAGTGCTAATGGGAGGGGCAGAACATGGTGGCGACACAGTTCTCAGAGGGATGTGTGGCCAGCCCTGTCCAAAGTGGCCAAGGGTCTGTTGTCCTTCCCACCAACGAGTGTTCTCAGTGAGC
This sequence comes from Sphenodon punctatus, assembly GCA_003113815.1. Classification (NCBI taxonomy): domain Eukaryota; kingdom Metazoa; phylum Chordata; class Lepidosauria; order Sphenodontia; family Sphenodontidae; genus Sphenodon; species Sphenodon punctatus. The sequence continues at coordinate 89,222 of QEPC01003229.1, forward strand.
TGGTGTCTGTTCTCTATGGCGGGGAACATTTGCTCGCCACACCACCTGAGACTGGGGGCCAAGTTGGTGGAGCAGTTGCTTTTCATCAAGGTGTTTGTCTGCTGCTGCTGCCATGGGTTCTGGTACCGGGTAATCCAATGTCTGCCACCACTCCACCAATGTCTGGTAGCCTACAATGCCTGGGCAACTAGGGGTGCCAGGACAGCCACCAAGCCCCAAACCTTCCCGGCCTCTGCTGCTGCTACCGCCGCTGGGTCTCAGATGGCCAGCCATGGTGCCATGGGCACCTCTGGGGGTCAAGCGCCAAGCCTGCCTGCCCGAGCAAGCCAGGGTGCAAAGCACCAAGCCTTCCCAGTCTCTGCTGCTGCTCTGCTGCTGTTCGGCCTCCGTCGCAGCAGAACTTTCTGAACGTTCGATGGGACCAAACTCCGCTGGACCGAACCTATGAATCCGCACGTAGTTTTCGGGCTGAACATCCGAACCCCGTTCTGTTTGCACATCCCTAGCACATGCGACATGCAGTGCGTGTGAAGATCTTGAACTGGGCCCAAAGTGCAAGGCCAATGCAACTTTGACAGATTTGTTAGACACCCAAACTCCAAACCTTTTGAAGGTTTTTACTTCTTTGCAGAGGTCTTTTTACATATTGCAGGAAAAGAGCTCACTTTTCAAGATCCTCTAAGGTGTTGATCATCGTAGCTTGACTTCATAAAACACATAAAAACACATGTGTAACTTTAATTTTGATTTTGACAAGACTAATCTGATATTTAAAGAAAAACTTGCACCTAAGTTGTTTACTCGATTCAGCAGCTTGCAGGACTGAGCCCCTTTAGGAGGAAACTCTAAGTCATCTTGGAGAAAAGTTATTTTTATCCTTGAGTTGGTAGTGTCACATGAAGGTGGGACCGGTTGCAATAAAATACTTGGGGCTACAATAGCAGAAAGCAAGAGACCCTTTCTTTAGCATCCCACTCTTCAATCTATGCCCTTTTTGCCCCAACAATAAACAGCCTATCACATGCCCCAAATGGCAGTGAATGGGCCACTTGTTTCACTCCCATCAAAGAAAAGTTCAAGGGCCAGGAATTTTTGCTCACAATATGGTTGCAAGCTAATTGTAACTGAGTGCCATGAGCAATAGATGCTGGGCGGGAAGAAAAGGAGCACCCGGCCTAGATTTCTGGGGCAACCATGGATAAAGGCATGAATGATGTCTCATGAGGTGAGACTAGCAGAGATGGCTATACATTTTTTAAATGTTATTTATTTATTTATTTATTTATTTAAAACTTGTATCCCACCCCTCCTGTCCAAAGGTAGCTTGGGTGGCAAGCAATACAAAGATTTAACAATAAAACATTTAAAACAAATCAACAAATTTCAAAACAAATCATAAAACTCACCCTCCTTTCCAAACTCTACCACCCAACCACCCACCCCCCCGCCCTCACCAAAAGCCTGGTGGAACAGCCAGGTCATACACAAACGTCAAAATGACAGGAGGGTGGGGGCCAACCGAGCCTCCTCTGGGAGCGAGTTCCACAGCACCCAAAAGGATCTAACATCAGTGGCCACACATCTCGCCCGGGGAACCTCCAAAAAGGCTCCCATAGACAATCTCAGGGGTCGCATGGGCACATGGGGAGTGAGGCGGTCCCACAGATAAACAGGGCCCAGGCTGTGAAGGGCTTTAAAGGTCAAAACCAGCACCTTGAACCTAGCCCGATGCTTTATAGGCAGGCAGTGTAGAGTCTGGAGTACAGGTGTCATGTGCTCCCTGCAGCCCGCCCCAGTAAGGAGACAGGCCACTGCATTCTGCACCAGCTGCAGCCTCTGGATGAGCTTCTCGGGCAGCCCCATGTAGAGCGCATTGCAGTAATCCAGCCTCGAGGTGATGAAGGCATGGATGACGGTGGCGAAGTCAGAGTCTGAGAGATACGTCCAAAGCCACCGGACAAGATGTAACTGCTGAAACGCACTCCCTGCCATGGCCACAACCTGAGATTCCAGGCTGAGACGTGAATTGAAGAGCACACCCAGACTCCATACCTGAGAGACCATGGGAGGGCGAACCCCCCCCACAAGAGGAGATTCATCCACTCCCAGGCCCCTCAGGCCCTTACCCACCAACTTCACCTCCATCCTGTCAGGATTCAGCTGCGGATGGCTCAATCTCATCCAAGCCCCCACAGCCGACAGGCACTGGGAAAATAAAGAGACTGCATGACCTGGGTCGATGGAAAAAGAGAGGTAGAGCTGAGTGTCATCAGCATACTGATGGCACTGCATGCCCTGAAACCTTCTCACAATTTTCCCTAACGTCTGCATATAGATGCTAAACAAGAGGGGGGACAGAATGGCACCCTGTGGGACTCCACACGTGAGGTCCCGGGGGGAAGACATACACTCCCCCAAGACCACCCAGTGAGTTCTTCCAGCCAGGAATGAACAAAACCAGTCCAAGACTGCTGCTCCAATCCAGGCACGATCCCACAGGCGAGTCACCAACACCTCGTGATCGACTGTGTCGAATGCAGCCAAAAGGTCTAGCAGGACCAGTAAGGTCTGACAACCCT
>QEPC01003229.1:93409-120702 GCA_003113815.1 Sphenodon punctatus
CCCTCACCAAAATCCTGGCGGAATAGCCAGGTCATACACAAACGTCAAAATGACAGGAGGGTGGGGGCCAACCGAGCCTCCTCTGGGAGTGAATTCCATAGCATGGGGGCAGCCACCAAAAATGATCTCACATCAGTGGCCACCCATCTCGCCCGGGGAACCTCCGAAAAGGTCCCCACGGACAATCTCAGGGGGCACACGGGGAGTGAGGTGATCCCGTAGATAGTCAGGCCCCAGGCCGCAAAGGACTTTAAAGGTCAAAACCACCACCTTGAACCTAGCCCGGTGCTTTATAGGCAACCAGTTCAGAGCCCAGAGCACAGGTATCATGTGCTCCCTGCAGCCCGCCCAAGTAAGGAGACGCGCCACATCATTCTGCACCAGCTGCAGCTTCTGGACCAGCTTCTCGGGCAGCCCCACGTAGAGTGTGTTGCAGTAATCCAGCTTTGAGGTGATGAAGGCATGGATGACATGGCGAGGTCAGAGTCTGACAGATACGACCGAAACCACCGGACAAGATGTAACTGCTGAAACGCACTCCCCGCCATGGCCACAACCTGAGATTCCAGGCTGAGCCGTGAATCAAGGAGCATACCCAGACTCCATACCTGAGAGACCATGGGAGGGTGCCAGGACGGCGCCCCCCCTGCACACACAAGAGGAGATTCAACCACTCCCAGGCCCTCACCCACCAACATCACCTCCATCTTGTCAGGTGTAGTTGGCTCAACCTCATCCAAGCCCCCACAGCCGACAGGCATTGGGAAAATAAAGAGATTGCATGGCCTGAAAAAGAGAGGGAGAGCTGAGTGTCATTAGCCTACTGATGACACTGCATGCCCTGAAACCCTCTCACGATCTCCCCTAATGGCTGCATATAGATGTTAAACAAGAGGGGGGACAGAATGGCACCCTGCGGGACTCCACACGTGAGGTCCCGGGGGAAAGACGTACACTCCCTCAAGACCATCTGGTGAGTTCTCCCGGCCAGGAACAAATGAAACCAGTCCAAGACCATCGTGCCAATCCCGGCACGGTCCCACAGGCGAGTCACCAACACCTCATGATCAACTGTGTCGAACACAGCCGAAAGGTCTCGCAGGACCAGTAAGGTCTGACGACCCATACCTTAGATGGCTCTCTTGCCTGAGTCAAGAAAACTTCTGCTATAGGTCTTCTCTAGTGCTGAAACTTGATTCTCACATTCTCTCTTTTCTTGATGAGAACTGGGGTTCTCGACTTGTTCTTGCAAACACAAACGAGCTGACAATTGTCTAGATTCCAGCTGAAAAAGGTGAGAATCTCACAAATAGCTCTTCCCTGGACCCAAACTGTGACTGACTCTCTGGGTTGGCTTCTCTACTGTGCTCCACACCTTCTCTCCTCTGCTCGGCTTCTCTGCAGGGGGAGGGGAAGTGAGTAGGCGGCATCATATTCCCCCCCCCAATGAAATTTTTAAAATCACTAAGCATGCGCAAAATGGCCCCTGAGGTCATTCTGCGCATGTGCATCCCTTTTCCAAAATGGTGCCAGCAGTGTCACTGCCATTTTGGAAAAAGGGAGCCAGTCTGTGCATATGCAAATGGTGCAGCACACGTGCAGAACAGCTGCCCTTTTCAAAAATGGTAGCAACGCTGTCTGTGCCATTTCGGTCAAGGGATGTGTATGCGTTGAATGGCCCCAGTGATTTATTATTAATTCATTATTATTATTAGAGAGATAACTTATGAGATTTCATACTGGGGCCGAGATCTCAGTCCTGGCTAAAATCTCAAGAGATATCTTGCAAGAATCAAAACTGATTCCTATTTCAGCACTAGTCTTCTCCCTTGCAATAGTAGCCCAGCAGGGCTTCCAGTGCTAGATGGGGACCCGTCATTGCTTCCAGTGCTAGATGGGGACCCATTCATTCCAGAAAACTCTGGAGAGCTGCCAGTGAAGTCCTGAGCCATCTGACTCCTACAGCTTCTGGCTCCAGATTTAGCCACTGACCAGAATCTCAGGCTTTTATATCCCTTAGTGTGGGCATGGTTACTGCAAGGCAGCTTGGCATAAGGGTCAGCATTCCCTATGTCTTTTTATACTTTCAGTGTTTGTGAGTAGTGCCCAACTTCCCTCACATTACATATATACATTGTTATTTATATGAGAGTATACTGCAATAATAAGCAGAACTGCCATACAGACATTAGAAACATAGAATTCATTTATGTTTTGTTTAATTACTAAAATGAATGATGACACGTTTGTTTTAGTAATTAAAATATGAAAACGACAGACCATGGTAATGGAAACAGATGAAAACAGAAAAAAAATGTACATTTTTGTTACCAAAATAAAGAAAAAAGGAAAAAAGAAAAACGGTGCATGTACAAAATGGCTACCAGGACAGTTATTCACATGTGCGCCCTTTCCAAAAATGGTGTTGGCAACATTACTGCCAATTTGGAAAAGGGAAGCTAGGGCTGAAACTTGATTCTTGGTTTATCATGTTTCTCAATTCGAATCACAATTCTTATGTCATTTTTGCAAACGAGAACGAGACAAGATTAGCTGGATTCTTGCAAAGAAGAGTGAGAATCTTGAAAAACAATATCCAGTGCTGATGGGGGCGGGGGGATGGGCAAGGACAGAGGGAAGAAGGAGGAAGACACACTGTTCTGTGCCCAGCTTTCTTACTTTGACTGGGGCTGGCAGCTGTCTTGGTGGGGAAAGTTTTCCAAAGGCAAATTTTCAGGAATGGGACAGGGAGAGCAGGAGGGAGAGGTCAGACTAAGCGGATATCTTTGCATTCTTTTGGCTAGCAGGAGTCAACAGCCAGTAGAATGCTGAAAAGCTATACTGAGCCCGCCTCTTCTCTTCATCTCTCCCCCATCACATCTGGAAGTTCTTTACAGATGGGAGGGGGAAGAGCAGGATGGAGGGGTCAGATCTTGACTTCATTCTATTGGCTAGTGTTCGGGGGGGATGGGGCAGCAGAGAAGAGAAGGGGTCAGGAGAGGAGGGGAGGGGGCAGGAATGGAGCTCAGCCTGAAGAAGCCTCTCACAAGGGTACCATGGGGTTGGTAATGCCCTCAGGGTCTTAGGCAGGCTTTCTCTCAGATGCTGAGAGCAACCCAGATCATCACAGGGCCAGAGAGGGTGAAGGGCTCCAAGAATGGGGACAAGAGGGGGAACACACTTGGAGAACGATCACACCTATACACACCGGGGTCTGGTGTTAGAGGGAGGGGCCAAGGTGCAGGGAAGGTGGGGACCCGGGGTCCCCTGGGGGTGAGGATCGGGGAACAGAACCAAAAAAGGGAAGGGAGACAAGGGAAGTGAGGATAATGCTCGCGTTCAGGAGAATGGAGGGGAAGGTTTGACCAGGGGGGGGGGAGGAGTGAGTGAGTGAAGCAGGGAGAAGGAACAATAAGGCAACATGCACTCACCAATATATCCAGGCACATGAAGGAAGGAGGATGGGGAGAGGCACTAAGGGCGCTTTTAAACGAGACCAAAAAGGCATCTGATCCTTTGATCAGCTGCCTTTCTTGGCGCTCGTCTAATTGCTGGGGCCGCTTGTTAATCCGCGTCGAAGGGGGCAGGCTCGCTTGCCCCCTCCGACGCGGATTCCCGAAGTGCCGGCTTTACACCGCACTTCCTGGTTCCCCGGGCGAGTGAGCATGCGCAGAAGGGCGCGCATGCATGCTCGCACTCTGCGCCGTGTCTGAACTGCAGACACGGCTCGCAGAGACTGCGCGGGGGGGAAAGCCGGCGTTTGATGATCCCGCTTGTAAGCGGGATCGTCTATAAATGCCCTAAGTCTCCAAGCTTGAACGAACAGATGCCACAGGGAAGCACACAGGGGGGACCAGACTCTCTTGCGATTACTGGCGGGGAGCTGTTGTTCTGCCGGCCTTTTATGCCCATGCTGTCCGCTTCCGGTTTGTAACGCTGGCTGGGTCTCTCCCCCTGGTGGTGCCCCGCCAGGTGCGCACTGCGCCGGGGTGGGGCTACCGCCTGGGATCTAGCCAGCACTGTTGTTGCCAGCGGTAGCAGCTGTGAAGCCTGTTTTTGGGCTTGGTCTGGAGGCACAGGGGAGTCCCTAGGACACTGGGTGGGTTTCCTCCGCCGTCCCCACTCAGATGCTTCCAGATGCTTCCTGTCACGCCGCAGCATGGTGTGACAACTAGCAGGAATCTAAGAACCCAATAGGATGCAGAAAAGCTGTGTTGAGCCCAGCTCTTTCCTTCATCTCCCCCCTCCCATCTATTTCCAGCCCAAGACAAGGTAAGCATGTGAAGATCAACTGCAGTACTCCATCCTGTTTCCAGATGGGAGGGGGGAGCTGAAGGGAAGAGGCACAGCTTTTCTGCATCCTATATTCCCACATGCCCCAGTCCCCAGTTTGTCTGTGATGTCCCAGACCTGATCCTGCACCAAATTATCTCACCCTGGCCCCACACCAACTTACCCAGACCTGACCCTGCAGTGACTCACCCAGACCTGACCTCAGCAGCCATGGCAACCCCTTATATCCTTTTCTCTAGGTTAAACATTTCTAGTTCATTCAGCCTTTCCTTGTATGACTTACATTTTAGGATCATTATCATCTTTGTTGCTCTCTTTTTAATCCTCTCCAATTTGTTGACATCCTTCTTGAAGTGGAGCATGCAAAACTGACAGAAGACTCCAGGTGAGATCTCACCAATGCAAAGTAAAGTAGCACTTTTACTCCCCATGTCTTAGCAAAGAATCATGTCTAATCCAGCTCAAAATTGTATTTGTCCTTTTGCAACAGTGTCACATTGTTGACCCATGTTTCATTTGTGATCTACTGTAACCCCTAGATACTTTCCTAGGGCACTACTGAATAATTATCAGCCATTTTATACTTCTACATCTCATTCCTCATTTTTGTGTGTAGTATTTACTTTTATATTTGTAAAATCTCATTTTGTTTCTTATGGTTCAAGTCTCTATCTAGAGTAGACCATTTTCTATTTCTGTCCTCTAAAGTGTTTTCAGCTGCTCAGTTTTGAGTCATCTGTGAATATGATGACTGCACTCTCCCCATATAATTAATGAAAAGGTTGAAGAGTACTGGACAAAGAACAGACTCTTATTTATTTGGGATTTTATCCCACCCATCCCCAAAGGATTAGGGTGGATATTATCATAAAAACAAACATATAAATTACAAAGGTAATGGGTGCAATCCAACAGGCCGTGTACATGGTCCACTGGAGCAATATCTGACCAGGCGGTGGGCACACATAGGTGCATGTGTAGCCCCCGCACAGCAAGCCATTCGGCACAAAAGGGCACCCCTGCTAATACACCTCCCGTCCCGAGCCCACACACTTAGGGGATGGAGCGGGCATGACTCTTGCTTCATTGGCTGAGGGCTGTGTGGGCTTGGGAGAGGGGGTCGTATCATCAGGGGCACCCCATTGCGCTAAGTGGCTTGCTGCATGGGGGTGTGCATGTGCAAATGTGCGCCGGCGTACGTTAAATGTGCCCAGCGTGGGCGCAGTTTATTATGAGTTGTTGGATTGCATCCAATATTCATAAAACCACATAAAATACTTATACCCCCTTTCCTGCCACATATTAACCCTGCCTTTCAAATATCTGGCCAAATGAAGAGGTCTTACACTGTCTCCAGAAGATGCTTAGATGGCTTTGGTGAACTGAACCCCAAAAGGAAGGGAATTCCAGAGTCATGGAGCAGCCACCAAGAACATCTCTCCTGCTTGTCCAGGTCATATGGACCAGAACCAATGATGGATCCTGCAAGAGAGCTCTCTCAACTGACCTTAGAAGCCGTGGTGGGACATAAAAGAGAAGGCTGTAGGGCCCAGGTCGTTAGAAATGTATAGGTCAAAATTGTGCCTGGAATGATATTGGCAGTGAGTGCAGACTCTGGGTNCTTGTTAATCCGCGTCGAAGGGGGCAGGCTCGCTTGCCCCCTCCGACGCGGATTCCCGAAGTGCCGGCTTTACACCGCACTTCCTGGTTCCCCGGGCGAGTGAGCATGCGCAGAAGGGCGCGCATGCATGCTCGCACTCTGCGCCGTGTCTGAACTGCAGACACGGCTCGCAGAGACTGCGCGGGGGGGAAAGCCGGCGTTTGATGATCCCGCTTGTAAGCGGGATCGTCTATAAATGCCCTAAGTCTCCAAGCTTGAACGAACAGATGCCACAGGGAAGCACACAGGGGGGACCAGACTCTCTTGCGATTACTGGCGGGGAGCTGTTGTTCTGCCGGCCTTTTATGCCCATGCTGTCCGCTTCCGGTTTGTAACGCTGGCTGGGTCTCTCCCCCTGGTGGTGCCCCGCCAGGTGCGCACTGCGCCGGGGTGGGGCTACCGCCTGGGATCTAGCCAGCACTGTTGTTGCCAGCGGTAGCAGCTGTGAAGCCTGTTTTTGGGCTTGGTCTGGAGGCACAGGGGAGTCCCTAGGACACTGGGTGGGTTTCCTCCGCCGTCCCCACTCAGATGCTTCCAGATGCTTCCTGTCACGCCGCAGCATGGTGTGACAACTAGCAGGAATCTAAGAACCCAATAGGATGCAGAAAAGCTGTGTTGAGCCCAGCTCTTTCCTTCATCTCCCCCCTCCCATCTATTTCCAGCCCAAGACAAGGTAAGCATGTGAAGATCAACTGCAGTACTCCATCCTGTTTCCAGATGGGAGGGGGGAGCTGAAGGGAAGAGGCACAGCTTTTCTGCATCCTATATTCCCACATGCCCCAGTCCCCAGTTTGTCTGTGATGTCCCAGACCTGATCCTGCACCAAATTATCTCACCCTGGCCCCACACCAACTTACCCAGACCTGACCCTGCAGTGACTCACCCAGACCTGACCTCAGCAGCCATGGCAACCCCTTATATCCTTTTCTCTAGGTTAAACATTTCTAGTTCATTCAGCCTTTCCTTGTATGACTTACATTTTAGGATCATTATCATCTTTGTTGCTCTCTTTTTAATCCTCTCCAATTTGTTGACATCCTTCTTGAAGTGGAGCATGCAAAACTGACAGAAGACTCCAGGTGAGATCTCACCAATGCAAAGTAAAGTAGCACTTTTACTCCCCATGTCTTAGCAAAGAATCATGTCTAATCCAGCTCAAAATTGTATTTGTCCTTTTGCAACAGTGTCACATTGTTGACCCATGTTTCATTTGTGATCTACTGTAACCCCTAGATACTTTCCTAGGGCACTACTGAATAATTATCAGCCATTTTATACTTCTACATCTCATTCCTCATTTTTGTGTGTAGTATTTACTTTTATATTTGTAAAATCTCATTTTGTTTCTTATGGTTCAAGTCTCTATCTAGAGTAGACCATTTTCTATTTCTGTCCTCTAAAGTGTTTTCAGCTGCTCAGTTTTGAGTCATCTGTGAATATGATGACTGCACTCTCCCCATATAATTAATGAAAAGGTTGAAGAGTACTGGACAAAGAACAGACTCTTATTTATTTGGGATTTTATCCCACCCATCCCCAAAGGATTAGGGTGGATATTATCATAAAAACAAACATATAAATTACAAAGGTAATGGGTGCAATCCAACAGGCCGTGTACATGGTCCACTGGAGCAATATCTGACCAGGCGGTGGGCACACATAGGTGCATGTGTAGCCCCCGCACAGCAAGCCATTCGGCACAAAAGGGCACCCCTGCTAATACACCTCCCGTCCCGAGCCCACACACTTAGGGGATGGAGCGGGCATGACTCTTGCTTCATTGGCTGAGGGCTGTGTGGGCTTGGGAGAGGGGGTCGTATCAGCAGGGGCACCCCATTGCGCTAAGTGGCTTGCTGCATGGGGGTGTGCATGTGCAAATGTGCGCCGGCGTACGTTAAATGTGCCCAGCGTGGGCGCAGTTTATTATGAGTTGTTGGATTGCATCCAATATTCATAAAACCACATAAAATACTTATACCCCCTTTCCTGCCACATATTAACCCTGCCTTTCAAATATCTGGCCAAATGAAGAGGTCTTACACTGTCTCCAGAAGATGCTTAGATGGCTTTGGTGAACTGAACCCCAAAAGGAAGGGAATTCCAGAGTCATGGAGCAGCCACCAAGAACATCTCTCCTGCTTGTCCAGGTCATATGGACCAGAACCAATGATGGATCCTGCAAGAGAGCTCTCTCAACTGACCTTAGAAGCCGTGGTGGGACATAAAAGAGAAGGCTGTAGGGCCCAGGTCGTTAGAAATGTATAGGTCAAAATTGTGCCTGGAATGATATTGGCAGTGAGTGCAGACTCTGGGTGTTGTTAATACATGGGCTGGGAGCCTGCCTTAGACTGTAGTGGCTGCACAGAGCTCCCATGCAGACGTCTCTCACAGGTCCTGCATGGGGAGAACAACAAATGGGCAGACTGTGGTCTGCCCCTCCTCCACTGAGTTGTGGGCCCTTTTTACATGTGCAGCAGCACGGGGTGTGTGTGTCAGTGTGCGTGGGGGGGGGAGGGTGTAGACAAGTGCACACCCATCTACACCCACCCCATACCCATCAACGCACATGGAACAATTGCCATTTTCACTGGTTGCTCTGTGCGTGGGGGATGGGTGTAGATGGGTGTGCATGCGCATGTACGCACACACACACCCTGCCGTGGGATTTATATGGTCAGCACACACACATGAACACCCAGATTTCTGGGAGTTCATGCATGGGTTCCGCCCGTGTAAAAAGGGCCGTGGTCGCTCTAGCAACTCTCTAGGCTGTGCCCGCATCTCTATGGTGGAGAATGTGCAAGCCTCAGACAGGCAGCATTCCTATGGGCACCCATTGCCCCAGTTTTACCTGAATTTGCCTTCATGGTGGGCTCCACATTTTGTGGATTGAGACCGTATGGAGTGGCTCCGGGGTGAACATCTGGCAGCCATAGAACAGATGAACATGGGGATCCAAAACTAATGGGGCCAGATATGGAGCAAGGGTGTAATGTGGAGGACTGGTGTAATGTGTTCACAGCAATACACCCCAAACAAAAGGCAGGCCAGCACGTTCTACACCAGCTGCAGCCCCCAAACAGTCTTCAAGGGCAGTCCCACATAGCGTTCATTGCCTTCATTACATTGAGGCAAGACTACTGCATGGTTGACCATGGTCAGGTCCATATCTGAAAGAAATTATCACAGCCTTCTCACCAGATGGAGCTGGTGAAACCAACTCCTGGTCATGGTTGCAAACTGATGCAATTCCAGATCCAAGAGCATTCCAAGGCTGCAAATCTTAGTGACCAAAGGAAGATGGAACCTATCAATGACAGGCGTCCCTATGTTTCCCAGGTCATATGGCCCACCAACTACCACCACCTCAGTCTTATCTGGATTTGGCTTCAGTTGGTTTACCCGCATCCAGTCTCCATTGGTAGCCAAGCACTGAGTAAGCAGCGAGACTGCAGGATTTGGGTTGGATGAAAGGCAGTGCACCCCAAATCTATGCATGATCTTGCTCAGTGGCCTCAGCTACACATTGAACAAGAAGAGAGACAAGATGGAACCCTGAAGGACCTCAGCTGATGCTTCTTCCCAGTATGAGAGAAATCTAGGACACATTTCTTCAGCTTTTTTATGCTTTCCATGTGGAACTATGTCAAAAGCCATCCTCAAATATGGTATGAGGGATATTATGTGTGCTGCACGCCCTTTGTTCCCTAAGAAAGTTATCCTGTCAAAGAAAGAAACTAATTAAGAAATGCATGTTGGTTACTAATATTCATCCTATTTTCCTCAAGGTTGTCACAAACAGATTGTTTTACAATTTTTAATTTCTTCCCAAGTGGTGAAATGTTGACTGGTCTATAATTCCACACTCCTCCTTTTTAAATAAGAGACAGTATGTTTGCTCTTCTCCTGTGTCATTACAGATTTTATTGCTCTTTTCCCTCTTTTTAACCAACTTCCATCTTCTTAATTTTGTAGCACTAGAAACTTGAGCCACCTTAGCTACTGTATATACATGTCAAGACAGTGCACCATCAGAAGTGGAGATGCTAAGTATGGCCTAAGCAGTATGCATTAGCTGGCATAGGACAAACATAAATTACTCAACAAATCTAGTACTCCCGGTTTTTACACTTTCCTTCTGAGATCACATTTGGAAACCAAAAGGAAAGTTGACACCTGTAACAAAATCCTCACCAATCTGACCACACCAAGGCCAGGTCCCGGCCTGTTTATCCTCCAATCAACTGCACATGCTGAATATTTTTGTCCAGTATGAGAAGGATCCCCACACTCAGGGGAGCAGAAAATCCTGTGTTAGCCACCCCGAGCTGCATGAGGTAGGATGGGTGAGGGGTATTAAACTGTAAAATAAATAAATAAATATAAATAATGCATTAATCACTAATTATTGTTATGTTACTGAATACCTTAAGCCTAAAAACCTACATACATATCCTTTCTGGCATTGTTTCTCCTGATATATGCTGAGAGGTTGTGAATAGAGTTCAATATGAAAGACATTGGGGCCAATCACAAACCCTGCAGATGGGCACGTGTGTACAGGCTGTGTGCAGCCCATACACACCTCCATTACAGGGACTGTGGCATGCGTATAAATGGCATGGAAATCGTATGGAAGCCATGAGCATGATTTCTGGATCATGCCCAATGAGGCTTGAGACACCTGATGTATAACAAAACTCCCAACAAGGAGCTGACTGAATCACAACAAAGTTTTCTTGCCTCTGTGAACCACACTCAAAGATCACCTAAACAGTAGGGGTGGGAATTCCGGTTCTCCCATGATCCGATATTGCTGGTATTTGGGTGTATCGGCTTAATCCGATAAATACGATATTTACCTGTACCTCCATACTGGATTTTTAACATTGGCCATGGTTCCGGATTTTTTACATTGCTGCCATTGAAGTCAATAACCACAATGTAAAAAATCCGGTACCGCAGCCAATGTTAAAAATCCGGTATGCCGATACCAGTAAATCCGGTACCAGGGAGATCTGATACTGGTACATCCAGTATCCAGTATTCTCCCCGGTATCCCACCCCTACTAAACAGAGAGAAGGGTACAGATAAGATGCATCACTCCAGGCTGTAAAACAACACTGTAGGCCTGTGTCCTTTGGCTTCCATATGGCAAGACCTTCTACCTACTGCAGATCAACCTTGGCAGAGATGCTGTTGCCTCAGACAACATTGCATTTGAGTTGGCTAATCAAGGAGTTCACTGAAGAAGGAGAGTTTCATCATTGATTTATTTCATTTTATTACTAGGCTACACCTCTCACACAAGGCGATGCGGGGCCGTGAACAATATGAGCAGTAAAACAACAGTATAAAACAATATAACAATACATTATAATAATATAAAATACATATTAAAATAATCAAGTTCCACACAGTCTGTCATAGAACACTATCCACTCATTAACCCACCTGCACCATCTTGGAAAACGGCTGCACGTGTGCAAAGTGGTTTGAGACCTCCCAAGATCTCACTGCCAATTCTTGATTCTCACAAGATTCTCATGTGAATACTTTCTTACTTCAGCCCTAGTGTTACCCAATCCAACTTTTGGGAAAGAATCCAAGTCCTATTGTAAATAGGCATATATATTTTTTATTGCTATTCATGATAACTTTCTGTCCACACTAACCTGATTAGATCTGAAGAATATTCATGCACTAACTCCACTTTTTACAATGGAGATGATTTAGGTGACCTTGTTGCAACTACTCAGCATCTATTGAAGGAGTTGTCTTGGATTTCTATTTTGCTTTTGCAGGTATACAGTCCAGATGGATGACGGAAATTGTGAGAGCAGGCATGAGATAAGATCTCGCCTTTTGAGATCTTCTTGGACTTTTGATCCTTATGCCACACGTATTCCATTTCACCTCAGTGGGGCGAATCTCAAGCTCTGCACAATGAAGTTTCCATGAGGCACAATGTGTCCACAAAGGAGGTCTGTGTGGCTGAGCATGAGGCTGTGCATGGGATCATCCCCACCATGTATTTTTATATGGATGAGGAGCCTGACGAAGCCCAGAGCTATTCCGATGGCCCACCACAATGGCCGTCAGTTATCAGCTCCACCTGGGTCCATACCAGATGGGCCAGTGATATACGCGGGCAGTGGGATGTCCATGTGGCACTTCCCCTCCCACATGGTAGGTAGGGGTGTGCATGTCATTTTTGTTATTAAAATAATGATAATGAAAATTGTCATTTTTGTTGTTATAACAACAAAAACTAAAAATAATAATAATGAAAATAGAAATGGAAACGACTTTTTATTTTTGAAATAAAGGGGGAAAAAATGAAAAACTCTATAACATTTTTGTTTCTTATCCAATTCTGATGAAGCCTGGGGAGATTATATCACCAACAGAGGGCACTATGTGTACCAATTTTCAAGAAGGTTAGATAAAGGGAACTGATTTTAGAATCAATTGAATGTTGTGATTTTAAGAAAAGCTCCATAGACATTCATGGTGACAACTTCTTTATCTTCCATCCAATTTGCATTAAACCAGTGACTATTATGTCCCTCCAGGCTCTTAACACTCCTGCCAATTTTCAGATGGTATAAGACATTAACTTGAAAATATATTTCCAGGTGTAACATTTGTATATTCCATCCTGTCAACAAGGCATTTGGCAGGAATGTATCCCATACGAACCTTGTCATCTCTGCCAAACTACAGGACAATTTGATAAAGGGACCCAATTTTGTAAGCAATTAAAGTTGTCCCCTTGAAGATGATTATTCAGATAAGTAGCAGCACATGCAGTGCCAGTCAGAGGCACCTGGCATGGTAGGGGGAGGGAGGCTGTAGGAGGTAGGATGTGGAGCAACCCAAAAGACTGACAGACACATTCACTGGCCAATTACTGCATGCTTCTAGCTTTACAGGACAAATCAGTAGTGGCTTCAAGGCGGGCATAAGGGGTGGCCCTCAGGCGGACATCGAAGGGACATAACTGGGACTTTGGGGATAGCATCCCATCAATCAAGAGACATGGTTTAGACATCCAGGCTGGCCAATTATCATCACAATCACATCCTGCAGCACTGTGACAGAGGACATAAGAGAATCTCTCTCTATTGACTCTTTCCTAAACAGATACTTCTGACTTCCCAGTAATAAGTGGGGGAGAGATGTTGGAATGGTCACAGCACAGAATGAGGATATTTGGATGACATTTCTGCTGGCATCACAAAACGATCTTATACCATGACACATGAGAGAACCCCTGGAATAGGCTCCTTCTCTGCATAGGCTGTGCAGGCATATAAAATTGGCACCTTTATCAAAGCTTTCTGATATTTGGCAGAGATGATCATGAAAGTGTGACATACAGCCTTGCAAAATCTGGTTGGACTACAAAGATGTTACAGTCAGACATATATTTATAAGTTAATTGCTTATACAACCAGGACCCTTTATCCAATTCCTCAGAAAGTTGGCAGTGATAGTAAATTTTGGAAAGGGTATAAACTTGCCAAGTTTCATCTACATTAAAGATTGGATAAAGAATGTATATGTAGATTTTTGCAAAATAATATAATTCAACGGCTTATAAAATTGGATTCCTGTATTCAATCCTTTGGAATTTGGTACACTTAATGCCAAGTCCTCCAGGTTTCAGCCAAATATAATGAAAAACAAAAAAGTTACAGCTGAAAATTTGTTTTCCATTTAAACCAATGGAAAACAAAAACAAAAGCAAAAATGAAAAATTGATATTTATGAAAACGAAAACAACAGATTTAAATAACGAAAACAAAAAACAAAAACAAAAAATGACATTGGCCCCTGGTGCACACCTCTATGGTAGAGTTGTGGGCACTCACCCAATGCTTTAGGCTGCTGTCCATGAAGTTGTGGTGCTGTATCGGGCAATGGACAGATGAGCATGGAGCTACACCATGAATCCCACCAACATGTGCAGCAGCACCACATTAAGCTATTGCCCCAGGTTTGGCTGGCTAGCCTGCTGTGCATGACATCCTCCTAGATGTTGCAGAGTACACTGTGCTGGGCTGCCTTAGAGCAGCCCCAGCCTGCTCAGGGTGCACATCTGGTGGGAATCCTTTAGACAGACTAGTCAACTCGGGGATGACCGGGTCACCCATGGGAACCTGAAGAGCAGCTGTTTGTTTACACCCATTGTGAGCTCTTTGACAAATTTCTGGCTGTTACCACTGCTTTCCTGACTTTCATATTCCAAAATGTTTCATAACCTCAGAATATAATCTGCCAGATTCTTTTCTCTCTTCATACAGTCAAAAAAAAGACTAAACTCTTTTTAGGACCCTGAAACTATCCCAGACCAAATCCCACAGCCATTTGAAAGGGTCAGTAATAGGGGGCAGAAGCCTATTCCGCACTCTCTTCAGATTCCATGTCCCAAATCAAAAGTAGTACCTCTTCTGAATTTGAGCTCAGATGTCAGACATGTTCTCTTGACCTCAAAGGCACTAACCTTCAACGAGATCTGCATCCAGGCTATTTAGGACAAAACGTAGGGTGTTTTTAAACAAGACACATCCACGCATCCCCCCCCCGCCCCCCATCCATGCATCTAACTGCTCATGTGATGGTGGTGTGTGGGGAGGCACGCTCCCATGGCCCACACAGTGGTCACTCATGGACATGCACGGAGCACTCCTGAAGAATCAGAGTGCCCCATGCGAGTCAAGGTGACAACCTCCGTGGATAGGGCAGCTATGCTGGGAGCTACTCATCTGAAGCACTCCCCTCGTGCAGTGTGTGTGTGTGTGTGTGCGCTCTGCAACCACACCACTCAACAGCCATAGACCCACCACCCCCACAGTGCTCATTTAAAAGCTTCCATAGCTACACTGCAGTGGACTCTACGGTCTTGAGAACCCTGGGTTTCACTTTGACTACACACACCAGAGCTCATTTGCTCTCATCCAGTCAGGGGTCCATCCACCAGTCCCCAGTATCCACCTGGGAATGGAACCTTTCCTCTTTTGCTGGAAAGCAAACAGGCTCCATCCTTCTAATGACCTTCCAGTAGTATCCTTTTCCTTAGCTCTACTACCAGAGCTACCTGGTCCTTTATCCTGGTCCTCAGACTAGGGGACAGGGATGAAGGTGGCCCCGGTTAAGCTCTGACTGACTAGTGTTTTCTTATACGCTAATCAGTTGATGCGAAAAGGGTGGGTAGAGGACTGGTCCTTCCTCACTGATTCTGCATATGGAGTAGCAGCCTCATATACTGCTCACTTGAATTGTTATAATAAACAAGTTTTAGTAAACATGGAGAAATTTGCACTGTACTGGTTCATTTAAATGAATGCATTCATTTTCACATTCTGTAATCTTCTACAGTGCAGGCAGGTAGAGTAAAATCTTCCCTACAACCAATGTTCCTCAATCCTGTTTCATAAACATTATGATTCTACCTCCTCAGTTTGTTCCTTCTGCTCAAGCAGCCTACAGCAACATTCTATTGTTTATTTTGCTTTTATCATCTTTGCTGTATTTTGCTTGAATTCCCTTGAGGTTTAATGGTTTGCTTCCACCTATAGTTCCTCTTGTATCTCGTTCATACCCAAATCTTCCTTTAGGCATAAGGTCACTCTTCACTTCTGTTCTTGCCAATATCTTTAAAATAGCATAGATTTCACAATAATTATTTTTTGTTTCTCCTTTTGGATAAAGGAGGATTCTTAGTAACAGCTACTGCCAGAGGTTCCTCACATCTTTGATAAAATACAATTTCCTTATTGACTCTTATATGGCACTTATTAAATGCTTGCCATGTGGTTCTATGTTAAGGAGAAATGTATTCGCTAGATACGTTTAGATACAAATACTGCAGGAGCATACAAATACTCATGTTCTTCTTACACCAGGATTATTTGCCAGTTACCATGGATTAAATACCTTGTTTAAAATCAGAGGTAAATGCTTAAATTAGATAAGCACACTAGAATTCAGGAGCTGTGTATTTACTCCAAACTGAGGGAGAGAGTGAATGAATGTAGTGTAAAAGACCCCAGGGCATCATGCCTTGTAAGGAGAAGCCATAAATCACATAACACAGGAATTGGTGAAGGAATTAGACAAAAGCTTCTCACTGGAAATCTGTAGAAGATTAACACCTAACTATTTTATTACCATTTGAAATTTTGAAACAGAAAAGATATGCAGATGGTGGTTTATCAGTTTATGAATGTTACCAGACAATGATATGCATGTTCTCAGCCAGCACTTGATGGCTCATTATACATGTTTTTTTTATGATTGGGCACGTGAGCAGCTACCCATCAGTATCCGTCCACCAGCTATCCCATGGATGATATCCCCGAACTGCATTATGGACCTATCTATGTCCCTTGATGCATCTTGGATGGATGCATTTATCTACAGTGTGCAATGCAACCTGGAGTGCATAGTCTTTTGTGGATAAAGGGTACATGAAGTACAAGCTTCTCTTCTGTTCCAGTCAGGAGTCTGATTCTGCAATTGCCAACTCCCAACATTTGCATCTTACATTCTGCATCTTCTTGATTCCTAGCTAGTCTTCTGGTCTTCATCATCTGAAATGATGATGGGTGGGTTCCTCCTTTTTCATGGATTCCCTCTATAGGGTTGTAGCG
Source organism: Sphenodon punctatus (assembly GCA_003113815.1). Taxonomy (NCBI): domain Eukaryota; kingdom Metazoa; phylum Chordata; class Lepidosauria; order Sphenodontia; family Sphenodontidae; genus Sphenodon; species Sphenodon punctatus. The sequence continues at coordinate 110,022 of QEPC01003229.1, forward strand.
AAAGCTCTTGCATGCAAAGAAAACATTGCCTGAAATTGCAGCTGAACCTCCTGGCAACCATGTGCCTAGCACTCATGGAAATAGGCAAGATAGGCTCCTTCGGTCTGCCGGGGGTGTCTTCCTGGAGGTCCCCCGTGTTAAGCGGGGGGCCACAATGGAGAGGACATTCTTGGTGGCCGCGCCGCGCCTTTGGAACTCCCTCCCAGAGGAAGCTCGCCGGGCCCCAAGCCTTTTAACATTCCGGCGAATTTGTAAAACCTGGCTGTTTGCCCAGGCCTTGGAGGGGGGGGAGGAGTTAGGGTTTTGTATCCCCCTCCACCCTTATTTATTGTATTATTTATTTTTATGTTCCCTGGTCCTGTTTTAATTATTGTAATTTTATGAGTGTTTTAAAAATATTTTATAGTTGTATTTATATATATATATATATATATATATATATATATATATATATATATATATATATATGAGACTGTAAGCCGCCCCGAGGTGTTTCAGGAGGGGTGGGGTATAAATGTGAGCAAATAAATAAATAAATATGGTTGGGGGCCTCACAGTGCCCCTTACACAATGGGGTGTGCAGATCATTTTTGTTATTCATTATTGCAATAATAATAATGAAGAAAAATAATAATGAAATCAATAACACTAACAGTAGTGGTTATTGATTTTGTTAATGCCTGACAGGTGTTTTGGGGAGGGAAATGTTGAGAGGGGAGGAGGGAGCAGACATCTCGGAGCCAGAAATAGTGTAGAAGTGATTGTGGATAATACACTGAAATCCTCAGCCCAGTGTGCTGCAGCAGTCAAAAAATCAAATAGAATGTTAGGAATTATTCACCAGGGAATAAAGAATAAAACTGAGGATGTCATAATGCCTCTATACAAATCAATGGTGCGACCACACCTTGAATATTGTGTGCAGTTCTGGTCACCCCATCTAAAAAAAGAAATAGTGGAACTAGAAAAGGTACAGAGAAGGGCAACAAAAATGATCCAGGGTATGGAACAGCACCCGTATGAGGAGAGGCTTGATAGGTTGGGGCTCTTCAGCTTGGAAAAGAGACGACTGAGAGGAGATATGATAGAGGTCTATAAATCATGAGTGGTGTGGAACTTGTAAACAGGGAACGGTTATTTACCCTCTCAACTAGTACTAAAACTAGGGTACACTCCATGAAACTCACAGGTGGCAGAGTAAAAACAAACAAAAAAGTACTTTTTCACTCAGCATACAATTAGGTTGTGGAATTTACTGCCAGAGGTGGTGGTCAAGGCCAGCAGTATAGCTGAGTTTAAAAGAAGTTTGGACAAGTTTCTGGAAGATAGGTCCATTAGCAGGTATTAGTCAGATAGGATTGGGGAATAAAACCCTTTACTGTTGGGAGTCTGGGGATGACCCACAGGGAATGGATAGCTGGTGACCTGTTGTGTGCTTCTCCCAGGTCCCTGTGATTGACCACTGTCCGAGACAGGATGATGGGTTTGATGGACCGTTGGTCTGACCCAGTATGGCACTTCTTATGTTAACTCTTGAACTGGGCCTGTGATGGGAGGGGAAAGGAACTGATGGATGTAATCGCTGGCCAACGAGCAGCATAAGCAGGTCCCAGGCAGAGGCATGGCACCCTATGATTGCTCAATGCCTCCTGCCTCCCAGAACCAATCGTGGGGGCTCTGGGGAAGACACTGCAACCCTTTATGTTGCAGGGCCAGGCTTTTTTACTCTTTGTTCTGTGTTAGCTCTTGCTGCGACAGATTACGTTTACAGAACTCTGGTGCTTACACTAAAAAATCTTCCTCAGCCCTCAATATTATACCTTTCATTTTCTTATACCCTTTATTTTACCTTTTACCTTCTCCTGTCTGTCTCTCCCTGTACAGATATAGGTTTAGGTATATAGATGGATATATATTACAGCTATAGATAATATAGGTAGAGATTAGATAATTTCCCTATAGCATTATAGGAAAGGAATAGGATAGATAGAACACATAGCAGTTTCTTGATATAGATTCTTGGATAGGAATATATTTCATATAGTATAGGTTATTAGAAGTGGTTTAGGTTAGATATGCATTAGTAATTTTTTATATTGTCATTGTGCACTTATTACTACTGTATTATAATGAGAAATGGAGGAAGGAGTTCAACTTCTGAGAAGTCTGGGGCAGGTGTCTGCTGGTACCTTCTGCAACTAGTGACAGTCCATAACGGAAATGATACTGAAAACAAAATCTTCGTTATCGCTCAAAATCGATACTGATAATTACACCGATCACACATAACAAAAATTCATTATTAACAACAACAAAAATGAACATTTTTATTAACAAAAAACAAAAACAAAAAATGACATGGGTCCCTGGTGCACACTCCTATACACATCCTGACATCCATGGGAGTATGGCCACCCACAGCCACCAGATTAATTCATTATCTATTTGCTCTGACATGATACACTTTCACTTTGTCAGCCATTGCTCATTGACTTCCTCTCCTCCTTCAGTGACCGTTCTGACAATGACCAACGGATGTGTGATGTGTCACTAACTGGGCCAGTGGTTCTCTAGAAGGAACACCAACCAGCTGAACTCACAGGATGACACTGAAAAACGTTGTTGGAATGGCTTCTTGGATGCAGGACCCAAACAGTCAGTTCAGTAACCCTGTGATACCCCTTGGATTGCATCCCAGCTCAGTCAGGGGGGCCAATCTGGCTTTGACACCGAAGTGGGCTATATTGACCTTATGTGACCACGTACTCATTGAATGGGTGGAGTTCTGGAGAAGTCCATATTTTCCATGAATCATCTCAATGCATTTGGTTGGCATGAACTGAATTATGGTATACTCACAGGGCATGGAACACATCTCAGAAAGGGTTGGAAAAGTTTCTGGAGGATAGGTCCATTAGCAGCTATTATTAGACAGGTAGGTTTGGGGAACGTAAGCTTTTACTGTCGGGAGCTGGGAATGAACAACAGATAATGGATTGCCCCATAGTGACCTGTTGGGTACTTCTCCAGGTGACTGAGATTGGACAGTTTGAGACAAGTGCTGGACTCGATGGACTATTGGTTTGACCCAGTATGGCACTTATGTTCTTACTTTTCAGACAAAATTGCTCATATTCACCACGACTTTGGTACAATCATTTCTATGGCAGATCCAGAGTTTGAGGCTGTGGAGGTCCAGACGTGTCATTTTTATTATTTATCTATTTTATTTATTTATTCAATTTGTATCCCGCCCCTCCTGCGAACAGCTCGTGGTTGCTAACAAGTTAATTATAAAACAATTTATAAATTTATAAACAATATAATAATAAAACTAATCCATAAAAACACTACAATAAAACGGGCTGGGATAATAAATAAATAAGGGTGGGGGAAGATAAAACACCCCCTCCCCCATCCCACCCCCCTCCCCAAAGGCCTGGGTGAACAGCCAGGTCTAACAGATTCGCCGAAATGTCAAAAGGCTTGGGGCCAGGTGAGCTTCCTCTGGGAGGGAATTCTAGAGATGCGGCCCGGCCACTGAGAATGCCCTCTCCATTGTGGCCCCCCGCTTAACACGGGGAACCTCCAAGAAGGCACCCCCGGCGGACCGAAGGAGCTGCTCTGGGGCACAGAGGGCGAGGGGGTCCCTGAGGTATGAGGGGCCCAGACCGTGAAGTGCCTTGTATATTAACACCAATACCTTGAACCTGGCTCAGCATGCTATCGGCAGCCAGTGCAGAGTCCGGAGCACCGGTGTTATATGCTCCCAATGGCCTGTCCCTGACAGGAGGCAGGCCACCACATTCTGCACTAGCTGCAGCCTCCGAACCAGGAACAAGGGCAGCCCCACGTAGAGCGCATTGCAGTAGTCCAGCCTCGAGGTGACGAAGGCATGGATGAGGGAGGCCAGGTCCGGGCCGGAGACGAATGGACGCAGCCTCCGCAACAGATATAACTGGTGGAAGGTGGCTTTCGCCACTGCCTCCACCCACCGCTCCAGGCAGAGGTCCGCGTCCAAAATCACTCCCAGACTCCAAACCTGTCGAGCTATGGGAGGGCGAACCCCCCCAACCAGGGGGGCCGACATCTCCCTCACTCTCCCCACCACCATCACCTCTGTCTTATCAGGGTTGAGCTTCAGTCTGCTCTGCCACATCCACTCCGCCATGGCATCCAAACACTGGGATAGCAACAAGACGGTAGGGTCTGGGTCAGCTGAAAAAGAGAGGTACAACTGAGTATCATCAGCATATTGGTGACATCGCACCCCGAACCCTCTCACAACCTCTCCCAAGGGCTGCATGTATACATTAAACAATAATGGAGACAGAATAGAACCCTGCGGAATGCCACAGGATAAGGTATGGGAGCAAGATGACTCAGCTCCCAGCACCACCCACTGGCTTCTCCCTGAGAGGAATGAGCGGAACCATTCAAGAACAGTCCCGTCCAGACCCCCTAGGTCTCAATAGCAGCCCATGCCTCAATAGACCCCCCAGGCCTCAATAGCAGCCCATGGTCCACGGTATCAAAAGCGGCTGAGAGATCTAGCAGGTTGAGAAATGTTGAACATCCTGCATCCATCTCCTGGTGGAGGTCGTCAACAAAGGCCACCAACGCCGTCTCGGTGCCATAGCCGGGGCGGAAACCAGATTGGAAAGGGTCCAGGAACCCAATGCTGTCTAGATGTGCCTGGAGCTGAGTCGCCACCACCCACTCAATAACCTTCCCTAAAAAGGGAAGGTTAGAGACAGGACGGTAGCTGGCGAGCGCATCCACATCCAACGATGGTTTCTTCAGCAGGGGGCGCACCACAACCTCCTTGAGACAAAGCGACAACCTCCCCTGCTGCAAGGACGCATTGATTACCCTCGCCAGCACCGTCCCCAACGTCTCCCTAGAGGCTTTCACCAACCAGGATGGGCACGGATCGAGTTCACAACTGGTGGCTCACACAGACCCCAGGACATCCGCCGCATTGGCTGGTGTCACTTCCTGAAACTCCCCCCACAAAGTTGGACCAGACGCGGCCTCCACCCCCTTGTGCTCTCCGACCACTGCCCCTAATCCAGCATCAAAGTCGCTCTGAATCCGAGTGATCTTGTCTGCGAAGTAGGTGACAAACTGCTCACAGCGGGCCTGGGACATGTCCCCGTCCAGGCGGAGGGAGGCTGGACTGACCAGCCTCTGCACCACCTGAAACAGCTCTGCCGGGCGTGAATTTACAGACGCTATGAGGACAGCAAGGAACTACCTCCTTGCTGTCCTCACAGCCTCAACATAGGACCGCAAATGGGCCCTATGGAGATGTCGGTCGGAGTCAGATCGAGTCTGACCCCAGCGTCACTCCAGCCTCCTGCCTACTCGCTTCATAGACCGCAGTCCCTCAGTAAACCAAGGGGCCCTGCGGTGACGAGACAGAGGCAGAGGATGTCTCGGAGCCACCCTGTCAATGGCCTCCTCCAGCAAGGTGTTCCAAAGCTGGACCAGCTCTTCGACAGAGCGACCATTCAGGTTCAGGGATAACTCCTCCAGGGCTTCCTGGAACTACTGGGGTTCCATCAGTCTCCGAGGCCAGACCATCCTAACTGGTCCCTTCCCCTTCTGGAGGGGGTGCGCTGAGAGATTGGCCTGAAGGAGATAATGGTCCATCCATGACAAGGGAAGTGCCCTAACCTCCTGCACAACCGGACCCCCCGCCTCAAGGCCAGAACCAAAGGGTATGCCCCCACACGTGTGTCGGGCAGATCACCACCTGGGGCAGATCCATGGTTGCCATGGTGGCCATGAATTCTCGCTCCGCTCCTACAAGCCCGGCATCGGCATGGATGTTGAAGTCCCCCAGGACCAAAGTCCTGGAGGAGCCCAACGGCACCTCCGAGGCCAGCTCTGCTAGAGCGGTAAGGGCCATTTCAGTTGCTGTCACCCACCAATGCAGAGGATACGGTTGGGGCTGTGTGAGTCACCAGTTGTGAATTAGGTCCACACCCATCCTGTTTGGTGAAAGCCAGCCAGGAGACATTAGGGCTGTTGCTGGCTGGGGTTGTAATTGCCTCCCTTGGGGGGGAGGGGGGCAGGTTGCCAGTCTCCTTTAAGATGACAATTGTCCTGCCCCTGCTCAAGAAACCATTCTTGGATGCTGACTCCCCTGCCAGCTATTTGCCTGTCTCTAACCTTCCCTTTTTAGGGAATGTTATTGAGTGCACAGTGGTGTGTTGGCCCCAGGCTCCTCTGGATGCTGTCAGATTCCTGGACCTCTTCCCTTCTGGCTTTTGGACTGGGCATGGCACAGAGACTACACTTGTGGTCTTTGTCGATGATCTACACCTGGAGATCAAAAGAGGAAACTCCACCTTGTTGAGCCTATTAGATCTAATCAGTGGCTTTTGACACTGTTGATCAGGGGTGAGAAACCTTTCCCTCCTTGGGGCCACTTTGAAAGCTTGCACGAGCTCCAAGGACTGAACAGAAGTTGGTCAGGGATGCTTAAGGGATGCACTCAAGGAAAGGAGGGCCCAAATGATGGATTTCTGCCATGAAACTGTCCATTATCTTTGTTTGCATGTTCTCATATCTGCTCCCTTCCTTTGAGATCCAGTTTTTCAGTGATTGGAGTTAAGAACTGGATCTAAGGGCCAGATCGAGGAAGGGCAGATCCAGGAAGTGGAAAGGGGTCACATAAAAACTTGTGGCTAATGCCATCTTTGGAATGGGCTGAACATGCGCAGAAGACCTGCTCAGCCCTGCAGACGCCAACTTTGGAAAAGGCAGCTATGACTGAGCAGCTTTTCTGCACATGCTAAGTTTAAAACCCTTCATCTTTGTCTTTGTCTTAAAATACAAAGCCGGGACGTGGCGGGTGGGGCAGCGCGGCGCACAGCAGCAGGACAGGACACCCCCAGACAGTAGGTTATGCCTTGCCTGAACCCTTCCACTAGGCCTCCTAACCACAATCTACACTTTCTCTTCCCCCCAGGCTGGGAGGCTGGGCAGGGCATGAGATGCCATGGGGGCTTGTCTTTGCCCCCTGCTCGCCTCTGATTGCTGTGCTGCCCCCCACCCCACCTGCATCCCCAGCCCTCACCCAGCCCCCTCGAATTCTCACCGGTTCCTGACAAGAAAGGGGGGGTTCTCGTCTTGTTACAAGATGACCCCCCCCCCCTTCTCATCAGGAACCGGCAATAATTGCAAGGCGAGTTTCAACCCTAACTGGTGATCTGGAATCTGCACTGGTTGCCTATTGTCTTCCGAGCACAATTCAAGGTGCTGTTTTTCAAGGTGCTTTAAAGCCCTAAATGGCTTGGGGCCCACTTATCTTGCAGTTTGCTTGGCCTACCATGTCCCATTGCAACCTTTGTGGTCAGCTGGGGAAGCCTGTCTGGAGGTACTGTTTTTTTAACTAGGACTGCACCAAGTTTTTTAATGAGGTGCTCCGAGTACTCACGAGGATTTCCAGGGGTCCAAATACTGGGACCAGGTCCTCAGTCATCACTTGGAACTTTTTCCGAGGACTCAGAAACTGGAACTTGGAACTCCAGATCTCATAAATCCCCAGAACTCAGAATCACGGAAACATTAGGTGCCCAAGACAGCACATGGCACACCATACACCATAAATTAACACACCCCAGAAATTAACCAAAAAGGATCCCTTCTGGGTTCCAGCTGGATGCATCTTGACAAAGTTGAACCGACACATTCAAAAGTACAGTGCCCCCCCAAAACAAAGCAAAAGTAATCCCTTTGGCCTCTATGATGCCAAGCAGTGCAAGCAAGACACACTTTAAAATATATTTTTAACAAAAGTGTGGTGGCTAGTAACCCTCAGCATTGCCCCTATGAACAGCCCAGGTCAGGGAAAGCGGAGCAAGATGGATCCCTCTGGCCTCTATGGTTCCAAGCAGTGCAAGCAGCTGCAGCACCCACCACTTTAAAATATATATATTTTTAAAGCATGGTGACTAAGTAACCCTCAGCATTGCCCCTATTGACATCCCAGGCCAGGCACCCCCCACCCAAAATGCTCACATATACAGCAGTGTAGCACACAGCCAAATTCACCAAAGTAAATGAAAAATGCCCAAACGGCCACTTTTATTTTGTTCCTGCTAGGCAATAAAAAACTGTCCTGTGCTTGTCCATTACTCACCTGTCCCCTTCCTCCACCTGCCTACCAAGTATGGCATTAAGTTTTGTTTCCTAGTAGGGATGTGCGAACAGAACGGTGTTCAGATTTTCGGCCGTTTGGTTCGAAAACCGAGTTCAAGTTTGGTCATTCGGTTCAGAAATCAAGTTTGGTTCAGCATGGTTCAGAGCCATCGTGGGGCTTTGGGCATTCCAGGGACCCCCAGGGGTGCCCATGGTGGCATGGCAGGCCATCTCAGACACACTAGCAGCAGCAGAGACCAGGAAAACTTGGCACTTGGCACCCCAGGCAGGCAGGCAGGCAGGCAGGCAGGCTCGGTGTTTGGCCAACGGGGACGCCCATGGCACCAGGGCTGGCTGGCCATCTGAGACCCAGCGGCAGCAGAGGCGGGGAAGGTTTGGGGCTTATTGGCTGCCTGGTACCCATCCTTGGCTTGGAATTGCAGGCTGGCTGGCATCGGTGGAGCAGTGGCAGAGGCCCAGCCAGGGCAATGAATCTCGTGGACACCCAGCCCCCACCCACCAGCACACTCATCCGAGCTATGCCCATCTATAAGACTGAGGAGCAAATGGCTGATGTGCCGTACCAGCAACAGCGGCAGAGGCCCGGCCAGGACTGGGTGCCAAGCACCCCTTCTTGGCCAGGCATTGCAGGCTGTCTGGCATCTGTGGGGGAGTGGCAGAGGCCCGTCCAGTGCTCGGTGTCAGGCACCCCTGCTTGGCTGGGCGTTGCAGGCTGGCTGGCATGGGTGGGGAAGCACCAGAGGCCCAGTTCCCATGTGGAGGGTCCTTATTCACAGCATGGCTCAGGGACAGCCAGCTCTGCTCCTATTGGACACAGATAGCTCTTTTAGAGGAGATATCCACCATCATCACTGATTGAGGTGAGGAAACAGCCAAGAGGAGCTTGCTTGCAGGCTTTCTGGCAGGGTGGGGGAGCGGCAGAGGCCCAGACAGGGCTCGGTGCCGGGAACCCTGATTGACCGGGCGTTGCAGGCTGGCTGGCATGGGTGGGGGAATGGCAGAGACTCACCCAGGGCTTGGTGCTGGGCACCCCTGCTTCGCCAGGCATTGCAGGCTGGCTGGCATGGGTGGGGGTTGGAGACACTTTCAGACAGGTGGAATGATGGGTCCCCATGAGCAGTGGAATGAAGGTCCCAAAACCCTGACAGTGGATCCTGGGGATGGAGTGGCTGATACCGCTGCTCAGCTGGGCATTGCAGGTTGGCCAGCATCAGTGGAGCAGCGGCAGATGCCTGGCCAGGACTCAGTGGTGGCATCCCTGCTCGGCCAGGCATTGTAGGCTTGCATTCTACTCTCAGGATCTGAACAAGTTATTCTGCCAATTGGGTAATCCTGGTGAATCATATGGCCACCCAGTAGCCGACATTGGATTGCCGAGGCACAGTACCCATGGCACAGCAAAGGCAGCAGCAGCAGTCATTAGATAGCCCAGGCACAGAACCCGTGGCACAGACAGCAGAGGCAGTATTGGCAGCAGACGCAGACACCGAATTGCTGGGTAGCAGAACCCATGGTGGCAGCAGCAGCATCAGCAGCAGACAGACACCTTGATGAAAAGCAACTTCTCCACCAACTTGGCCCCCAGTCCCAGGTGTTTCGGTGTGCAAATGTCCCTCACCATAGAGAACACCTGCTCGCTGGGGACAGTTGTTAGTGAGCAGGACAACAGACCCTTGTCCACTTTGGACAGGGTTGGCCACATGTACCTCCAAGAGCTGTGTGGCCACCATGTTCTGCCACTCCCATCAGCACTGTTAGTGGTGCAGCAGCAGCAGAAATGGAGAAGGGAAGCAGGAGAGGCCGGTCTGCTTCTCGTAAGGCAGGCAATGGGGCATGTGACAGAGGTGGCAGGGGCTGTGCCAGTGGAGTGGCAGGCATCATCAGCAGCAGCCTGAACCCATCACCACACCCCAAACTGCACAGGCCTGTTTTTGGGCGACAGGCCTCAGAGGCTCCCAGCAGTGGCACTAAGGGTGTGGTTCATCGTCACCTCCTGCCAGCATCCCCCACTGCCATGCATCCCCCACTGGAAGGCCTGCAGTCCACGAGGCTGTGGCTGTCTCTGCTCCAGCTGCAGGAGCAGGTGCTTTCGGGTCGTATGTTCATCATGGGCCACCATCGTCCCCCATTACTGATGTGATCCTCAACAGTCCAGGGCTGGTGGATCCCACCCCAGCTGCTAGAGGCACAGCCCAATCCCCGGGCAATGGCAGCAGAGAGAGGAGTAGCAGTAGCAGCAGCAGCTATAAGGGGCACAGGGAGAGTGGCAGGGCAGCAGCATGGGCAGTCAATCAGCCTGAAGGTCCCAGTACTCCCCTTCACAGGACATATCTCAGATTGGGGACAGCGAGGCAGACACTAGTCCCGTGGAGGAGATGTCTGGTGCTGAGACGATGGCTGTCCCTCTGAGAGCTGTGTCACCACCATGTTCTTGCCCCAAGCCTTTTAACATTTCGGCGGAACTGTAAGACCTGGCTGTTTGCCCAGGCCTTTGGGAGGGAGGGTGGGG
>QEPC01003229.1:133270-203993 GCA_003113815.1 Sphenodon punctatus
CAGGGTTCTGGGGCCAAGTTACAGGCAGGGAGGGCTGTGTCCAAGATCCAGAAGCTGCCACTCTAGCCCCAGAACCCACCGTGATGGGTCCGGGGCCATCATTCCTCTCACAGAGAACCAATTTTCATCAACTACATCAAGAAGTAGCCACTCCAGCCCCAGGACCCACCTTCAGGGTTCTGGGGCCAAGTTACAGGCAGGGAGGGCTGTGGCCAAGATCCAGAAGCTGCCACTCTAGCCCCAGGACCCACCGTGATGGGTCCAGGGCCATCATTCCTCACACAGAGAACTAATTTTCATCAATTACATCAAGAAGCAGCCACTCCAGTCCCAGGACCCACTGTCAGGTTTCTGGGGCCAGGTTACAGGCAGGGAGGGCTGTGGCCAAGATCCAGAAGCAGCCACTCCAGCCCCACTCGGGGGTCCAAGCACATGTCTTGCTGGGCTGCCCTTGTTTAGTTCCAACTGTCAAGCACAGTTAAACCTCTCAGGCTGAAGCCTGGGAAATTGAACTACTCCACAACAAAACCCCACTCCCAAATCCCCTGGATAAGCAACCCCAAGTCTTTTGTCACATAACGAGCAATGCATCTTGCTGTGGGGCCATCTGGGGCCGTCTTTCCACTCACAGGGCGCTGTCAATCCTGCTGCTGCTGTGCCACGGGTACTTTGCCCTGGAAATCCAATGTCTGCCGCTGCTGCCGATGCCACCTATGCTGTCTGTGCCATGGGTTCTGCCCCAGCAACCCAATGTCTGCTGCTGCTGCTATTGCACGTCAGCTATTTGTTCCTCAATCTTGTAGACTGCAATAGCTCAGATAAGTGCACTGGCAGACAGGGGCTGGGTGAACATTACGATGGGGTGGAATGGGAGATCCTGTACCCAACTACCTTTCGATCGGCTGCGGGAAATGGAGGCTATTGGCGATCGCTCGTCTCTTCGCAACAACGCTCATCTATCTCTTAGGATCGACTGTTTGTGTTCGCAAATCCCTACAGATGACATTCCGAATCCTCTCCACTTCACAGATTTGACCAATGGCGCATATCCAGTTGTGAAACCTGCATTTCATTCTGAGTTCCTTGAGGATTTCCGCAGTGATGATGTACTCAGTTTGCTTGCCTTCTGACGATTTGGAGCTTGTCTGAGATGATCTCAATCGTAAAAGAATCTTAAACTTCTCCTACAGTCCAGGATCCTTGCTCTGTGGCTTTGCCATGGTTACCAAAAAGGTACCAGGGTACCTCTCCAGCCAGCAGGCACCTGACCCTGCCCAGCCCCCTTACCTCATTGGTCTCTGCTTGGGAGATCAAGACCCCCTTGTTACCTTTCCTTCAGGCCTCTGGTTTCGCTCCTCTTTGGAGGATTGGCTCAACATCACCTCTTAAGAGGCGGAACCCAACAAGGGGAGGGGGGGGAGTCTAGGGGTCTCTGAGTCCTGTGGGGTCTCTTGGCCCTGGGGCACTTGCCTTTCCCCACATCCCTAGAGCAGTCTTTGTAAGGATGGGATTTCTTCTTCTGAGGAGGCGATCTCTTCCTTTTTATTTGGGAGAGAATCTCCCTGTGAACCTCCATATGGGTGTCCTGGGCCGGGGGAGGGGGAATCGGAGGGCTTACTGTTGCAGCGTCTGCTTCTGTCTCCGCATCCACTGCTGCTGCCACCATTCTTCTTGTGGTGGCCATTTTGGCTCTCGCTCTCCCACTGGCGCTGCTCCTTGCTGTCGCAAGGCTGGTAAGAGGAGGGCAAGTGTCCTGCCATCGCTCTTTCGCTTTCCCACCTTCGCCGCTACTTTGGAACACGGCCCGTAGGGGGATCTTTCCTGCCTTCACCGCCAAGCCCTTGCATAACTTCAGGGTTTGCTTTAGGTACTATCAGCTAGCCAACGTCACTTGCTGGATGTGTTTGCAACTACTACCAACCCACCAACATCGTGGACTGATAGGGTATGACGAACATGATACCAATGACACAGGGCTGCAGTTGGTACACCATCCCTGAGAGTGGCTATCCAGTGGGACCACGAGGAAGTTGCGCCCAGCACAAGTACCTTCCACTGGCAGAGCTGTCGAGACTTGGGCTCCAGCACGGACCATTCAGTGGTCAATGGTAATGCTACCCACCTTCCTTATGGAGCCTTGCTGCTTTGCAGCTCTGCTTTTTTATGTGGGTAGGGACGCACCGCTGTGGGGATGCAGACCCCACATGCTGCCTAGATTCTCGCACACTGGGACCACGCCATTCTTGAGAGCAACATCCTTTGCAGGTAAGATAGGAATATAAGAAGTGTGATACTGTGTCAGACCAATGGTCTGTGTCAAGCCCTGCCTGCATTCTGTCTCCACAAGTGGGTGGGCACCAATCTCTCTCTGCAGGGGAGTTCAGTTCATAACAGGTCATAGAGGGCAACGCATGCATGCATATCCTGTTGTGCCAGCCCCCATGCCTTACCTTGCAGATGGCAAACCCATCCTCCTTATCATAAAAATTCCAGACATTGGACCTGGTCCATCCAATGTCTGGGTGTGGCACTGCCGATCTCCACCTGTGTGTCCTTCATGGCCTGGCACCAGTGCTGGGGCCGGCATCTGAATCCTCTCTGAAACAGGAACACATAAACACCATCTAAGTGTCATGCATTTAAGACGATGCCTCTAGTCCTCCCTCCTTGGGTTCTAGGGATTGCAACTTGATAGCCCCTTATTTGGGGGTGCATAGGGAATGGGATGACAACTGGAGAGTCCCTGGAGAGCCTTGCTAGCCTGGCACATGTTTGGGTGGGGGTGCTGCTTGTGCCAGAGCCCCCCACACTACAGTACCCTCCCTCTCTCTGTGTGGCATACAGAGAGTGCTAGAGGATGCTGTTAGTGCTAGGGGACCATGCCTGGCTGGCACGTGCCAATCCTGCCCTCCCAGGGGTGCTAGGGGATGCTAGGGATTGCAACTAAAAAGCCCCTGGTAGTGGCCGGCACGTGGAAATCCTGCCCTTATTTGGGGGTGCGTAGGGAAGTAAAAAAGAGGTTTACAAACCTGCCAGAACCTCCTGAGGAGCCAGACAGCACCACCGGAGGTGAAGTATGGGCAGCAAACCTCTTCCTCCTCCTCAAGCGGCAAGTTGGTCCCCAGCCGGGTAACAAGCATCGCAGCTTTCTTCATTTTAAAAAAATAAAATAAAAAGTTACACATACGCAGCCAAAACACAGTCAGTCACCCACAACACACACCAACACCTCACCAACCACGACAACAACAACACACTCAAACACAGCCAAAACACACAAACCGAACAGTCACCCAGACAAACACGCACTCACTCGCCACACAGCTCCGCATGCACTTGAATTTACTGTTTCTGGTGTGATCACGCTCTCGCGATACTCTTCTGAACGCCGAACCAAACATGACTGAACCGAATGGCCGAACCCGAACCTGACGACTGAACCGAATGCAAGAACCACACCGAACAGCCGAACCCGAACCGCAACCTGTTCGCACATCCCTAGCAGCATTGACAGCAGCAGCAGACATTGGATTGCCCACAGGCAGCATTGACAGCAGGAGCAGATTTTATTTTAAAAAATTATTTATTTATTCAACTTTGGAACATAATATATACTACACTATCTCTAACTGCTATTAACTATTCTAAAACCTATGGAACTAAATGGAATATTATCTAATATCTACAGAGGCCTAGTTCTACAAACACACTATAAAATATTAAAACTGAATCACTACACACTATCTCTATCTCTAAAACTAACCTAACTCCTACAACTATCACTCTATGGTGTCTATCTATCTATCTATCTATCTATCCACACACACACACACACACACACACAGGTATGGAGGGGGGGACACAGACCACTCACAACAAACAACACAGGGAGGGGTACAAAACTGAAATGAAACCTAAATCAATCTAATCCTACTCTAAATAAATCCAAAAATAGGGGAAGGGAATCAGGGATGGTATATATATTATATACAGGGAGGAGGGAAGGATTCAATGGAGGGTAGGGAGAAAAAACACAGGGAGAGTTAAAAAATAAAAACAACACCAAAATCTATCTAATCTAATCTAAATCAATGAAACTATGAGGTTAATATGTGGAAATGGGTGAAATAGGAGGAGTATGGCTATGGATTAGGAACACAAACTACTGGGAGAGGGAGACTTCTGAAAATGCCTGCTGAGAGGATCAGTGGCTAGCTCAGAAGGAATTTGAAGGGGGGGAGGGCAATGACTTTTGTTACTTGCTGCGCCTGCCTTATCACAAGCCCCATTGGCTCTGTGCAGCCTAGCTCCATGCCAATCGCAGACTGCGAAGCCAGTGGTCTGAGGAAAAGAGGGATGGTTATTGGGCAGGCTGGCTGCTATTCCAAGCCTCTCTCCACCCCTGGCACCAGTCTGCTTCTCAGGTGCCCCCCGTCCTCCCTGGGCTTGTTTACCCTGTTTTTCCTGCCCAAACTCCGCCAAACTCATCCCAATGGTACCAAACTGTTTGGGGGTTCGGCCGTTTGGTTCAACCATCCGAATGGGCCGAGTTCGGTCTGAACACCGAAAATCCGAATCGCGTTCGCACATCCCTATTTCCTAGCTCAGAAAAGCCAGGACCAGGTCTGGATCACTCCGGTCATGTGCACATCCATCACTCGATCGAGGGTTCCAATCTTTCCAAGTACCATCTTTGGTCCTCGGAACCTCAGAACTTGGAAATTTGGAACTGAGTACTGTAATCCTTGGTGAATTTTGAAAAAAATCAAGTACTGAGTTTCAGTCCTACTTTTAACCTGGTCCCCCTTTAACAAGGAGAGTGGTCTTGGCCACCGCTCTGCAACTGTGGAACTCCCTCCCTTGGAAGGTTTGTTTATGTCCAGGCTTGTGCACCTTTAGGAGCCAGTGTAAAATGGTTTTATTCACAAGGGTGTTTGGCAGTGGGGGTTAGGGGAGGAGGGTGTTGTGAGGGGATAGGGGAGAGTTAGGAGGTTGGGAATTTGGGGTGGAGAAGTATCAAGGGAATGGTGTAGGATTGTGGGGTATTTTATGTTTTTATAATTTGGGTTATTTTTATTTGTATTTTATATTTTTATATTGTAAGCCACCCTGAACTTCCATTGGTGGGAAGGGCGGAGTAAAAATTAAAATAATCAATCAACAACAAACAAAAAGTTACCAGAATAAGGCAAATTGTTGACTTCCTGGTGGCCAAACATGTCAATACTCTTACCATGCTGGTTACTGTGAGATCCTCAACTGCAGAATATGGTACACAATAAAAAGCTCTGATGACTGGAATAACATGAGTCTCAGTCATTCTCCACCTGATCCATCATACCCTTCCCTATACATGGAGATTTGCGCACGTATCTTCCAAAACAGCTATACTTTTTGAATGCGCACCACTTAATTTGCCATTTGCTGGTTAAGTTAACAGGCATTAATTGCACAGAATCTGATGAATAAACGCTTTGGATTTTAAATAGAGAGAGAATGTGCACTAATTTTATAAACCAGCTGTTAGAGGGGGGCTTGGGAAAGCAGAGGGCATCATAGAACCTAGGACTCTATGCACAGCTGTCCCAGTGCAGAGCAGCTGAGCCACCCCAGAAGGGCCTGTTCAAGATGCTAACTGTAAACTCTTTATATGACTAATATACAGTGCACATGCTCACGACCAAAGTAGGTGGGCACAGGTAGGAGGTGCTCCAGTAACTCTCCTGGCAGATCTTTGGAAAGGAAACTGAAAGGATGGAGGTTCAAGGCTCAAAGAGGCAACTGCTAGCTGTGTCTGTCTACTTTGGTAACGAGAATGGGCACTGTATATTGGTCATGTAAAGAGTTTACATTTAGTGCCTTGAAAGAGCCCTTCTGACGTGGCCCAGTTCTGGGACAGCTGTGCCCAGGGTCCTAGGCTCTTTGTTGCCATCTGTCCAAGCCCCTTTCTAACAGCTAGCTTATAACATTTGTGGGAATTCACACAGACACTCACATAGTTTTCCCGATTTTAAATCCAAAATGGGTAGGTGAGTACTCATTTCCATTGCAGGTATGGAGGGCTACCCCAAAATTTGGATATTAGAGACAGGTCATAAATTCACTACTCATTTCAGCTCCAGTGGAAATGCGATAGTCCAGGCAATGTTACTTGACCAAAAACCCACCAACATGGCTTGCTTCAGGCCAGCATGGTTTTAAACCTTCCTGTACTGGGGGCCTATTGGTTTGCTCAGGTTTCTCAGCCATCAATTGACTAAGACCTAGCTACAAATTTGCATTCTGGTGCTTCACCCTTTGCCCCTGCATTTGTGGCACAGATGGCCTAATCAGCATTTGCATTTCAGTTCTAACCTATACCACTATTATGGAAAACTGTATGGATGCAAATTAATTCCAGTGACTTGTACAATTGCTACAAATGTTTGTATGATTCTAGTTACCTTTTACTGTTTTAGTACATATCAGAACATACATTCATCAGTACAGTGCTTATAAGTGACCTCAGTAAAAATGATGAAAAATGTGACAGTCAATTCACAGCTTATTTGTGAAATACAATAGAATACTATTGTTTACTAGATATATTTTTGGAATTATGTGCATAATTAAGGACAAAGAACTACCTTATATACTGATGTTCAATCCTTTATCATCATATTTATTAAGTTATTTAAAAGGGAAAGTTCTTTTTTCTCCACAATGGATTCTTGATGCTGCATACCTTTACCCACTACCACAGGTATTTCTCATATGATGCTTGCAAGAGTTACCACTAGGAGTTAATACTCAGGAAAAGGATCTAGGGGTGGTTTTGGAAAATACAATGAAATCCACAGCACAGTGCATGGCAGCAGTCAAAAATGTGAACAGAACGTTAGGAATTATTCAGAAGGGGCCAGAGAATAAGGCCACTTTTACATGGATGCCACCCACCCATGAACACCCAGAAACACCCATCGGATGGGTGGGAGAGTGTTGTGTAAACATCCACGAGTAGGTGGGGGCGCATGCCCGATCCACCTGCCAACACCCACGGAGCAGCTGCGAGGGAGCTGGCACCCTCCGTGGGTGGAGATGGGTGTTCAGCACCTGAGTGTCCATGTAAAAGCGAAAACACCCACACGGACCAGATTGGTTGAGCCCCACTGCGCGGGTGCCACAGGGCACGCACACGGCGCCACACAGACACGCCCACAGGGGGGCACTGGATGTCCGGCCGAGAGCCCATAAGGGAGGGCGGAATCATGGCACATGCATGTGGGCTCCCACGATGGCGACCAGGAAGGCCCACGAGAAGGCCAAGGGAGCTGACACCACCCCATGCACAGGAAGGGGCCGGGGTGCCCTGGCTGGGGGGATGGGGGAACATGCTAGGATGTAACACAGCACACATGTCCTGGCACAGGGCAGAGGGGCCACACTGATGCCCCCCCCCGGTTGAGGACCCCTCAGCCCAGCACTTCCCAGGGGCATGGCCAAAGGCGCAGCAGTGGCAGGGGTACAATAGGGATTTCACCCACTGCATGCAGCAGGCAAAGGACTTCAGGTCCGATATAAACCTATCAAGGACAACAATCTCAAGTCCGGACGGGCCATGCTCACAGCCAAGTTCCAGGAGGAGCTGGACAAGTTCCTCTGCATGGACAGGGACATTGTGGCCTCCCACACACAAGGCAGTGCCTTTGCCAGGGCAGGTGCAGGGCCACCATGCAATCCCCCTGACTGACCCCATAGAGCAGGGGGAGGGGAAGTGCCCCTGGTGAGGCCAGCCAGGAAGCGGGAGGTGACAGCCCCATCCCACAGGGGGAGGAGGTGCCCTGGGGATCCAAGCACTGAACTACCACACTCCACATGTGCCCCCAACACCCACAGGCCTACCGGCCACAGGGACAGGGGCACACGCAGAGGGAGTGGAGACCCATGACGGCCCCCAGGAAGTGGAAAAACAGGATCCAGGTACGATCGCCCCAGCGGGGCCGGGGAGGGGGGTTGGGGTGGGGTGGGGAACGGCCCAGATGGTGGTGCAGTGGCCGTGGCTAACCCACAGCCAACACTAACGGTACCCCTTCCCATTTAAGCACAAGGCAGCCTGGAGGTGCACAAGGTGGAGGTTGCGGAGGAGGAGGACGAGGGCGAGGGGGGCCTGCAGCTCACCCACCACCAGGTGGATGACCCTCCACGGCAGGGCACACTGGCCGAGGGGCCACGGGGGGGCTGGGTGTGGAGTGGGGCAGAGGTACAGGGGGTGGGGGGGCCAACAGGGGGCGTGCAACCACAACCAGCAGGGCCCAACAAGGGCAAGGGTGTGGGGGTCAGGTGGGAGGAGTGGGTGGTCCCATAGCGAATCCCACAGCACACCTGACTGTCAAGGGCCCCTCCCACGGTGATCAACTGCCAGGGGGTCATCCCATGACATGGCAGGGCTGGGGGTCCCCACAGGGGAAGGATGAGGGGAGCTGATACACTATGAGGGCTGCCCCACCAGGCACCCTGGGTCAGGCGGTAGCAGTCAGCAGGGCACACAGACCGGGTGCACTAACAATGTGTTCAAACTCTCGTTCACAGACCAGGCACCTGCTTACGCGCGGGGAGCACCTGCCAGCAGCATGGAGCGGAACCGGGAGATGCGGGCCAGGAACCGGTGCCGGAGAGAGGACCTTGGCAGGGAGCTGCTGGAGGAGTCGCAACGGTTAGCCAAGGTGCTCTCCCGGGAGCTCGCGCTCACCAGGGAGCTCATCAGAGGGGAGGGGGAAAGGGACCGGGAGATCCTGGCAGTCATGATGGCCCAGTCCCACACCAAACACCTCTAGGACAGGCACCAGGGTGCCACCATCCAATGTGAGCAGCGGCGCGCCTCTGACGGGCTGGAGGGTCAGGCTGTATGGCTCATGGACCTCATGGGGGCGTGACCCCCAGTGCGACAGGCCCTGTCATTCCACGGAAGGAGGATTAGCAGCTGAACACCACCATGGCGGCTTCCCACAGGTGCAGGTCCCCCCCCCGCACCTCGGCCACCTGTGGTTCGCCCAGCAGAAACCCTATCTGGGCCTGGTCCACGGGGTCCCCCTCCAACACATAGGGCAACTGGACCCAGTTGTGGGGCCACCCTTCCAGCCTGCACCCCCCATAGCCCCGCCCCTGCTGCCACCCCACCCCATCCATGGGGAGGCAACCACACCCCACCACAGGACCATGCACCCCAGGATGACCAACCACCCATGGTGGCTGCCCCACCCCCTCTGGTAAGACCACAGCACCCCGGGCCCCTGGGGGTAGGGGATGTAACACTGGGAAGGGCACTGGGAATCCAGGGACCTGCATGAGGCAGGACCCCGGCAGGGAGCACATCGTAGAACCCACTCCGAGCACACGCACTACACGAGCTGGGGAGCAATGGCCGTTGCCAGAGGCACGAGTGCCTGCTCTGTGATGCTGAACTGGAAGGGGCGTGTGCCATACTACCGAGGGTAGCCCGGCCAGGAGCTAGCACCAACAGGGATCATCTTACAGCACATGTGATGCTCGTGTGGGGGGTAGGGGGCTCCCTGGATGACCATGGTGCACCCAGTGGCCTGGGCCCTGACATGGGTCAGAGATGAGTGCACATGAGGATCCCTTACCCCATTCTTGTTTCTCCATGCAGGGACCGTCAGCGGGTGCCAGTGTGGAGTGGCCAGCGGATGTCAGGGAGGCTGGGCCGTCTGGCCGGCGAGTGTTGCATTCGGCTGCAGCCAGGGCACGCCAGCCTGTGAGCCCTGGTGGTGTGGCCAAGAGGGGGAGAGGGTGCCCCAGACGTTAACCCCCACCCTCCTTCCATTGTACAGTTCCCCCTCCAATAAATGTGTTGTACCTCTACCTTGCAGTCACTTCATCTGTCCCGGGACATGTGGTCAGGGGGGCAGGGGTTGTGGCGTGCAGGGGGTACCGGCATGTTGGGGGCTTTGTACACTCCCTGCCCCATCGACAGGGCCAGGGGCCAGCCCAGTGAGGCCTCATGCAGTGGAGGTGGTTGGAACAGGTGTACACTGAAAATGCACAGGCAAGCCAGTGAGCATTGGCCAGTAGGGATTTGCGGGGGCCGCGAACCCCACGGCCAACAGCGAGGGGAGGGTGCTGTCACCCAGGCAACCCATGGGACCCATTCATGGGACCCCCCAGACCACACATGGAATAGAGGCACAGTTGCAGGTAAAGGGTAGTACCCAGCTTTTTTGAAGGGGTTCACAGGGCTATGGACATGGGTGTGGGTTGGGTGTTGCCCGGCGTTCGGCTGTCTGGGCAATGATGCGGCAGCAGATGGTGTCCCTGATTTCCTGAGTTGTTCCAGAATACCCCTCCCTGGGCATGTTGGTACAGGGGCACGGGGCCGGCCCTGTGCACCGGAGGTGGGTCGTCAAGGACAGCGCCTCCTGTCTTGCATACACTGTGCAGGATTCATGCTGCCAGGACAAGGATGGGGGCGTGGTCCAGGTTGAACTGTCTCATGTTCATCAGGAGGCACCANCCCCCTGACTGACCCCATAGAGCAGGGGGAGGGGAAGTGCCCCTGGTGAGGCCAGCCAGGAAGCGGGAGGTGACAGCCCCATCCCACAGGGGGAGGAGGTGCCCTGGGGATCCAAGCACTGAACTACCACACTCCACATGTGCCCCCAACACCCACAGGCCTACCGGCCACAGGGACAGGGGCACACGCAGAGGGAGTGGAGACCCATGACGGCCCCCAGGAAGTGGAAAAACAGGATCCAGGTACGATCGCCCCAGCGGGGCCGGGGAGGGGGGTTGGGGTGGGGTGGGGAACGGCCCAGATGGTGGTGCAGTGGCCGTGGCTAACCCACAGCCAACACTAACGGTACCCCTTCCCATTTAAGCACAAGGCAGCCTGGAGGTGCACAAGGTGGAGGTTGCGGAGGAGGAGGACGAGGGCGAGGGGGGCCTGCAGCTCACCCACCACCAGGTGGATGACCCTCCACGGCAGGGCACACTGGCCGAGGGGCCACGGGGGGGCTGGGTGTGGAGTGGGGCAGAGGTACAGGGGGTGGGGGGGCCAACAGGGGGCGTGCAACCACAACCAGCAGGGCCCAACAAGGGCAAGGGTGTGGGGGTCAGGTGGGAGGAGTGGGTGGTCCCATAGCGAATCCCACAGCACACCTGACTGTCAAGGGCCCCTCCCACGGTGATCAACTGCCAGGGGGTCATCCCATGACATGGCAGGGCTGGGGGTCCCCACAGGGGAAGGATGAGGGGAGCTGATACACTATGAGGGCTGCCCCACCAGGCACCCTGGGTCAGGCGGTAGCAGTCAGCAGGGCACACAGACCGGGTGCACTAACAATGTGTTCAAACTCTCGTTCACAGACCAGGCACCTGCTTACGCGCGGGGAGCACCTGCCAGCAGCATGGAGCGGAACCGGGAGATGCGGGCCAGGAACCGGTGCCGGAGAGAGGACCTTGGCAGGGAGCTGCTGGAGGAGTCGCAACGGTTAGCCAAGGTGCTCTCCCGGGAGCTCGCGCTCACCAGGGAGCTCATCAGAGGGGAGGGGGAAAGGGACCGGGAGATCCTGGCAGTCATGATGGCCCAGTCCCACACCAAACACCTCTAGGACAGGCACCAGGGTGCCACCATCCAATGTGAGCAGCGGCGCGCCTCTGACGGGCTGGAGGGTCAGGCTGTATGGCTCATGGACCTCATGGGGGCGTGACCCCCAGTGCGACAGGCCCTGTCATTCCACGGAAGGAGGATTAGCAGCTGAACACCACCATGGCGGCTTCCCACAGGTGCAGGTCCCCCCCCCGCACCTCGGCCACCTGTGGTTCGCCCAGCAGAAACCCTATCTGGGCCTGGTCCACGGGGTCCCCCTCCAACACATAGGGCAACTGGACCCAGTTGTGGGGCCACCCTTCCAGCCTGCACCCCCCATAGCCCCGCCCCTGCTGCCACCCCACCCCATCCATGGGGAGGCAACCACACCCCACCACAGGACCATGCACCCCAGGATGACCAACCACCCATGGTGGCTGCCCCACCCCCTCTGGTAAGACCACAGCACCCCGGGCCCCTGGGGGTAGGGGATGTAACACTGGGAAGGGCACTGGGAATCCAGGGACCTGCATGAGGCAGGACCCCGGCAGGGAGCACATCGTAGAACCCACTCCGAGCACACGCACTACACGAGCTGGGGAGCAATGGCCGTTGCCAGAGGCACGAGTGCCTGCTCTGTGATGCTGAACTGGAAGGGGCGTGTGCCATACTACCGAGGGTAGCCCGGCCAGGAGCTAGCACCAACAGGGATCATCTTACAGCACATGTGATGCTCGTGTGGGGGGTAGGGGGCTCCCTGGATGACCATGGTGCACCCAGTGGCCTGGGCCCTGACATGGGTCAGAGATGAGTGCACATGAGGATCCCTTACCCCATTCTTGTTTCTCCATGCAGGGACCGTCAGCGGGTGCCAGTGTGGAGTGGCCAGCGGATGTCAGGGAGGCTGGGCCGTCTGGCCGGCGAGTGTTGCATTCGGCTGCAGCCAGGGCACGCCAGCCTGTGAGCCCTGGTGGTGTGGCCAAGAGGGGGAGAGGGTGCCCCAGACGTTAACCCCCACCCTCCTTCCATTGTACAGTTCCCCCTCCAATAAATGTGTTGTACCTCTACCTTGCAGTCACTTCATCTGTCCCGGGACATGTGGTCAGGGGGGCAGGGGTTGTGGCGTGCAGGGGGTACCGGCATGTTGGGGGCTTTGTACACTCCCTGCCCCATCGACAGGGCCAGGGGCCAGCCCAGTGAGGCCTCATGCAGTGGAGGTGGTTGGAACAGGTGTACACTGAAAATGCACAGGCAAGCCAGTGAGCATTGGCCAGTAGGGATTTGCGGGGGCCGCGAACCCCACGGCCAACAGCGAGGGGAGGGTGCTGTCACCCAGGCAACCCATGGGACCCATTCATGGGACCCCCCAGACCACACATGGAATAGAGGCACAGTTGCAGGTAAAGGGTAGTACCCAGCTTTTTTGAAGGGGTTCACAGGGCTATGGACATGGGTGTGGGTTGGGTGTTGCCCGGCGTTCGGCTGTCTGGGCAATGATGCGGCAGCAGATGGTGTCCCTGATTTCCTGAGTTGTTCCAGAATACCCCTCCCTGGGCATGTTGGTACAGGGGTACACTGTGCAGGATTCATGCTGCCAGGACAAGGATGGGGGCGTGGTCCAGGTTGAACTGTCTCATGTTCATCAGGAGGCACCAGCATGTTTTCAGGAGCTGGAAGGCCCACTCCACCACAATGTGTGCTGACAACAGGCACTCATTGAACAGACGGTGGTCCAGGTTGCACACCACTGGATAGGCCTGCATGAGCCATGGGCTGAGAGGTTAGGCAGGGTCCCTATCACAACAGGGGTCATGGGAACTCCCTCTATAATGCGGTACAGGTTGTGGGCGATCTCCCCGTCGAGCATGCATGCATATAAGCTGGAGGCACGCAGGATACGCGCGTCATGACTCTGTCCTGACTGTCTTGTGTACACATCTATGAGCAGGCTCCTATGATCCACTATAGCCTGCAGATTGATGGAGAAGGCCTGTTTTCGCTTCATGTAGTTCATGAGGGGGGCGTATGATGGGGATGTGGGTGCTGTCAATGGCCCTGATGCAATGTGGGAACCCCAGTTCCTCAAACCCATGCATCACCTCCATGGGGTCATGGAGCTGGATGACCCGCTCCAAGAGGAGCTCCATGAGCAGGTTACACACAACATGGAGGGCCCTGTTCACTGTGGTAGTGCCCACCCTGAACTGCTCCCCCACACTCCTACAGGAGTCGGGGGTGGCCAGCCGCCACACCGACATGGCCACGCGCATCCAGGGTGGCAGCAGGAAGCACATGTTCATCTCCTGCCTCCGGAGGTGGGGGTTGAGGGGCTCCCCCAAGTGGGTCAGGAGTGAGCGGAGCATCCAGAAGTGGTCTGACCATTCCCCATACATCCAGGTGACCAACATGTTCTCCCACCAGTCGTTGGTATGGAAGCACGTCCAGTGCCATCACAGGGTCGGTAAGGTCACGCGGCGGATGTACACGTTGAGCATCCTTCGGGCCAGGACGAGCTGGCCTTGCTGGGACACTGCAGAGCCCAACAGGACACGGTGGATGGCTACGCACCACGCCCATCAGATGATCACTGCCCTCCTGAGGTTTGCTGTCCTCTGCCATCGTGCCCCCAGGAGGACAGACCGTCGACCCGGCAGGCGGAGCAGAGCTATCTGCTGTAGCAGCATGCGCAGCAGCAGGATGGCTGCACCCAGGAGGTGTAGCAGCATGTCCCTGGGCTGTGGGTCCTCGTCCCCTGGCAGCATGTTTCTGCAGCACCCCAATCTGAGCCACCCTCCACTGGCACATGCCATGGCTGCAGCACGCTCCGCTGTATGGCCTGTGCCCATGGCCCATGCTCCCCTGGTATTAAGGGAGCTCCTATGTGTCCGCCTAGCCCATGGTCACCGCTCTCAGTGTGCTGCATGATCATGTGCTACAGCCCCTCTGCCCCACCTGCAGTGGGTCCCTTATGTACTGTGTATGGCGGTGTGGGCAGGGCACCAATTGGTGATGCACTGGGTGTGTGTTGGGGCAGCAACCGGGTGCTGGGCCCAGCTAAGCATCCTCGTGAGTGTGCTGGCTGCATGCCTGCTGTGGGGGGATGGGACCATGCTCACCCCAGGGTAACCCTGTCTCCACAACCGCACTACAGTCCCCCCAGTCAGGGTCAGCCTTTGCCTGCTGCAGCTGTGCACAGTGTGGATACAATGCCTGGCTCGGCTCCTTGGCCTGGCGCAGTGCCCGCCCGTAGCCTCCGTCCTCTCTTGGGACCTGTGCTGCATCCCTTCTGCCCTGTGTGTGGGTTGCAGCTCCCAGTCCCCACCTGACTGGGCTATCTCTGACATGCAAGGCCACCTGTGGGTGAGGGTAGCCATTCGTTCCATGCTCGTTCCGGTCACAGCAGCCCTCCGTCTCCCGCCTGTTGCTTCACCAGAGCGGGCCCCACTCCTGCCATGGCTGGTTGTTCTGTGGGTCCCTCAACCAGGCGTGTAGTGGAGGGGTGGTCACCCTGTGAGGACATGCTGTTGGCGGCCCTCTGGCTGAGCCCTGATGTGCAGCTGTTGGTGGGTTACCTCCTGTCGGTGGAGAATGGCTTCCGGCTCCTGTTGCGGTACATGTGGATGATGGGTCACCAAGTCTGGGCCCCAGCATGCCAGGGCCATTCCCTCGAGCTCGGCTTCACCCCGTGCCTGCTTCCTTGGGGGCACCCGCCCACAATTGTCGTACCATGGACCGCTTCAGAGGTAATGACGGCTCGCCTGCTGACGGAGCTACCCAGGTTCAGCCTTTCCCTGCTGTCTGGAAGTCCCCTTGTTGCTGTCCTGTACAATGGCAGCCTCCTGCATGCCCACGGCATCCTGCATGCACCCTTGGACGTGGGGGCCCTCCTGTGGGACCTGGGCTTGCTGTCGCCCGATGTTGGTGGCCCGCTCCAGTCCGGGAACCCCACTGCTGTGGAGCTCGCTGCCCTTTGATCGGTGAGCTGTGCAGGCTGCAGCGGCCGGAGAGGACCTCCACTTGCCCCGCTTCCTGGTGGATGCTCATATGTGCTCCCGAGGCTTCCGAAGGGGCCTGTTCATATGGGAGGGTCTAGCGCCGGGCTTGCTGCCCTGGGAGTGCTCACCAGATGGTCCATGAGCGGCCCCTCACTGCCACCTGCTCGCAGCCACCCCGTGCCCTGGCTGGTGCATTGCCTGCCACCCCACCTCACCCATGCCTCAGATTGGGCTGTGCGCTGCAGTCTGCATCACTGCTGGCTTCTGCCTAGTTCCCTGGACCCCATCACCCCCTCTGTGTGACAGTTGCTCCCTTCCTGCTGGGGCTGTCCTGGTGCCCTGGCCTGCTCTGCACAGCACTCCTGTGCCCTCCTGCATCTCTTGCCTGGCCATGGGTCCACCTGCGCCCCCCTGCTCTGCCTCTCTGTGCTTGGGGGAGCCTGTTCCCTTGGCACCAATAAATAGCTGTTATGTGATTTTCTGTCCTGCTGTGCATCTGTTGCTGCTGTGGCGGCTGGGTGCCCCTTCCCCTGGACGGCCCTCTTGCCCCCATCTATATATATATTTGTTAGCCACCCCCTCATGCCTGCAGCAACTTGGGGCGGCTTACAGCATAAAAACACACAATAAAATTCATTAAAACAATGTTTTAAAAATACAATCCCCCCTACCCCACCCTCCCACCCTCCCCTCCGAAGGCCTGGGTGAACAGTCAGGTTTTACAGGCTCACCAAAATGCCAACATACCCAGGGCCAGATGGGCTTCCTCCAGGAGGGAATTCCAGAGCCTCAGCCCAGCCACCGAGAACGCCCTCTCTATTGTGGCCCCCCGCTTTACATGGAGGATCTCTAAAAAGGTGCCCCCGGTGGACTGCAGGGAGTGCTCTGAGGCATAAGGGCGAGGCAGTCCCCAAGGTATGAGGGGCCCAGACCATGTAAGGCTTTATAGATCAACACTAACACCTTGAATCGGGCTCAGTACGCTATAGGCAGCTAGTGCAGAGTACAGAGCACAGGTGTTATGTGCTCCCGCCTTCCCGTCCCAATAAGGAGACGGGCTGCTGCATTCTGCACCAGCTGCAGCCTCCGAACCAGAAACAAGGGAAGGCCCACATACAGCGCATTGCAGTAGTCTAGCCTTGAGGTGATGAAGGCATGAATGAGGGTGGCCAGATCAGACCTGGAAACGTATGGACACAGCCGCCATACCAGATACAGCTGGCGGAAGGCAGCCTTAGCCACCATCTCTACCTGCCGATCCAGATGGAGCCCTGAGTCCAGCACCACCCCCAGACTCCGAACCTGTTAGGCTACAGGAGGGCGGACTCCCCCTACCAGGGGAGCCAGTACCTCCCTCACCCTACCCACCACCATCACTTCCGTCTTATCAGGATTGAGCTTCAGTCTGTTCTGCCGCATCCAATCCACCACAGCCGCCAAACATTGGGAAAGTAATGAGACAGCAGGGCCTGGGTCAGTTGAAAATGAGAGGTACAACTGAGTATCATCAGCATATTGGTGACATCACACCCCGAACCCTCTTATGATCTCCCCCAGGGGCTGCATATATACATTAAATAACAGTGGAGACAACCCTGCGGAACACCACAGATCAAGGCCCGGGGGCTTGATGTTTCAGCCCCCAGCACCACCCGCTGTCTTCTCCCCAAGAGGAATGAGTGGAACCACCCTAGGACAGTCCCGTCCAGGCCCCGCAGGTCTCGCAACCATCTCAGCAGCAGCCCATGGTGTCAAACGTGGCTGAGAGATCTAGCAGGATCAAGAATGTTGAACATCCTGCGTCCATCTCCCAGCAGAGATCATCCACCAAGGCCACCAAGGCCGTCTCCGTACCATAGCCAGGGTGGAACCCAGATTGAAAAGGGTCAAGGAAACCAACCCTGTCCAAATGCGCCTGGAGCTGCAGTGCCACTTCCCGTTCAATAACCTTCCCTAAAAAGGGAAGATTAGAGATGAGTCGGTAGCTGGCAAGAATGTCCACATCCAAAGATGGCTTCTTCAGCAGGGGGTACACCATCACCTCCTTGAGACTGGGTGACAATCTCCCCTGTCAAAGGGATGTGTTCACTACCCTTGCCAACACCATCCCTAAGGTCTCCCTGGAGGCTTTCACCAACCATGATGGGCATGGATCTAGTTCACAACTAGTGGCTCTAACAGACCCCAGGACATTCACGGCATCAGCCTGTGTCACTTCCTGAAACTCATCCCAGAAAAATCGACCAGATGGTGGCTCCATAACCTCATGCCCCTCACTTACTGCTTCCAATCTGGTGTCAAAGTTACTCTGGATCCGAGCAAGCTTGTCTGTAAAGTAGGTGGCAAACTCCTCACAGCGGGCCTGGGACAAGTCTCCATCCAGGCGGAGGGAGGCCGGACTGACCAGGCCCCACACCACCCAGAACAGCTCCGCTGGATGTGACTTTGCAGACGCTATGAGGGCAGCAAAGAAGTCCTTCTTTGCTGTCCTCACAGCCTCAACATAGGACCGCAAGTGGGTCCTATGGAGAAGTTGGTCAGATTCAGAGCGAGTCTGACGGCAGCATCACTCTAGTCTCCTACCTACCTGTTTCATACACCGCAGCCCCTCAGTAAACCAAGGATTTCTGTGGTGATGAGACAGAGGGAGAAGACATCTAAGAGCCACCCTGTTGATGACCTCCCCCAACAAGATGTTCCAATGCTGGACAAGCTCATTCACAGAGTGGCCGTACGGGTCTAAGGTTAACTCCTTCAAAGCCTCCTGGAACTGCTGTGGTTCCATCAGCCTCTGAGGGCGGACCAACCTAACTGGCCCATTCCCCTTCTGGAGGAGGTGCGCTTAGAGACTGGCCTGTAGGAGATAATGATCCGTCCATGACAAGGGCATGACCTTCACATCTCCCACTAATGGATCACCCGCCTCAAGGCCAGAACAGAAGATCAGGTCAAGAGTATGCCTCCCCACATGGGTCAGACAGTTGACCACTTGGGACAAGTCCATGGTTGCTATGGCGGCCATGAACTCACACTCCGCTCCTACATGGCCAGCGTCAGCATGGGCGTTGAAGTCCCCCAGGACCAAGGTCCTGAAGGAGTTCAGCGCCACCTCCGAGGCCAGCTCTGCTAGAGCGGCAAAGGATGCTGCCAAACAGGAAGGGGCCCGTATACCAGCATCACCCCAAGCTTGTCCCCAGCCAAATCAAACACTACATGGAGGGCTTCAATACCTGAAATCTCCTGAACTGGAGATCTCCTAACTGGCCATCCCTCTCTAAAAATAATAGCTACACCTCCCCCTCGCCCCCCATGCGGGGCTGGTGCTGCACAGCATACCCGGCTGGAGCAAGGCCTGCTAAAACTGGTCCTTCCCCCTTGTACTGTCAGATTTCTGTGATACGTGCAAGGTCCGCTGCCCCATCCAGGATCATATCCTGGATCACTGGGGCCTTATTCGCTACGGACCTTGCATTCAACAGCAGCAGCCCTTTACAGGTGGACCTTAGAGCCTGATCCTCTCTCATACTTGGTGGGGGTGGGGTGACTCTTAACCTCCACCAGGAACCTCGGTCCCCTGGGAGGACGAGTCACCCATCCCCTCGGACCATACCATCCACGCCCCATAACCATCCCTATAGCCGCTCCCCCCTCCCATCTGCTCCATCCTGACCCCTAACCCTTGGCTGTTCGCCCTTCCTCCAGAGTTGCCCTCCCTCCCCTCCCCACTCCCACTCCCCATATCCCCCCCACTTCTCCTCCCCTCATCCCCCCTTCCCCTCTCCCTCCCCCCTGTGTTCTCACCACAGGAGTTACCCCCAGTCTCCCTAACCCACTTCCCACAACCTCCCACCCCATTCCCTGGTACTCCCTCTCTCACTGGGAGTCCTCTTGAGCCATGCCCCCCCCCGTCTCACTGGGGACCAAGACCCATCTCCCCAGGACTCCCCCTCTCACAGGGAGTCCCCCCAACCCTCCCCAAGTGCCACCTCCCCTCCTCTCACCAGGGGGCTAGGCCCTATCCACCCTTACCCACTCCCCGTGCCCCTCAATCCACACCCACTGCATCCCCTCCAAACCCCTTAAAACCACAAATTAAAAACAAGATAAAATCCGCCCCCAGCAACAGCAGTAGCAGTGCTGATATTGGCGGGGCAGCGACAGCAACAGCAAAAATGAGCTGCACGATAATCAATGCAGTGTCTGTCCATCAGAAGGCCCCCGGCACCCCGGCTCAGCAAACGGCCCCAACCAGCGGCCGACACCCTTTGGGTGTCACCCTTCGGGCTGGCGCCCACAGGGCCCCACCCTGGGAGTTATTACCTGTGGAAGGGGAGGGAAAAGCAGAGTGACAACAGGCTCCTCCAGTCCAGTCCAGCCCCAGTCCCCCCAGGACCAAACACAGCTTGCAGCTGGCCACAGTGCCCTGCCCTGGGAGTTATTACCTAGGGAAGGGGAGGGAAAAGCAGAGTGACAACAGGCTCCTCCAGTCCAGACAGCCCCAGTCCCTCCAGCACCAAACACATGTGGTTGTATGCAGGGGGTGTGTTTGATGTGTACTGGAGGGTTCTGGGCCTGTGGGGTGTGCGCCGGGTGTGTGGTGTGTCTTCCCCTGGTGGCTTCCCTGCTGGGCGCTGCTTCCTGGGCTTGCTCAAGGGATGGTATGAGCGGTGAGTGGTCAGCCGGGCACCCCCTGGACTCACCTGTGCGTTGATGTGGCCCTGCCCCTCCCCTCCACTCCCCTCTGCTGTTTCTCCCTCTTGGTGTGGGCCATCTGTGGTGGTGGCACCGTGGATGTTGGGCTTCTGAGCGTGAGTAGGGGTTGTGGTGGCCCCGGCCTTTGGCTCAACCAATTCCCCTTGGTATAGGGGTCTGGGTGTTCTTCCGGGTGGTGGCTGTCGGCATGTGGGGTGTGCCCCTGGTGCTGTTACTGCCCCCAGCCCACCCAGGGCCCATTGGTGCGGGCGTTCCCCATTGCCCTGTCCCTTCTCTCCTGCAGCTACTGTTGTTGTGCTGCTGGTGATCTTGTGGCTGGGTGCAATGGTTCTGAAGTTGGAGCAGGCGGCGTGGGACATGTGGGCGACGGGGCATCTGTGATGGCATCTGTGACTGTGCTGCCTGTTTTCTGGGCCCTGTACCTGTGTCCCTCCTTGGTGGGTTCTGTTCCTTGGCTGCCGGGGCTGGCTCTAATGACGGTCTCCTCTCCCTCTGTCCCATTCAGTGCAAGCCATGATTGTGGAGTGGATCCGGTAGCAGGGGGAATTGCTAGAGCTCCTCCTGAACATCCTGGAGTGGCTGCACTGGCCGGACCATGCGCAGGCTAAGTTCTGGTGCTGGGCATGGGGTTGCTGGCCCTATTGACTGGGTGTTGTCCCGGGCCTGCTGCTACTGACACTGCCCCCCCTTCTGTTTCTCGGTCCCCCTCCCTGCCCTGTTGTTGTTGCCCCCTGTTGCAGTATCCCTGGTTTTTAAATGGCTTTTGTGCTCCTTCCCGGTGTGTCCGTGTTGTGCTTTGTTTTTACCTCTCCCCTTGTTCGGGTGCCTCTGCGGGGGGTGTTGGGGTGTTGCCTGTGTTGTGTGGGTGCCTTCCCACCCCCCCCCATACCCCCATGTGCTGTGTGCCCGTCCCTGTGCGTTTTTGTTGCCTGCTGTGTGTGTGTAGAGGGGGGCCTGGCACCGGACTGCCTGGGCTCTGTGCCGGGGCTGTGTGGAGCTGGCTCCTTTGTAGCGGCTGTCATCCCGTGTCCCTTCCATCCCACCTGTGCGGGTCCTGGCAGCTTGGGGGTGGGGCCACATTGCGTGGACTCATTTGCCCTCGGGCAGCCATGTTGTGCCATCACTGTGCCAGGCAGGGCTTCCCCGTCAGTCCTGACTGTCCGTGTCCTTGCATGGGTGTTTGCTGGGTGCTTCCCGGGATGGGTGTTTGGCCGCTGGGTGTTTGCTGGCCCCTCCCCTTTCCTTCCCACATCCCCCTGCAGCGCTGTCTGTGTAAATGTCTCCTTGCTCAGCGCCATGGGGTGTTCGCTGGGTGTGCTCACACACCCATCCACACCCATCTCCACCCATTGGCGCTGCTGCGCCATCTGTGTAAAAAAGGTCTAAAACAGAGGATGTCATAATGCCTCTATACAAATCAATGGTGCAACCACACCTTGAATATTGTGTGCAGTTCTGGTCACCACATCTCAAAAAAGGCATAGCTGAACTAGAAAAGGTACAGAGAAGGGCAACAAAAATGATCAAGGGCATGGAAGGGCTCCCGTTTGAGGAGAGGCTTGGTAGGTTGGGGCTCTTCAGTTTAGAGAATAGACGACTGAGAGGAGATATGATAGATGTCTATAAAATCATGAGTGGTGTGGAACTAATAAACAAGGAACAGTTATTTACCCTCTCAGCTAGTACTAGAACTAGGGGACACTCGATGAAACTCATGGGTGGGAAGTTTAAAATAAATAAAAGATATTTTTTCACTCAACGTATTATTGGGTTGTGGAATCTACTGCCAGAGGCTGTGGGAACTAAGGCCAATACTATAGGTGAGTTTTAAAGAGATTTAGACAAGTTTATGGAAGATAGGTCCATTAGCAGTTATTAGCCAGACAGGATCTGGGAATATGATGGGAGTTGGGGGGAAACAACAGGGAATGGATCCCCCATTGTGACCTGTTGGGTCCTTTTCCCAACCACCGTGATTGGTCAGTGTTGGAGACAGGATGCTTGCTGGGCTAGATGGACCATTGGTCTGACCAGGTATGGCATTTCTTATATTCTTATGACCGTATTTGAAAAGTTACAGTGCATGATGTCCCAACCTTGCTTTGTGGTTGGTTATCATATTTTGTGGTTCTTCCCAAAAGTCTATGTGAGGCCCTTTCCATGATGACCAGATTTCCAATCAGATGTTCTGCTGATGCAGAATGCAGCAGCCCATCTCCTAGTAGGGGTAGGTCACCAGGAACATGTTACACCAGTGCTCCAGAGTCTGCACTTGCTCCCAATAGCATTAAGGACAATTCACAATTCAGAAGTTGCTGGTTTTGACCTATAAAGACCTAAATGGCCGTGACCCTATATATCCAAAGGGCCATCTACTCCTCCTGCTCAATGTCCCTCTATGGTCAGCTGAGGACACCCGTCTTACAAGTTCCATCACTGTATCACAGGGCACATCAAAAGCACAAAGAGGGACTCTTAAACATTTCCAATGAGATGTAACCTCAAAATGCTGAATTCAGCCCTCGTTAGTAATCAAAAGTAGTTACATCTGCTTACACTTTCTTTCCTTTTCCTGATTATTGCAAGTATTCTAGTATTAGTATATTAGAATACTAATACAAGCTATTAGTATACTAGGTATACTATACAAGATATACTAATTTTGATAAGTATCCTGGAGAACCCACTGCTACATGTTCATATACTCTCCTAAGATGTATTAATCTTAAAATTAATGCATCAAATCATTTGTAATGCTTACAAATAATGTTATTCTCCATTTTGGATACTCATTGGCTCAGACTAAACTCAGTCTTTAAAACCCAGTTTAAAAAAACAGAGGAGAAATACAAATACAATGAAATACAATATAAAGAAAACCAATGAATCTGTACACCCCACAGTCTCTCCACAAATTCAGCTTCAGCTGTAGCCCAATTAAATGCAGGAGTTCACAAGTAACGTTACAGGAATGACCTTAACAGACAATTCTATTTACAGTTCTTTAAAAATGCTTTTAGAGCTCATTTTATACATCAGCAAAAGCAAACTAAAGCAGGAAAACAGTAGGAAAGAAGAGAATGACAGACAATAAACCCTCACAATCAGCAACAACAGTAGCTTACAGACTCGATCTACAGGTACTCACAGGAGAACAATTATTCTCAATTTACTTAAATAATTTTAACACAAAAAAGCAAAACAAAATCTCTTCAAACTTTTTCTCATTATGCTTTGAGTGATTTATAGGGTTTTGACTTTGGTATTTTTTATATGTCTTATATGGTTAGCATATTCACCAAGCAGAAAAAGGAGGCAGGAGTAGAAGGAGGAAGGACAATCAAGTTATGCAGAAATTTATTCTGCAGAACATTCAATATTGTCATCAACTGCATAACGCCATATTTCAGTCCTGTATAAAACCTGTGAGGAAACCTAGAGGAAAAAGCTCTCAAGACATCAGGAATAGAAAGCCCTTCATCACCACATATCTGTGATAACACCACCAATAAAACTACATAGTCTAGGACAATGGACAAGAAACTGTTCTCAGTTGCATGGTACATTAAAATAAAATTTAAAGCCCAGTTCATTGCCATTCTATTCACATAATTGTTTCCAACGTTTCTTCTAATTTTTCTACAAGGGTGGATTGATTTCAATCACTGATCTTAATCATAATTATTAATTATTATTATTTATTATTATTATGATATTTAAACTTACATGCCACCCCCTCCTGCCTCAGGCACCTTGGGGCGGCTAACAACATTTAAAAAACATATTAAAATACACAACAATAAAAATACAATTAAAACAACCTAAAACAACCCATACCCACCCACCCACCCCATCTCCCTCAGTAAAGACCCGGCGGAACAGCCAGGTCTTATACTGTCTGCGGAAAGAGGGGAGGTCAGTAATCCAGTGGACCTCCAATGGGACGGAGTTACACAGTCGCGGTGCAGCCACAGAGAATGCCCTTCCTCATAGCACACACCCAGGAAACCCAGGGGACCCCAAGGAGGGCACACCCGGCCAACTGCAGGGGCCAATCCAGGACCCGGAGGGTGAGACGGTCCTGCAGGTAGGTGGGGGCCAAGTCATTTAGGGCTTTAAAGATCAACACCAACACCTTGAATTGGGCCTGGAAGACTATCGGCAGCCAGTGCAGAGAGCAATGCACTGGTGTAATGTGCTAGTGTCGGCCCATCCCAGTCAGGAGATGGACCGCCACATTCTGCACCAGCTGCAGTCTCTGCACCAGCACCAAGGGTAGCCCCATGTAGAGTGTGTAACAGTAGTCCAATCTCGAGGGAATAAAAGCATGGATGACTGTGGCCAGATCCAAGTCGGAGACATACGGCCTAAGCCGACACACCAGATTTAACTGGTGAAATGGCCCCTTCGCCACAGCCGCCACCTGGACATCCAGGTGGAGCTGTGGGTCCAGGAGCACCCCCAGACTCCATACCTGAGAAAGCAAGGGAGGACAGACCCCATCAATGATGGGGGCCATCACTCCCTCAGCTTTTCCCACAACCATCACTTCCATCTTGTCAGTATTTAATTTCAGGCGTCTCGCCCTCATCCAATCCCCCACAGCTGACAAACACCGGGTAAGCACCGAGACTGCTGGACCTGAGTCAGATGAAAATGAAAGATAAAACTTTGTGTCATCAGCATATTGATGACACCTCACCCCAAATTCCCTGACAACCGGCCCCTGCATATACATATTGAACAAGAGAGGGGATAGAATAGAACCCTGCAGAACCCCACACGTGAGGCCCCGGGGGGGAAGATGAAAACTCACCCAGCACCAGACATTGGGTTCTCCCAGCCAGGAAAGAGCAGAACCATTCAAGAAGAGTCCCGCCAATCCCTGCCCGGTCCTGCAGCTGAGTCACCAACAACTCATGACCAATGGTATCAAATGCAGCTGAGAGATCTAACAGGATAAACAGGTCGAATGACCCTGGTTCAACTCACAGGAGAGGTCATCGACCAAGGTCACAAAAGTGCAGTCTCCATGCCATAACTTGGACGAAAGCCAAACTGTGAGGGATCAAGAAAATTGATCCGGTCCAAATGCTCCTGAAGTTGCCAAGCCTCCACCCATTCAATAACCTTCCCTAAAAAGAGAAGGTTAGAGACTGGCTGATAGCTGGCCAGGACTTCAATGTCCAATGATGGTTTCTTAAGCAGGGGTCACGCCACCGCCTCCTTGAGGCAGTCCGGCACCCTGCCCTCCCCCAAGGGAAGTGCTGATTATCTCCATCAGCAACAGCTCTAATGTCTCCTGACTGGCCTTAACCAGCCAGGACAGGCATGGATCTAGTTCACAATAAGTGGCTCGATCCCAAGAGCATTCCCCGCATCCATGGGCAATACAACCTGAAACTCATCCCACAAAACAGGACAAGACAGGGCTTCTACTGTTTCTGACTCATCCACTGCTAAAAACGTTGCATGAAACTGTGGTGAATTTGAAAGATTTTATCAGCAAAAAAGTCCACAAACAAATCACAGTGAGCATTTGATGATTCTACATCCAGGCGGAGGGAGGCTGAACTGACCAGCCCCCTCACCACCTGGAACAGCTCAGCCAGTTGGGACTTGACGGACACAATGAGGGCAGCAAAGAATGCCTTCTATGCTGTCTGCACCGCAACGGCATAGGTACGTAACAAGACTCTATGCTGCAATCAGTTGACTTCAGTACGCGAGTGATGCCACCATCGCTCTAACCACCACCCTTCCCGCTTCATCTGCCACAGCTCCTCCATATACCACGGGGACCTGCGTTGTCAACGATTCAGGAGCGGGCACCTGGGAGTCACACTGTCGATGGCCTCCGCCAACATGGAATTCCACATGAACACAAGACTATCGAGTGAGCGGCCATCGAGGTCAGAGGAAATATCCCCTAGAGCTGTCTGAAACCTTCCTGGTTCCATAAGCCTTCGGGGGCGTACCAACCTAAGTGGTTCCACACCCTCCTGGGAGTCACCATGTGCCAGGATACCAGTGTGGAAGAGATAATGATCAATCCATGCCAAGGGCACTGTTGACACCTCCCTCACTAATGGATTCCCTGCCTCAAGGACGGTGCAAAATATCATGTCCAGGGTATGTACTCCAGCATGTGTGGGGCCCACTACTCTCTGAGACAGACCCATGGTTGCCATAGCGGCCATGAACTCACACTCTGGCCCTCCAACACGGGCGTCAGCATGGATGTTGAAGTTCCCCAGGACTATTGCTCTGGGGGACCGCAAGACCACCTCCAACACTAGCTCGGTCAGCGTGGGCAGGGAAGCTGCTGTACAGGTGGGTGCCCGGTATATCAGCAGTACCCCCACTCTGTCTCCGGCCAAATCCAACACCAGATGAAGACACTCCATATTCATGATAGGTTGCACAGGAAATCTCACAGACCAGGTGTCCTTGAAAAAAATGACTATACCACCTCCCCGCTAGCCGATGCTTTATGGAGTACCCAGCTGGAACAAGGTCAGCCAATACAGGCCCTGACTCAGTGTCCAGCCTGGTCTCCGTAACACATGTGAGGTTGTCTGCCTGGTCCAGGATCATCGACTTGGATGATCGATGCAATCGACTTATTGCAATTGACTTATTTATTTATTTATTTGCTGCCCCCTCATGCCCATGGCATCTCGGGGTGGCTTACACCACCAATAAAAACAATTTAAAACATCAACACAACAATTTAAAAACTTCTAAAAAACACCTAAAACCCCACCACCCTCCCCCCATTATTAATACCTCCCCCCACCCTCCTCCAAAGGCCTGGCAGATCAGCCAAGTCTTACAGGCTTGGTGGAAAGTCAACAGACTTGGCACTAGATACAGCTGGCGGAAGGCAGTCTTTGCCACCATCTCCACCTGCCGATCCAAGTGGAGACCCGAGTCCANAGGCTTGGTGGAAAGTCAACAGACTTGGGGCCAGATGTGCTTCCTCCGGGAGGGAGTTCCATAATCGCGGCCCGGCCACCGAGAACTCCCTCTCCATTGTGGTCCCCCGCCTTACATGGGGGAACCTCCAAGAATGTGCCCTCAGTGGACCGAAGGGACTACCCTGGGGCATGGAGGGTGAGGCAGTCCCTGAGGTATCTGGGACAAGACCATGTAGGGCTTTATTGGCCAAAACCAATACCTTGAATCTGGCTCGGTACGTTATAGGCAGCCAGTGCAGCGAACGAAGCACAGGAGTAATATGCTCTCACCAACTCGTCCCCATCAGGAGACAAGCCGCCGCATTCTGCACTAGCTGCAACCTCCAAGGCAGCGTCAAGGGAAGCCCCACGTAGAGTGCGTTACAGTAGTCTAGCCTCGAGGTGATGAAGGCATGGATTAAAGTGGCCAGGTCAGGTCTGGAAATGTATGGATGCAGCCTCTGCACTAGATACAGCTGGCGGAAGGCAGTCTTTGCCACCATCTCCACCTGCTGATCCAGGTGGAGACCTGAGTCCAATAACGCCCCCAGATTCCAAACCTGTTCCAAATCTCTACGAGGGGAGCCAGCACCTCCCCCGCCCTACCCACCACCATCACTTTCATCTTATCAGGATATTAGCCACTGACCTCGCATTTACCAGCATCAAGCCAAGGCCAGGGGCCCTCTGATCCCGATCACCTCACTGCCTGCCTGGGGGCCAGTGAGTAGGACCAATATACAACATCTGTCCCATCTCACAGATTGAACTCGCTTCCCAGAAGGACCATAATTCCCCCCAGCCCAGTTTGACCCCTATGGTTGCAGGCACCCCCCTGATTCGGTCTCCAGACCCCCATCCGAAGGCCACCCCGCCAGCCCCCCGAGGGAGATCCCCACCCCACAATACACCCCCTTATCCACCTCTGCCACCAGAAAACAGTCCCCCTCCCTCCAAAGGGCTGCACCCTTCCTCACACCAATTGAAACAATCAAAAAATAAAACCATTAATTTAAATCTTTGATTTTTATCAGGTTTACAAATTATACTTTAGTTTTTTCCTCTGGGTCAGTGCCCTTAGTTGGAACAGTTATTAGTTGCATTTTAAGTAGTTGGCATAAACATTAAAACAGTGGTTCCCAAACAGAGCTGAACCCACAAAAATGGATATACTCAATGAATTTCTGGTACCCAAACTGACCCAACAAAATTGGGTACCGATCGGCACCCAATTGCAACCCAATACAGGTACCTGAACGTTGATTTCTGGTACCCATTTTTCAATTTCTGATGCCTATTTCTTATTTTCCATCCCCAAAAGTCGACTTCTGGTCCCTGGAAAGTCAACTTCAGGTCCCAATTTTCCTGTTTTCCATTCCCAATATACTGACTGGCAGCTGGAAATTTGAAAAATCAGTAATGGAAGTTACCAAACGTTTGGGTTCCCAAGTACCCAATTGGTACCCTGGTAACCCACCAATTACCTGATGTGGCGCACAAAAATGTGGGTATTACTCATGGATACTAAGTTAATTACCTGTTTCACAAATTCTTTTCCCTATATGAGACTGTCTGAGACTTGTATATAATTCCGGGGTTCCAGACAGCAATGGAAATGTGAAACGTTTATCAAATATCAGTCAGGATTGTGATCCTATCTTCAGACACACAAACCCACCTGGAAAGCTGACCCATACTTTTGTAATTTCTGTATTAGCACATGTTGACGATTTATAACTAAATACAAACTTAACCCTCTGGGTGCCTGACTCAGTCTATTAAAGTCAATGGAAAATGCCCATTGACTTATCAAACAAAGATCACACCCTCCATTTGGGTACATCTTTTTGCTAGGTACAATAGAGAAAACATAAGTATACAGTACATGTTTATTCAGATTTTTAATTTTTACTTTTTCAATATTAGAAATACATTTCTTATTTCCTAAATGACTGACTTTTGCTCATAGTTTTTATCAAGCTGCATTTGGTTAGAAATTCAAATTCAGTTAAAAGGTATATTTTAAATTTATTTTCAAGCTGGTTATTAATTATGATTATGTAACACCAGCAATGTACCTAACACTGTACAATCAATAGTTAGAGACAGGTCCCTAAACCCGAGGGGCTTATACAATCTAAGAGACAAGGGAGGGGGAGACAAGGGAGAGGTGAATGTCAGGAGAGACAAGAGTACATTCATGAAGTTGAGAAGTTGCAGGCACACGTGCTTGACTTAATTACAGGGAACTAGATTCTTACTCTGAGTGTGGGGAAAGAGGACACATTTTCACTCATGACAAGCTGGGGAAGGCTTGACTGAAGGAGGTGGGTTTTCAGGGGGGATTTGAAAATTGGGAGGGAGGGAGCACAGTGAAAGTATCTAAGGAGAGAGTTATAGGCACGAGGGACAGTAAGGGAGAAGGGGTGCAGACATTTAGAGGAGCAAGGGGGTCTCAGTCAGGTGAGGGTGGAGGCAGAGGAGGAGCGAAGCTCCCGGGCAGGCATGTTGTGGGATACAAGAGCATAGAGACATAGGGTGGCAAGGGCATAAACAGCCTTGAAGGTGAAGACCAGAAGCTTGTGCTGAGTGTGTTCACATAGAGAAAGCCAGTGCAGGGTGGACAGAAGGGGCTGGACAGAGTCAAAGCAATGGGCAAGGTGGATGATTTTGGCTGCATCAAGTTGAAAGGAGATGAGAGGAGGGTGAGATCAGAACAGGGGAGGTCAGTAAGGAGGAAGTTACAGTAGTCAAGACAAAAGTGGACTAGAGCATGGACGAGATTTTTTGTGGTAGCAACAGTAAGGCAGGGCAAGATTTTAGCAATATTATACAGAGCGAAGCACAGGATTTAGCAACAGCCTGGATCTGAGGCTCAAAGGAAAGCGAGGAGTCAAAGATGAATCCCAGGTTATGTGTCTGAGGGATCGTTCAGATGGTGACTCCCTCAGTGGAAACTGAGATGGAAGTATGAGAGGAACATATTTTTTGGTGGGGGGGAGGAATAGAAGGAGTTCAATCTTGGCCATATTAAGCTTGAGCTGCCAGTGAGACATTTGGGCAGAGATGTCAGCAAGACAGTCAGCAATACAAGACTGTATGGAGGGGGAGAGCGTGGGAGTGGAAAGACAGAGTTGCATGTCATCAACATACAGGTGATACTGGAAGCAGTGCGTTAGGGTTTCAATGAGTTTACCCAGAGAAAGGGTGTAAAGGGAGAAGAGAAGAGGGCCCAGGAAAGAGCTTTGGGGGAAGCGACATCAAGGAGTACCAGCAAGGGAAATGCTAAAGGAGAAATTTAAGAGATACAAAGAGTCAAAAAAAAAAAAAAAAAAAGTCAAGAACAGTGTCCTGGAAATCAAGGGAATGTAGCAACATGGTCAACAGTGGCAAAGGTGACAGATAGATTGAGGAGTTCAAGAACCAAGTAGAGGCCCTTAGACTTAACTAGGAGAAGGTCACTGGTGATTTTGGCGAGGTTAGTCTAGTCTCAGTCAAGTGGAGAGAACAGAAGCCTAATTTGAAGAGAGGAAATCAAGGAAATCAAGACAGCGCATATAGACAGCCTGCTCCAGGAGCTTATAGGCGAAGGGTAGGAGAAAAATGGAGCAACAGCTGGAAGGGTTGGAGGGGTCAAGAGTGGGCTTTTTAAGGATAGGGGAGATGGTGGCATCTTTGAAAGCCAACGGAAATGACCTAGTAGAGAGGAAGAGAGATTGATGATATGCAGCAGAGAAGGTGCAGCAGTGGAAGCAATCACCGTTAGGAGGTGAGAGGGGATAGGGTCAAGGAGGCAAGTTACATTAAAAGTGTTGAATCATGTATAGAACAAGACACTGAGATTTGAATTTCTGCTAAACTGAAATTGAATGAAATAATTAAGGCAAATACATTTTATACAGAAGAGAAAGTGAGATTATGTCACTATCTATCTATCCCATTGCAAAAGCTAAACAAGATGTGTGGTTTGATCTTATCCTTATTGAAACCAGTAGGAAATCTCATATAGACCTTGGTGATACAGGATCAGAGCCACAAAAACGTACTGGAAGCTCAAACCTATAAAAACGTTCATTTGGTTGCTGTGGCCTACTGATTTAAGTGGAACTACTGCACCGTATACTGTTACAAAAAGATTGTACATAATTGAGCCTTGAGTACCAACTAGGGTTGAACGAAGCAGCTAAATTGCTGATCATAAGAAGTTTTGCCATATTGGGAACCAGGATTGATTTCCCGACTGATTTCCAATACCGATGCGATTTCTCAGTTCTCACAATACTGTAAGATACCATCCTGCTTTACTGACTTTCTGCTTACCATTTGCCACATACTATGTATTGTTTATTTACCATTTACCACATTGTCAAGGGTACAATTTTACTTTTGGGTTTGTTGTTTCCGCATTTCTGAGCCAAATGCTATGAGAATAGCGCACCACTTAACCTCCACTCCAGTGTCTCCAATCAGAATTGCTGTTCTATGTTGTTCCCTTTGCTTTGACCAATCTGAAACTGGATTTCAGATTAGTAAAGGAATGTGCGTACCAGCCAATGAGTGGCAAGGAAGAACAAGGGAAAATGGGGTGCAAGAAATGTAGTATTGTGTCCGTGTTACCTCTTGGGATTTGAAATAAACGACAAAGCAGTAAATGGTAAAGCAGTAAACAGAAATTTGGTAAATCAAGAAACAAAATGGCAGTTGAAACTATACCAAGTACCGAGAGCGTCTTAATACAACCGAGATGGTACCAGGAACCAGGATTTTGACAAGATTTCCCATTTTGGGAAAATCTCGTTTTAGCCCTAGTTTCAACCAGTCCTACAAAGTTTTACACTGACATTTTACCACTCAATTTAATTAAATTAATGGAATTAGTTGCAACATGAAATGTTGCATGCTGATGTACACCTTTGCAAGTTTGTGTCCTTAATGCAGTAGTATATGAGAAATACAGAAATATTTATAAAACCTGTGTTGCAGTGCTGGTCAGGGAAGAGTCCTTGCATAATTAGCTCCTCGGCTGCACTGTGTAGTTAAGTAGGAAATGGCTACTATTACTAATATTTTCTACAATGCTACTAGGCATATGGAGCGTATTACAGTGACAGGTCCCTGTCCAGTGGACTTACATTCTAAGGTGGACAAGGATGAGGGAAACACAAAGGGAAAGACAACCACACACAAACCCATTTTACAGATGGAGAACTGAGATTGAGAGGTTGTGACTTGCCAA
Organism: Sphenodon punctatus; assembly: GCA_003113815.1. Taxonomy (NCBI): domain Eukaryota; kingdom Metazoa; phylum Chordata; class Lepidosauria; order Sphenodontia; family Sphenodontidae; genus Sphenodon; species Sphenodon punctatus. The sequence goes on from QEPC01003229.1 coordinate 165,755, forward strand.
AGGCCACTCATTGAGCTCATTGTCTAGGGTGAGATTTGATCTTTCTGGGTACCTCCACAGGCAGAAGGCTTCTGCCCTTTCCTTCTCAGTCCCCTCTTCTTACTTTCTGGCGCTTGATGGTGCTTGACTGACCCTGACTAAGTTAATATCTATTCAACGGCATTTGAGCTACTGGCTTTTGGCCTTAACATAGCCTGTCATAAATGTAACTTTTAAATTATTTTTATAACAGAAAATATCAATGTATATTAACAAAATTATACAGCACGAGAGTGCCTGTATAGTTAACGTGAGTTGAAAGTTCTCTTAAATCATGAACATTCTACTTCTTATAAAAGTGAGACCATTTGAGATAGGGATGTTAAAAAGTTTTACAGATCATTGGTGTGGTGATGTTATGTTGTGTCCAAAATTCATGAATATCGGCTGAGAAATAAAAATGTTATGGTTGTTTAAAAAAGTGATGAAACGGTGCATTTTTATGGTGGTTTTCAATCGTTTTTGCTTCAGAATAAATGGTTTCAGATTGTTGCCTATGTGTTATATTTGTAGTGGAAAACTCAGGGTCAGTGTGGTGTGTTATATGCTTTTAAAATTTTTAAATTTGGCCAAGCCGTTGCAGAGATATTAAAGTTTTAAAATCATGTTCATATTAATGTTTAGATAAGTTATGTATTGGAGAGCATGCTCAGCTGTTGAGTGGGAAATCTGAGAGAAGCAGCAGCGTCACTAGTAGCAGAAGACGTCTCTCTCTCTCTCTCTCGCCCGCCCTCACTCTAGTCTGCCTGGGTGGAGTCTGGTTGTCGGAGTGTTTAAGGAGCCTGCAGGAGCCACCTAGACAGAGTAATTTTAATTCAAGCGGGGGGGGGGGGGGGGGGGGGGGGGGAGGAGAGAGGGGCTTCCTGAGGCCTGCCCATCACCCAGCCTTGAGGTGAGGACAGAAGGGTTCCCCAGCCCCCCCCCCCCCACTGGGCCATGTCCCCACTACCCCTCTGCCAAATTTAAGTCCTGGTGTGGGCTACCTCAGGCCTGCCTGCCACCCAACCCAGGGGTGAGGGGAGAAAGGTTTCCCAGCCCCCCCACCCCTGGAACCAGTTCCCTCTGCTGCTCTACCAAATTTAAATCCTAGCTGGGGATGCCTGGGGCCCGCCTCCTACCCAGCCTGGATGTGGGGGGGGAATGGGTTTCCCATCCCACACACAACCCTTGGGCTGGATCCCTGCTGACAAATTAAAATCCTGGCATGGGTTGCTTGAGGCCTGCCTGCCAACAAGCCCTGGCATTGGGGATGGGGGGAGGGTTTTCCAGCCCCTACCCCACCCCTGGGCCAGGTCCCTGCTGACATTCTCTCAGTCTCTATAAAATCAATCTCAACAGTTTGGGAACTGGACTGGAATCTGGGGCAGGTAAAGGAGAAGAATAAATGGGGGACCGGGGAGTTCAGCACTTGTACAGATCCAGGACTGAAAGAGTTATGCAGACAGAGACAAACTTCAGGGGCACTGAGTTCGCACTACATTTTGCAAGCCACGAGTTACAAGTGAATATCCTTAGTCAGCTGTAAGAGGAAAGGGCTGTACCAGTCCGACTTCCTAAGCCGAGTATACCTCAGGAAGTCACAAGCTGGAAAGGATGTAGTGAACTAGCTGCACTTTCACAGAAGTGAAAGGATACTTTTCCAAAAGAAATGCCTTACAAAAAGCAAGGAGATTACATTTTAACAACAGAGTTGAGGCTCGTATACATACAACCATGATCCAAAAAGCAAGGAAATTCCACATTAAGGATGACACCTTAACTTGCACACCATTGTGGCACCACAGGCCTCGAACAGTAAGACATACTGCCCATGCTCACAACTCAGGGATCAGACACTCACAGTTTGCCCTTGGACTTTCAGCCAACGTCCTCTTCATCTGCACATTGCAACCACCACTCTCCACAGAGCCTAACCAAATTCTTCCAGGCACAGCTGCCTCCTCCCCACAAACTCCCAGTCTTCTGTGAGTTCAACCAAACTCTCGGGGATAAAACGGAGCTCTGCTGGAAGAAACTCCCACTCTGTTTCTCAGACTAAATAATCTGCTGTTGCATGTTTATCTGCCTTCAAATCCAGAGTCTGTCCTGACTGTAAGCAATCAGGAAACTTGTCATAAATAAACTCATCAATATCTTATGTTAACATCACTAAAAGTTCTGGGCTGGGGGAAGGATCTGATCTCCCTGAGAGAGCTTGCATAGGAGCTTTGCTGGCACTGGACCTTTATAGTTTTTTTGGATACCTTGTTGTTTGTTTAATAAAGGTTTTCTGCCAATTTATCCCAAATATGTGTCTCTGCCTCTTCATCGGAAGAGGCAGACATCATCATGAGTTAACTCCCAACCAGACAGCTCCCTAAAAGATTCAGCTGCCAACTCACCCACCCAAAAGCCCCCCATACACTAACTTAAATACTGCTCCAAATAACAGGACCACCTATGGACTAAAACACACTCATCATTAATGGTGTCCATCCTCCCTTGGTTTCTCAAGTCCGGAGTCTGGGGGTGCTCCTGGATCCGCACCTGGATGTCCAGGTGGCGGCTGTGGCAAAGGGGGAATTTTGCCAGTTACATCTGGTGCATCGGCTTAGGCCGTATGTCTCGGACTCAGATCTGGCCACAGTCATCCATGCTTTTATTAACTCGAGACTGGACTACTGTATCACACTCTATGTGGGACTATCCTTGGGGCTGGTTCAGAAACTGCAGCTAGTGCAGAATGCGGTGGCCCATCACCTGACTGGGCTTTTTAGGTTGTTTTAATTGTTGTTTTATTACTGTGTATTTTAATATGTTTTCAATGTTTTTAAAATGTTGTTAGCTGCCCCGAGATGTCTGAGACAGGAGGGGCCGGTATATAAGCTTTAATATAAATAAATAAAAATAGGTAATACATCACAGATCTTTGTTAAGAGTGAGATTGTTCTTGGTTCCCTCAAATCCGGTGTCCTTACCTGCTGCCTCTCCCAACCTACTCTTAAATGCTGCAATTCCCTAAACACTCTCATTTTCCAGCCTCATCCTGTGTGCCAATGAGCCTCAAATAATCTCTAACAGGTCAATGAGCCAAGGTTCCACAGTCTGGCATCTCGCAGGCATCTGGAGCCAAAAGATGAAAACGGTCGATCTGGAAGTGAGAGAGGGTGTCTGCTATGCTGATGTCTAACTCCAGCACATGCTTTGCAACAAAGAGAATTTTATTTCACAAATATTGTAAAACAAACGCCCTCATGTTGATTCTCGAATGACAAGTTGTTATCACATGAATTACCGCCAGGTTGTCGCACCAGACATGAACCGTTGTGTTGGCAAATGTCTCTTTCCAGAGGTGAACAGCTGTCACAATGGGAAATAGATCAGGAAAGGTTAGGTCTCTCAAGTCAAACCTTGCTCCACCCAATCCACCTGCCAAGGAGCTGCACACCACTGCCCCTAAATTAAAGGCCAAACCCCAGGGCACCTGTAGCGTCTGACTGGACCTGCAGCTCTACCTCCAGCAATAGGTTCTGTCTCCAAAAACTAATCCCATTGAAATCAGAGAGAAAGGTTTCCCACATTGCTATGTCCTCTTTCATTTCTTTTTTCAACCTCACACGATAGTAGGAATGTAAATCATCCACCACCTTAGCATAAAGCTGAGACAAAAAGGCCCTTCCAGGTGCCACGATCCAACAAGCAAAATTAAGGCTCCCTGAGAGTGACTTCAGCTGTTTGACCATCACCTTAGGAGCTCAGAGGCAAGCATCAATACCATCCCAACCACTACTATCTTCTCCTTCGATAGACATGATGTCACTCCAACCATATCGAACTCTATTCCCAGAAACGCCAAAGTGGTCGATGTACCTTCTGTCTTTTCTGGTGCTAAAGGCACACCGAACTCCAAAGAATCTCCTGAAAGAAATGCAACAAGTGCTCAGACTCCCCAGACCCAGTTTGCCCTACAAAAAAGAAACCATTCATGTAATGGATAACTTGCTGCAGTCTCAACCACCTCCTAACCAGCCAATCCAGCACTGAGCTAAATTTCTCAAAGGCCACACACTAGATGGAGCAACCCATTGGCATGGCCTTGTCAAAATAAACCTTTCCTTGAAAAGTAAATCCTAAAAGATGAAAATCACAAGGATGGACTGGGAGGAGGCGGAAGGCAGATTTGATGTTGCTTTTTGCTGCACCATTTCAACAGCAGAATCAAATTACATATTGTAGACAGAACACAACTCATCCAGGATGGCATTATTCACTGATTCTTCCCTGGGGTAATAGAGATGGTGAATAAGCCTAAATTCTCCTGGAGCCTTCTTTGGCACAATGCCCAGCAGAGATATATGGAGATCGACGAAAAAGATACTGGGTAGAGCAAGGAGGATCTGGAGTAAAGACCTATCAGAGATAAACTGGAGGCATTACATTTGCACCAGACAGGCTTACCTTCAGTTATTGAGAAGTAAGAAAAGACAGAGGGCTAACCAAGTATGGGCAGAAATGTCAGTAGCAGCAAAGCTAAAAGATTCTGCTAGGTTCTGGCGACTGATAAACAGCTGGTGCAATCTCAGACAAGCCTCTAGGGAGTCTTGGATGGAGGAGGACACATGGGTTGAGTATTTTACTAAGCTGTTTCAAAAGAAAGAAGTCTCTAGTGTGCAGTTGGCTGAATGTGAGGGGGAATTGTCTCAGGGGGAAAATAGTACCCCTTTCTCCCCATCGGTTACTGAATGGGATGTTCTTTTGGCGGTTGATAAACTTCATATGTGAAAAGCCACAGGGTTTGAAGGACTCCCACCAGAGCTGTATAAGAACTTTGCAACTTGGTGGGCTCCTGTCTTAGCAAAGCTCTTCACGCAGATAAATTGTTCTAAGCAGATCCCTCAGTCTTGGGCAAAGACTGTGCAGCACGAGAGAGCGAGAACCAGTCAGCGTCACATAGGCAGGCCAAGATCGTATGGCATTGGCTGGCCATAGGCTGACTGGCAGGCTTACAGTTTGTTTGTTTCCTAAGCCCAGCCTGCGTCCTGAGGTCAGTCAGATAAGGCGGCCGAGGCTGTCTAGTATGGGAGAGAGAGAGGCAGAGAGAGAGGCAGGGTGGGTGCTAGGCATTGGGACAGAGGGACAGCACCTCAGCAGCACAGTAGTAGTAGTCTAGTCCTAGCCCAGATGAAGGAGGAGGAGGAGCCCTGTCCCAAGACTGCCCCTGGCATGGGATGGCGTGTGCCACTGCACCATCACTCCTTGTCCAGGGGCAGCTCCGGGAATCCCAGCAGTGGAAGGTTAACCTTCAGAAAGACCAACTGCTCCACCAACTTGGGCCCCAGTCTCAGGCAGTGCAGAGCGCATATGTCCCCCACGATGGAGAAGACCCTCTCTCTGGGGACACTGGTTGGTGGGCAGGACAGGATACCCTTGGCCCCTTTGGACAGGGCCAGCCACACGTTGGCCTTGCTGGCCCAGTTGGCCAAGGGATCGTTGCTGGGATCTATGCATGGCTCCTCCTCCAGATAGGTCTCCACTGCTGCTGAAGCACCATCATACTCCTTCTCGTAGCTCTTGGTGGGCACCACATGCCCCACTTCCCTCAGCCATGCTACTTGCCCTTTTGTGCTGGGTCCCATGCTCCCCTGAGTGGACGGAACAGAGGAGGAGCTGCTGGCAGTGGGGGTCCTGCTGTTGCTGCTGCTGCTACACCTAGGGCTGGAGGCAGGGATAGACCCAGATGGCTGGCAGGGGTTCCTGCTCCCACTCCCACCATCCCCAGGGGCATCCCGCTGCATGGCCCGCTCTGCCTGCCTGACCTTCTCGACCAGCATCCCCTTCCGTAGGTCATAGACCGCAGTCTTGTGTGCCATGCTGCCCTTGATCCTGGGGTCCAGCATGGTTGCCAGGACATATTCGTCCCGGCGCAGGAGGTCACCAAAGCGAGCGCTCAGGCCCGCCTTCAACTTGTCGGCTAGCTCCATCGCCTCGTCGCACATTCTCCTGCCCTGAGGGCCACGATCCCGCCCCACCGCCCCAAGAATCTCATCCAGGCTGCTGTGGAGACTATGCACCAGCGGGGTCACCTGGCTGAGGGTGGCAGTGGAGCTGCTCAGTGTCTCCGTGACGGCCAGGAATGGTCTCAGGACAGAGACGGTTTGGGATATAATATCCCATTCCTCCCTGTTGTACCCTGGAGGTGACTCGATGTCTGTCTCCAGTTCCACCTGATGCAGGGCGGCTTTCTGTTCAAGAAGCCGCTCCAGCATCAGGAAGGTGGAGTTCCACCGGGTGGAGACATCCTGGATCAGGGTGTGCACCGGGGACCCTTGCTCAGCCTGCTTCTCCCGGAGGAGTTCGCTGCCCTTCACGCTGCGGTTGAAGAAGCCCGCCAGCTTCCTCCCCCGCTCGACCAGGGAGCTAAGGGTGCCTGGCCCAATGCCTTTATCACCCAAGCCCAGAGCGTCCTTCACCACCAGGTGGAGGGTGTGTGCGGCGCAAGGGATACTCGTGAACCCCCCGTCACGGACTGCCTTAAGCATATTGGCCGCGTTGTCCGTGACCACACACCCCTTGGTGAAGGCCACGCCTGGCGTGAGCCACTCCCTCACCATGGTGGTCAGGGCTGCCTCTACCTTCCTTGCGGTGTGGGAGCTGTCCATAACTTGGGACTGAAGCAGGGCCCACCTATACCCTGCTTCAGGTCCCCTCCTGCCACTGCCAAGCACTGCCTTTGCGTCCTGCCACCAGTGTGCAGTCACTGCCAGGTAGGCATGCTGGGCGTTCCTGGAGGACCACAGGTCCGTGGTGAAGTGGACCGTTGCCCCCCCAGCCCCTGCAAGCTGCTCCCTCACCCGCTCCTTCAAAGCCCTATATAACTGTGGGACCACAGTCCGACTCAGGGCGGAGCGGGAAGGAAGCTTAAAGTTGGGAGCCAGGAACGCAAGCAGACGCTGGAAGCCCTTGTCCTCCACAATGGAGAAGGGCTGGCCATCCAGGGCAATCATCTCGGCAACCAGGCGCTTGCCTTTTTCCTGGAAGCCTGTGCCACGGCGCCCTGCCGATGGCCTCGACACATCGCCCCACCCCATCTCCTCCATGGTGGACTGGCGGTGCTGCTGGGGAGGCTCCTGCAGTTTTTCTGCCCCCATAATGCTCCTGCTGCTGGTAGAGGCAGCAGCAGTAGCTGCAGAACGCTGGCCCGCTGAATGGGCCGGGCGACTGGCCGCTGGAGTCGGGAACCCGCTGGCATCCACTTCGCCTGCCTTCCCGCTCAGCAACACAGCACTGTGGCATGCCTTCAGGTGCCTGGCCATTGCAGTTGTGCCAAGGTTGGCAAGCGCCCGCCCACGCTTCACCACCTTTTGGCACAGCGTGCACTGCACCTCTCTGGGATCATCTGCCCTCACCTGCTTAAAATGCTCCCAGACAGTGGATTTTTTTCCCCCTCCTGCTGCCTTCTTGCCCGCCCCGGCAGACGTGCTGCTGCCAGTGCTGCTGGGAGAGGGAGAACTTTGTGGCACTGGTGGTGATGCAGCTCTGGGAGGAGGAGGGTCAGACATTGCCTCATGGACATAGATATCCTCTGCGGCACTAGTGTCACTGACTGCCTCTTCCTCACTGTCCCCGGCGATCATGGTGATGTCCCATGAAGGGGAGTACTGGGACTCGGAGGCTAGACTTCCTGTGCCCGCCATGCTGCTGGCACTCTCCCTATGCCCCCCTCTGTAGCTGCTAGTGCTGCTGCTGCTCTTCCTCTCCCTAGTACTGGCATTGCCCGGGGATTCGGCCCTGCCTCTAGCAGCTGGGGTGGGATCCACCAGCTCTGGACTGCTGGGGATTGTCTCGACTGTGGGGGACATTGGTGGCCCTGGAGGAACATCGGTAGAAGCAGCCCCAGCACCTGCTCCAGCACCACCCACATCAGAGACAGATGCAGCCTGAGCCTCAAGTCTTGCAGGCTTTCCAGTGCCCTGCGTGTCAGTTCAGGGCACTGCCAGGAGGCATTGCAGAGCAGCCTGTTGCCCTAAAGCAGGCCTGCTGATTTTGGGAGGGGGTGATGCACTCTGCCTCTGGCTACTGCTGGTGCCTGCTGCTGCTCCTCGTGCATGCCCCCACCCGCCTCTGGCATGTGCCCATTGCCTCCCCTACGGGCAGCAGATTGGCCTCTCCTTCCCTTCTCCATTTCTTCCAGCAAAACAATGTTTTTAATGATATATAATTATATATAATGTTTTTTTATTGATTTTTTTTTTAATCTAATATTATATCTATCTATCTATAGCTACACTAATATAACCACTATTAACTAACTAATAACTATTCTAAATTCTATGAATGGATTAAGTAGCTCCAACAAACCCTAAAGCTGAATCACAGTAAACACTATCTCTATCAGTAAACTTTAAAACTTTAAACTTAAAACAGTAAACTTTAAACTAACTCCTACTATGTCAAAACAAAAATATATCTACCTAATCCTATCTATCTATCTAGCGATCGATCGATATATGGGATGGAGGTTGAGGGGCAAATTCACAAACAAGACAAGGAGGGGTACAAAACTGAAATGAAACTTAAATCAATCTATAATAATCCTACTCTAAATGAATCAAAAAACAGGGGAAGGGAAGGGAATCACTGGGGATGGAATATATAGGGAAAGGATTCAATGGAGGGGGGAGGGAGGAAGGAAGATTGAACACATGAAGGGATAAAAACAAAAAACAACAACTAAAACTATCTAAGCTAAGCTAAATAAATGAGAATATGGGAGTATATGGGTTGGATGGATGAAATAGGAGCAGGATGGCAATGGATTGCGGAGCTGGAAAATGCTGGTTGAAGGAGCCTTCTGAAACACCTGCTGCTCAGGAACAGAGACTAGCTCAGAAGGTATTGGGAAGGGGGGAGGCAGACAGTTTTGTTTCTTGCTGCGCCCTCTTCACTGCAAGCCCCATTGGCTCCGTGCAGCCTAGCCCGTGGCCAATTGTAAACTGCCAAGCCAGTGGTCTGAGGCGAAAAGAGATGTTGATTCGGCAGGCTGGTTGCTACTCCAAGCCACTCTCCACCCTCCACCCCTGGTGCCTGGAAGTCTGCTCCTAGCTGAGTCAGATGACTTCCTCCTCCCTGCTACATTTGGCCTTCCAGTGACCTGACAGTGACAGAGTAGACCAAGACCACGTTTTAGCCACCCGAACACAACCGAACACGATCTGAACTGACTGAACTGTTTGGCTATTTCGCCGTTCGGTGTTCTGTTCTGTTCTGTATGTTTGTGTTCATGTTCGGTCTGAACACCTAACTTCCGAACCGCGTTTACCCATCCCTACTTACTCTTACTGAAACCTCACAGGTTAAGCTACTCTCCATCTTTCTTTTGTTAGTAGAGAAAGCCAGGAGGCTTAGTTTTTAGCCTACGGATAGTTCCAATTACCTCTTGGTTTGTAAATTTCTCTATAGCTCTGTACCCAGATATAGATATGTTCACCCAATATTTTTGTTTTATATTGTAAATTGATTTCTTCTTTGTGTGTTGGTTTAATTTGATATACCATCTATTGCTGATTCAATAAAGAATTGGAATTGGATATATGGAGATTATCCAAATGGTGGTGGTCAAAAGGGCCTGTAATTTGGCCCTCAGTGTTCTCCTTCAAGCGCTTGGTGCAAACCACGTGCTCAAGACTTCGCACATTTTTCAAATTGGCCATAACCTTGCGGTGGGTAACCCCCTTGCAGGAATCCTAAAACCAAACCCCATCAAACACGTAAACCAAGGCCTCCCTATCTGAGTAATCAATTAATGCTACCTCTAGGGCATCGGATTTAACTGAGGTTGAGGTCCTTGCCTCCCCCGCTACTCTGAGAACCATGCAATGCGGATCACTGCCCGCCCTGCTTAAATTTATTGAAGTTCTTATTTTTTGCAAAATTGGATGCTGTGTGAGGGTCTCCACAGAGCGAGCAGGAGTGTCAAATTCAACAGGGAGAGCAAGAGCATTTCCCTACCTGATTATACTCCCAACACTGTCCTACCCCTGATCCACCCTTATGTCCCTCTTGATTGTACCAGTCATTCACAGGTGCAAAACCACCCTTTGACAACACATGACCACCCTAGGTGCACTGGCAGCATTACTCATGCACTCCAGGCATAAATAAACCATGTGGATATCCCACCGCAACCCAGAGGTGATAGGAACCCTGTGTCGGAAAACCTCCTCACTACAAGGGTTGTAAGCTCATCTAATTATGTCCTGGTACTTGAGCAGGTATGCAGCCTTCCCAGGAAAAGCCTGAATCATGACCCCAAAATAAATGGAGTAGGCAGCAGTCTAATTCAACCAGTTATGGTCTGCTTTGGAGTGCACAAACTTCTCTTGCTCCTTCATCCTCCTTCTAATTGGGGTCAGGTATAGGATCACTAAACAATAGTGCAAATAGATCCACATACTCCCCTCTCCAAATATTTCTCTCTGTAGACTGGAAACATCCGCATAAGCTCCTCCTAGTGGAGGCTGCTCCTTCACCTTATCTTCAACACAGAACACATGACTGACCACCCTTATTCCCCAACCACTCTTTGGAACTTGTCTGCCCACTGACTACTAACAGTTTCCCTGCACAAGACTGGCAACAGCAGGCTAATTCATACAATCATGCCCTGCCACACCTTGTTAGGAAGGAGGTTGCCTTCCACAACAATATCCAACTGAGGAAGATTGCACTGGGCATACATGGCCTAAAGAGGCCTGTGCTGACACAGACTGCACCCTAATCTTCACTTTTTACGTTTAGGGAAAGTTATTGAATGGGCAGTGGCACTGCAGCTCCAGGCTCATTTGGACAACATCAGCTTCCTTGACCCTTTTCAATCTGGGTTCTGCCCCGGCTATGGTACTGAGACAGCATTGGTGGCCGTGGTAGCCAATCTCCACCGGGAGATGGACGCAGGATGTTCAACATTTCTGATCCTGCTAGATCTCTCGCCCACTTTTGACACCATGGACCATGGGCTGCTGTTGAGATGGTTGCAAAACCTGGGGGGCCTGGACGGGACTGTCCTTGGGTGGTTCCGCTCATTCCTCTCAGGGAGAGGACTACTGCAACACACTCTATGTGGGGCTTCCCTTGTTTCTGGTTCGGAGTCTGTAGCTGGTGCAGAATGCAGTGGCCCATCTCCTTATGGGGACTGGGCAATGGGAGCACATAACACCAGTGCTCCGTGCTCTGTACTGGCTGCCTATAGCGTATCAAGCCAGATTCAAGGTTTTGGTATTGATCTATGAAGCCCTGCAGGGTCTGGGCCCCTCATACCTTGGGGACCGCCTCGCCTCACCCTCCCTGCCTCAGAGCGATCCCTTCGGTCCACTGGGGCACCTTCTTGAAGGTCCCCCGGGTGGGATGGGGGGCCACAATGGAGAGGATGTTCTCAGTGGCCAGGCTATGACTCTGGAACTCCCTCCTGGAGGAAGCCCACCTGGCCCCAGGTCTGCTGGTGTTCCGGCGAGCCTGCAACACCTGGCTGTTCACCCAGGCCTTCGGAAGGGAGGTTGGGAGGGTTGGGTAGTTGGGGATATTGGGGTTGGATAGGACTGTTTTTAAATTTCTTGTTGATGGTTTTTAAAATATTTTTTATTGTTATTGTAGTGTTGTATGCTGCCCCGAGATGCCATAGGAATGAGGGGGTGGCTAAAAAATGCTTTAAAATAAATAAATAAAAATAAACAAACAAATAAGTAAATAAAAACTTGACCCACATCATTCTGGGTAGATGAATAGTACAGCGCACCAGTTAAAAGGGCTGGCAAATCTTGCTCTGACCAGGGAACCCAAGCTCCCATCCATGCTAACCTCTGCCCCTCCCACTCCAAAACCCCAACCTGAATGTTAGGGGGCTGGGCCATTCATGAACCCTGCTAGATCATACCCACAGTGATACTGTGCATGATACTCACCTGGGTTCACTCCTGCTCCCACTTCCCTTGGTACTGTGGGATGAAGTTCTGGGAGCTTTTTTGCTAGCAACGTTATGGTCCGTTTGGGTGACTCCACTCTATTTGCCAAATCATGTGCCTGCTCTGCCGTCTCCTCTTCTATTTGCCTCCTGGGATGCCTAGGCTCAGGTGCTTTATCCCTAAAACGAGAAGGAGGACCCCTCCACCGCCCAGCATCTTGTTCCCCAGATGATCTCACTTCTAGCTGCCCCTGGTCTAATGGGCTAGCCCCACCTGCCTGCTGCTAAAACTGCAGCATTGCTCCTTGATTTGGGGGTGGGGAGGCATTCTCACTTGCCTACTGTACTGTTCCAGCTGCAGGAATGTTTCCTGGTTGGGAGGGACTCCCTCCTGCCTGCATTTCCAAGTGAGACAATGATTCTTGATTGAGGGGGTTCACCCCCACCTGCCTGCTGAGCTCCACTAGAAGCTGCTGACACTAAGGCCATTCTAAGATGAGTGCGGCGGCGCCCGCGCTTGTTTTCAAAAAAGCCAGCAGCCCGTTCCACACGTGATGCTGCCGCCAAATACGCGCACGTGCGGGCGATGTGCTTCCATTTCCGGTCGCGTATGACCAGCCTCGATCACCGACCCAGTCAGTTCGCACCCGGAAATGGATGCGCATCACCCGCGCATGTGCGTATTTGGCGGCAGCATCACATGTGGAACGGGCTGCTGGCTTTTTTGAGAAACAAGCGCGGGTGCCGCCATGCTCGTCTGAAAACGGCCAAGTCAGCCACAGTAGCAGCAAGCTGCTGTTTAAGCTGCTCGCAGCCCCCTAGTTTACCTTGGAGGGACTCTAACAGGGGTCTTTTCCCCTCATCCCCTTGCCCAGCTTCCTCTGAGGGGGGAGCAGGCCACCCAGTCCACTCTCTCCATCCCTTATTCGGGAGGCCACTGGGGTATCTTTCACATGCTTTTTTTTTTGGTAATAGTTCTGGAACCAGAGCTCTGCCCAGCTTTTGGATCTTAAGCTATTGTTTATAAAGTTCAGTATGAGCCTCTTCCAGACTTATAAGAGGAAATTCCCCACCTTTGAGTTCCCACCGTGTCTGAATCTTCTAGCTGACCCTGGAATCTTCGATGTCCTTTAAAAAAAATTAAATTAAGCAGTCCCAAAGGGGCTACCCTACCCTGGCCAGCCTACCCGGATCCCCTCAGCGCACCAAAGATCCAGCCTAAATGTCTGGGGGAGGGGCACAGAGATATAACGGAGTGTTCCAGCCAAACTCACATCTGCCCCGACCGTCCACCCTGCCTCACTACCAGCTACCAGACTCCAGCAGAGGGACCTGCTGCCACTCCTCCTTCCTTGATTGGTGCACCCACATAAGCACACTCTCCAGACTCCCCAGGACTGGCAATTGCTGCTTCTCAGTCCCCCACTTGGTGCACACTGCCTCGAGCGGTGGTCAGTTTTGCTCTCCCTCTCAGGGAACTCTCCTCTTGCGCAATTACATTCATGCTCAAGCCTTTGGTTGCTAGGCAACTTCCAGGGACTTCCAAGAGCTGCAGTCTGCAAAATCCCTGCTTATTCCTACAACAGCAGGATCAGGACAAATGGTCTTCAAGCCCCAGGTGCACTGGGTAGTGGGGTGGGGGAGGCAATTCTTAAATGTGTGAAGGGTGGACTAAATGATCACTTTGAAAATACTTAGGAATGAGGCTATGTTTGCTTCTTACCAATAGAAGACAACAGATCTAGATGAGAGACAAAGCTGGAAGAAGGGGATTTATCCATCCTTCTGTGGGCTTCTGCAATAGGCAAATTTTTAAAATGCTTGATAATGATTTTGAAGGTTGTGACCCATTTTTTCCCCAACGTATGAGGCAAACAGAGCATTAGGCCACCTAAAAGAACTCTGATCCAGACAGAATTTACCTGTCCTGAAAACATTCAGACAGTGCCCATGAATCACTTGAGAATAGACTGGGTTCAGATAAAAGAAGAGCAAGGTGATACTTTGATTCAGATGAAACAGAGAAACTCCAGTGAGTTTTGGACCCCACCCTTTCTGAGAAAAAAAATGAAATAAAGGAGACTTGGTGGAAAACAAACACAGTCAAGTTGTTTATTCTTCTGGCTGAAATAACACTGTAAAAGGGAACCGTTCATGCCAACATAACAGAAACAGGCTCTTATAATAACCATATGGTTATACTTGGCAATAGTGCGAAAAAGAGTGCAGGTGCCAAAAAGGGTTAAGGATGCTGCTTGGCCAATAAAAACAGGAAAACCAGACCATAATGCAAGATGTGGAGATTTATATGTGGATACTTTACCTCAGATCAAGACCACATCCGCTGTACCCCAAACTTGAGTAATAGAAAGACACAGGTTAATATATAAGTATGGATTTCTGTTAGAGAGACTATAGGTTTACGAGTTCTGGGACCCCAGAGCCAACTTCCCCATATGCTTCCCAGTGCCCCCTTTAAGGCCTGACAGGTGTATCCTGGCAACAGACACCTATTACAAAAGTGACCTTTTCATAGTAAAAGGGAGGAGCTACTGCAGGAGGGAGACTTGGTTGTGGCCCCAACACGGAAGGATGAGGGTGAGGGTTTACAGAGGTTATCATGTGGAAAATGTCTACTGGAGAGGCTAGGGAAGAGAACAACAGTGTAGAAGATGCAAAGTCTGTTGTACTGTGGTTTCATGAACTATTATCAAAAGGGGAAGCTCTCAACAAGCAATATGCCACACTCAGATCTTATCTCAGCTTTATTTAAGGATTAGGGAAAAACAACATTTGCCTGATCAGAGGAGTACATCGGAGCACACAAGATTGCCTTCATACTGCTAGAAGAATGACACGTACTCAATATGTAACCAAGCCAAGCACATGCACCTGGGACCTCACATCTGCGTGAATGTTACACTCCTCGTCTCTCCCTCTGTTCCCCTTCCTTCATCTCCTCCACCCCCACTCCCCAGTCTCTCAGATTGTAAGCCCTACGGTAGGAACTGTGTCTATTCAATTCATTTGTAAAACACCAGGCACATTGATGGCACTATATAAATGCTTGCTAACAAAATAATAAAATAAAATAATAATAATAATAATAAATAATAATAATAAAAGTAATATTATTATTATTATTTTTGGACGGCAACAGTGGCAACTTTATTAACCAATTCAACAGTGACCCTTTTCAAACAGGCTGCAGTGTGGTGGGGGGATGGGTGTGAGCACCAGTGTGGGGACGGTGGGGTTGGCGGCAGTAAACGGGTGCAATTGCTTCTGGCCAATTGTTCCGTGGGTGGACTCTGGGTGTAGATGGATGTACCATGGGAGCACGCATGCATGCGCCCCAACCCACCCACTGCAGGGGGTCACACAGGTGGCACCCACTCATGTCCATGCAGTGAATCTGTGTTGGCATGAGTGGACTCGTCTTGTGTAAAAAGGGCCATAGTCTGGATGGGCAATGTTCATGTACCTAGGTCCGATACATTTCTGCTAATCCCTTCTATCCATGTTTGACTCATTTGGGGAATCATGTTTAGGATGCTCCCTGTAGTGTCCCCATGGAAAGGAGGAGGGTCCCTGCACACAGCCACTATACTGTAAGGCGGTGGTGCTCCCACTATTTTGTAGGCTTTTCCCAGTGTGTCATGCCACAGGTTGAACACACTGACATAGTTGGAGGCACCCCTAAGCTTCACCTCTTATAGAGATGCCTCTTTCTTATCCATACTCTAATTATCTCTTCTTTTATCCCTTTTGCACTGGACTTCTGCCAACTTGCAACAAGAATTAATTTTCTTCAGATTGTGAATGCACCCATACTTGCTAAAGTTAACAACTATGGATAATGGCACTGTAAGGAAGGGGGGCGGGAATAATATTAAGCAGCTCAGAGAATCAGTGCTCGAGAAGAAAATTCCTTCCTGACTCCAAAATAACATTGAGACCACCAATGCCCACAGAACCAGTTAAAATGCTGGGTGGGTAAGTGGTCTTTGAAGATTTAAGGGAAAGACTGCCCCACTCAACCCAATGCCATGCAATGTGGCCAGCCAGCAGGTGTGACTAAAGGTAAACAAAGCCCTTTGAGTCCAATCCCGCTCCCTTTTCCCCCGCTTCTCCTTTCCCCTTTTTATTCTCCTCCTCACCTGCTCCCCAAATGTGACCCTTGTCCCCACAAGGCGTGGGGGAACCAACAACCCCCCTCACCTTCTTCTCATGTCTACCTCCCTCCACAAGTGGGTGGGAGCAAATACCATCCCTATGCAGAGTAGGGGATGAGACTTTGAACAAACCGGGCAACAACTTGCATAAAGTTGTGCAGGTAAGTTGGCAGAAATGAGACCCCTATGACCTGTGTACACAAAGGGAGGGGGTATTGCTATGGTGGTGCTACAAGACCAGACCTTTCAAGCTTCATATTTGAACTAATTATTGAGAGAACTAGTAATTGCTCCTGTGCCTCCAACCCAACCCATTCTGATCCCACAAGAGCGTATTGTCTTAGGTTGACATGCTCTCTTGCCAAGCCTTGTTTGAAATACAAGATATGGCAAAACTCATTCCCTAACAATTCACCCAATTTCAGTTCTTGAAAATGTATTTACTTTCATATTGGCAGGTGATATCATATTTCCAGAATTGGCTTGAAATCAATGCCTATTGAAGTATGATACCTAATTGTTCTTCATCTCTTTGATTGCATACTGGAATGATCAAGATATCCTCTAATCACTGCTGCAATGTCTTTTAGTCTTTCTTAGGATTTTCCAGAGTTCATAGCACTGTATCACTGAAGAAGATAATGTCATCTCCTGAAATAATGTGTTCCAATCTGGTTACCCTGTCTGAAAGGGAATACAACAAGTCCATATGGCTCTGAAATCAGTGAAGGAAATTAGTACAAGGATGAGGTAAACATACATTTGATGAGTGATTGGAAGTGGGACATTTTTGGAGAGGAAACAAATAATTGAGGTATGAGAGAAAGTTATACAAAATAATACATGGCACAAATATTTTTAAAACTCATTCCACAATTCTACACAATGGGGCTGATCTGATGGCCCACAGTTCCTGTACACACTTGCACATGTACATGCCGCACAGGAACCTCATGCACCTCCATTGCTGGCACGCTGTGCTGCATGGATGGAGGTGAGCATGGGATCCGCAGGCTACCAGATCAGCCCTAGCAAGGTTTTTTTGCATCTTCTTTTAAAACATCTAATATTAGAAGCTGTCAGAAATAACATTGAACCAGAAGGAGCATTTTCTGAGCCATTCTGGGAAGGGTGGCATATAAATGTAAATAAATACATACATAAATATTTTCCAAGACCCAAGGACATGTTTGAGATATGACTCAAGATTCTTTGGGTTTAATCATGGACAGTTTCATAAGTAAAATTCAGATTCATGGAGTCAAACAGAATAATATGATTTCGCTAAGCAAGTACCCACAAAATTGGATATTATTCAGACCTATGGGCTTCTTAGGTTTGTCAGTCTGAACTAGGATCTCCTGAAAACTGACTTTTCATAACTTTTTCATCATTTTCAGTTGAACATTCTCATTGGATATTGGCATTTCTACTTCTAGTTTGGAATGGAGGAAGGAAACAGAAATAGTTGAGCAAAAATTTCACAAATTTTCCTAACACTCCAAAAAGCCCCCAAAGCAGTGAACACTATCCCAGTTAGTTACTTAGCTAAATTACACCAATGAAGCCTTAACTCTGCTGACTAAAGTCTACTATTTTTGTACTGTAGTAAAAGAACATGGCAGAATTCAGGTTAAGTGCAGTCTAATTTTCAGTGGCAAATGGAGAAACTGATAGCTCTGTGGAAATGTAGGGGTATGCATGAGGTGCTGGTTGTTTTGCAGGTTCTTTGAAGAGTGTGTGCAAACTAAGGCCATATTCAGACAAGCATGGTGGCGCCCGCGCTTGTTTTAAAAAAAAGCCGGCAGCCTGTTCCACACGTGACGCTGGAGCCGAATACGCGCATGTGCGGGCGATGCACTTCCATTTCCGGCAGCGTATGACTAGCCTCGATCGCTGACCCGGTCAGTTCGCGCCCAGAAATGGATGCGCATCGCCCACGCATGCGCGTATTTGGTGGCAGCGTCACGTGTGGAACGGACTGCCGGCTTTTTTGAGAAACAAGCGCGGGCACCGCCGCGCTTGTCTGAAAACGGTCTAAGTGTATGCCCATTTATGTTGAGGTTTGGCAAAACAGTTGGTTAATAGACATCACATGGCGATATCCATCCCTCCTTGGGGATGGGGAAGGCTTCCTCCAGCCGAGTATGCTCCGGCCCAGGAGGGTGGGCGGAGAATGATGTGCAGCTACTCGGCCATGTTCCCGATGTCCCTCCGCCCCCAGCCCCACCCCCATCATAACAGGTAGCCATGGTTTGCTGCCATGGCAATGTCCTAGATGCTTGTAGGAACTGGGCCGGGAACACATTTTCCCACCTGGCTCATCAACTCTGTCCCAGCTGAGTGGCAGCCAGGTGCAGACTGCCTGTGAACAGATGGCCCACTGTGATTATTTGCAAATAATTTGTCGTATTTATGGTGTTGAGGAGATATTCAGGAAAGAATATAGTGTGTCCTATCATATTTTAGAACTCTGAATGTATTAAGAGAATTCAACCTATGTTATCTACAGGAAATGTTTACAGCAGTAATAAAATATGGCAGTTTTGTAGCGCTTACATAGTATACAGCTGAATTTGATATCTCATACTCAGAATGGGACATTACCTCCAGGTGGCAAATTTCTATTGTTGAGATAGCCCCATTTTTAACTCTTGTATTAATGATCCTATGGAAACTAATCTGCATGCAATGCTTTAACTTCCGATTACAATAAGGTATGAAGTTAATATTTTACAAGGGAAGGGATTCTGGACATCAAAGGCCTAGTTGTTTGCAAATCAAAATTCTAGCCATAAAACAAAAAATAAATGAAGGAAAGGAACCATCGTCTGGGCCCACTGTTAAGTGTAGGAATATCTTATTCTGTCAATGTGATTTCATAGCAGGATGAAAAATGTCAAAAGTGAGGATGACAAATCAGCCTACTGAGGAAAAATGACTCTCAGACAGGAGATGTCATTTGTCATGATTGCCATTTGACTGCACTTTCTCCTGTCTTCTCTTTCAGATGAATGTTACTTTGCCATTAATTTAAAATTATGTTAAATCAACTAGAGGATACACAAGAAAAATAAAGGTACTTTTCCTTTAAATGTTTTGCAGTATGTTGAAGGTTTCTTTACAGTATAAATGTGTTTTGAAAGTACACACATTATGAAAGAATATCATCATGAAAAGTTAACTTATCAAATATTATAGTTTTTCAGTTCAAAAGTCCATTTTTCCTAAATATAGGCAACAGCATGGCTTTTATTTGTAAGTGACACAGCTGAGCACCGCTCTCTAAGCCACTGCATAATACGGGTGGTAATTAAGCCACAGCTTCAAGGTTGCATGGGCACAAGACAATTCAACCTAATGAAGTATCGATCGGCTGCAGTCGAGGTAAAACAAGTTGACATTCATTTAGAGGTAGCAATGCGTATATACCACAATACCACCAAAGAAATAAGAGGAAAAAACAATGAGACTGAATTTTAATCTTGCAAACACAATTAAGAATCTTATTTACAGCATGTTGCTATCACTTAAACTAAAGCTAATTGCATACTTACTGCCCTGATGCAAGATTCTTAAATCAGCAGAAATTATATTCATAAGCTGATGAGAAAGAACGCACATGAAGTTCAGTGTTTCAATTAGATCTAATTCTAGTACTTAAAAAACACTACTGCCAAAAATACTTAGACTAAAACTTTCCATTTAGTTGTTTGCAAAACGGAGCTGATTTAGAGGTGCTAGGATAAACCATTCTGCAAAAGGAAGAGATTCATTCTATGAAAACACTTGTATAACAATTATTTTGTCTTATCAGATTATATATATATAAAATCATAACGTAGTTAGCACATAAGCAATTATGTCTAAGTATTCTCTCTCTCTCTCTCTCTCTCTCGATATATTTTATATATATTTTTGGAATGTACTTTTCTCTCTAGAGAGAAATATATAAAATGTTCATATTTGATGTTAGACATTTTTAGAATTTAATTTCTAACCATATTATTAAGTTTTCTGAAAAGAAGTTGGTACCATTCCCCACTGTCATGGTAGCAGTGCAGAATTTTCAACATTAAGTAAAAGCTGTACAATTCTCAGTGAAACAAAAGGATTTTTTTTGGTCTTGTTACTGAATATTCAGCCATCTCAAGATGTGGCTACAAATTTAAACCTTCTGAACTAGATTGCTTTGCTATGGTATGTTTAATTAAAAAATCCTGAGGTGATATCTCTGCACTTGAATTAATAAGTACTTTAAAAGTCCAATGGAATATACTACTTGTAATAAAATCAGTTGAAAACTGATACTTAAAAATCAAAAGTATTGACAACTTGTCAAATCTGATTACTTATTATGGTAGAAATAGAAACATATCATTCAGTGACTTTAAATGTGGGTTTTTTTATGGTATGTTTCAATTTTAAATAACAGAAAGCTGTAAAGACAGTCAAGACTGTAATTTACATTTATCACAAAGCTGTTATGCTATGTCTGAAAAGTTCATTTTTAACAAACGGAGCCTTGGACTTTGCAAGCTGTTGTAGATAACTTAGTTCTAAAAAGGACTAGAGCTTTTAATCTTAAAAGGAAACACTGAGAAAATGGTAACAAAATGCATAAGAGCTACCTATGCACATCATTTTACCAGAGACTTTTTTATATAATGGAAATACAAATGTGTCTTATCAAAAGTGCAAATATTTTACAGCTAGAACCAGTCACATTTCCCCATGAAAATTCCCCCCAAATGATTTAAAAAGTGTTAATATCTAATTGCATTATAGGCCTCCTGCAGCAGATGTGTCTTTAAAAGGTAACTCATTAAAACACTCTGATTGCCAGATGTTGAGATTCACATTAGTTGCCCTACTTGTATACGAAATGAAGACAGTGTAAGTACTGAAGTCAGTCCAGCCTTAAAGTACTTTAATAATTAATCTATTGCCATACAAGGAGAGAGAAGTGACATCTGTAAATTTGAATTTATTCACTCTCTTTGGATTTTGAAAGGTGTACTACATTTCCCAATTTAGAATATTTTGTTATTGCTCATGGATATTTTCTGGCAGTCCCTACTAAAAAGTGCTTTCATCCAAATAAATTAATTCCAGAACAAAGGCATTTTTGAAATAAAAGGAAATCAAAGTATAACCGAGCATCTGACAGCAACTTACCTTTTCAACCACAACTGACTCTTATGGACAGTATTTAGTCTCACATTAGTGGAAATCTAGTCGAAGATTTTGCAGGAAGTCACTCAAAATCTTGCAAAGGGGGTGTAATTAATGCATTATGGGGTCCACTGTGGGACTTTTCCTACCTCAGAACACTTTTGAGAGAAGTAGAAACGAGACTAATGTTGGAGTGGGAGAACTTTCTCCTCTCCAGGGAGTTTTTGAAGCTCAAAAACACTGACTGTTTTTAGACAACATACTACCCTGCATGGCCACTCAGGAGCCATGGAGCCTGCCACCTCTTGGAGGTGGAGCCTGGGAACATGCACACCTTTGAGCCAAGGAGCACACTCATGGCCACACATGGAGCACTGCCGTGAAATCCGGAGTGCACCATGCAGGGCCAGCCAAATAGCTCTATGGCAAAAGGCAGCCAAGGAGCCACTGACCGTATGAACTGGGGTGGCTAGTGATGCCAACAGACAGGTCTGACATTCATAGGCTCTTGGGACATGGCCTTTGCAAGTCACAGGAACTGGCTGTGAGCTCTGGGGAGCCTGGGTTCCCCAGCGCTCATGACAGAAACATGTCAATTGCAAAGGCCAGCCAGGCATACTTCCTCCTCCCCCATGATCCATGGTAGAGGGCGCATGGCAGCTTGCCTCCATGGCTGACAGCTAGCCACACTGGACGCTGCCTGTTTGAATCCCTCCCCACACACTCTACCCGAGTGGGTGCTCCATGGAAGTACTACTCAGTGGCCACAGTCTCCCCTCCCCCATCACCTTGCTCATTTAAAAACACCCATTTTCAGCCGAACAGACACAATGGGGGTTAATAAATGGGACAGTGTCCTGCTTTGGTCCGCTAAGGCCCATTTTCACCCACGAGCCACCGGCATGTTTATTGTTGCGCTGACAGATTTTGGCCTAGGATTGTTCCCAGCCAGGTGAGACAACAGTGAGCCTGGGTTGCGATCCCAGAAACCTCAAGGATTACAGTCCAGGCTATGGTCTACCTGATTGGACCAAATCCAGCCACAGCGGGCTATCATATGTATTTTAGACCACTGTGGCCCAGATCAAATTTGCCATGGTCGGCCACCAAGGCTGCCCAATCTGGCAGGGGATGGAGTTCTGGGAACTTGGCTACCGGCCCATTTCTTGACTGGCCTGACCTGGTCAGTACCGTGCCGGTGGCAGGTTCCTAACCCAAATCAGATTGTGATGGTGACACACTGCTGTCATGTTTGTTAACACCCTATGTCAACAACTAATCTTAGAAGTAGAGCTTACCCTAATGGTACATTGTTTGTTGATATCACTGTAGCTTTAGGTGGCTTGTTGGGTGCCTTTCAATTTGGTAGTGGCTGAAGAAGCTACCCTTGCATTCTGATAGTACTGATCACTCCGGGCTTATTGGAATACTTGGCATGCCTATATTTCTAATATTATTAATAATTTCATTTCTACAGTGCTCCCCCACCAAATGGTGCTCAGAGCACGTTAAAACATAAAAGGTTTTTTAAATGAGTCAGGTTGGCTTACAATATTTTTTTAAAAAAACAACGCTACTATAGAAACCATCATCACTATAAATATATATATATAATACATCCTGCACCTTCCACTACCCCACCAACATATCCCACCAACTCCCACTCTTCCAACTCTCACCTGGAGGAAGTCACCCCTCAGCCCAGCCCCTCCTCTCACACAGAGGCCATGGTGAAACCAAGGAGCTACCGAACCCACCCCTCTCCTGTCTCTCACCTGAGGTAGCCTACCAAAACAGCCTCACACACCCATCCTTTTCACTCTCCCTGCCCACACAACATATCCCCATAAATACAGTCACCGGGACCAGTCCCATGCCCTGCGGATCCCATGTGTGCCTGTGCATGCCTGCGCAGGAACCTCATGCACCTCCATTACAGGCACACAGTTTCCACACTCATGCCATTGGATTGGCCCAAACATATCCTCATAAGAGATATAGGGCAAAAAAGGGACTATAATGTGGTGAGGCTAAAAGCAGCAGCAATACGATGGCAAATTTTTCAGGGCAGCACAGTGTCGTTGCCATGGCCACACATCCAAGAACAATCAAGCCCCCTTTAGTGCCACCTAGTGCTGAAACTCAGTCCTCGGAAAACTTCAAAATTCACCAGGGGTTCTGTTCCCTGGTTCTGAATTTCCAAATTCCAAAGTTCCAGGTACGAAGGCCGGTCCCCGGAAAACTTTAGAAATCTCATTTGAATACTGGAGACATTGCACATGTAACCAGAGTGACCAGACAGTTGACCCTAGCTTCTCTGAGCTAGGAAAATGAAACTTAGTGCCATATTTGGTAGGAGGGAGTATGGAAGGGGACAGTTGAGTGATGGACAAGCCACAGGACAGGATTTGATTGGCTGGTATGGGCAAAATAAGAGTGGCTGTACAGCCATTTTCCATTCTCTTTGGTGAATTTGGCTGTGTGCTACACTGCTCATCTGTAAGTAATCGGATTGGGGGCCTCTCCTGGCCAGGCCATAGGGGTAATGCTGTGGGACAGGGGTTACTTTTTTCCATGGCATGATTTTAAAAAATAAATAAATAAGTAGGTGCTACACTGCTGCTGCTGCTAAACAAATTATGAATAACTAGCTTGGCACCATGAGGCTGCTTCTCCTGGTCTCGGCTGTCCAAGTTACCAGTGCCACTTCAATGCCTTGCCTTTTTTAGGAATAAGCAGGTACCACTGCTGTCTGCTGCTTGCACTGCTTGGCACTATAACGGCCAGAGGGATCTGCCTTCTTGCAGGAAAGTTGGACCATAGACACAAGAGAGGGATCACTTTAGTTTTGCTATGGTTTTTGTGGGAACTGACTGTACTTTGTCTGTGGGTTCAGCTTTGCCAAGATGCGACTAACCACTGAGCAGGGGCACAGGGAAGATATACTTTCTTTCTGGTTAAAATAATATGGCGTGTGGGGAGGAGGGGGTTTGCCTTGCATAGGTGGGCACTGGGTAGGCACAATGGAGACTTTTTTGTGTGGGGAGGTGAATGTCTGGTTTCTTTCTTAGGGTTGTTATAATTATGGCTCCTGGACTGGCTTTTTGGGGCTTTGTGCACTCAGTTGTTGCACTTCTGTGGGTTTGTCGTCTTACCTTCAGTGATTGTCTCACTCTTGCTAGCCTGTGTTTCTGGGCACTGCTTGGTTAGCATAATGATTTTTTTAAAGTGGGTGCATTGACTGCTGATGTTGGGCCATGCTGTGGGTACACTACTGCTGGCTTTTTTATTATTATTTCTGCATGCAGTTTCACTTTTATGGGTTTATCTTCTTGAACGATTGTCCCTAGTCTGCTTTTCTGGGCAGCGCTTGGTTTGGCTGTGGGTTCAAGAACTGTGTCAAGATGTGACCAGCCAGGGCATGGGGGGATTTGTCTTTCTGGTTAATTTATGGTGTGGGGGGAGGGGGCTTGCCTTGCATAGGTGGGCACAAAGGAGGCTTTGGTGGGGGGCGTAGCTGGTTTCTTTTGTCTTACGCTGAGTAGCTCCAGGTTCCACAATTCCAAGTTCCAAGTCCTGGGGATTTCCGAGGTTCTACTGAGTCCTTGGAAAAAGTTCAGAAGTTTGGCCGAGTACCCAGAATGGGTACTTGGAACTTCAGAACTCGATACACATACTCTGATGGGCTATACAGTGCAGCCCTAGTGCCACCGTTTGGCCACCTCTTGATGACTGCCACTTATCCAGGCAGCTTGACCCTTTATGAAGCTGTACCTGAAGGGAAAGCAGATAGTACCAATCCTCAGTGAGTAGGGAAACAACCAAAATCCTTCCCACCCAGGCCTTCAGGCAGCTTGATCCCCTTATGAAGCTATTGATCATGGTGGACTTACAGGTAAAACATTTTCAGAAATTTGATCCCTTTCTATCAAATTGCAGCTGGAATAATTTTTATAATTCAGAAAAATATATATTATTAGCAAGCATTTATATAGTGCCAACAATGTACCTGGCGGTTTACAAAGTAATGGAATAGACATAGTCCCTTCCCTAGGGCTTACAATCTGAGATGGGGGGGAAGGGGTATGAAGGAAGGGAAACGGAGGGAGAGACATGGAGTGTAGCAGTCATGAAGATGCGGGTCTTGAGGAGGAATCTGAAGGTACAAAGGGTGGGGGTGAGGCAGATGTGGGTAGGGAGGGAGTTACAGGTGTGAGGGGGAGCTANGGTGGTGAAAGGGTGGTTAGCGTCATGTCTGTTTTCACCCAAGGAGCGTAACGTTCACAAAGATGCGAGGTCCTAGGTGTACGCGCTTGGCTTGGTTACATTGAGAATGATGGCTGGTTGGTCCATGTGTTGAGGATATGAGTACACAGACCTCAGGTAACAGATTGTACTAAATGGAGGATATCAGCAGGAGTTAGGTGAGGGGACTGAGGAGTCGGGGAGGGAAGAGGTGGGTCTTGAGGACAGATTTGAAAGTACGAAGGGAGAGGGTGAGGCGGATGTAATAAATAATATAATATAATAAACCATAAATATGTTTATATAAATATTTTAAATAATTGATAGAGCAGCTGCTGTAGAGCTTGTTAGAGGTTAATGGGAGGCCATGGTATCAGTTTGCTGCCCAGTTGGCCGCTGGCTTACAGAACTAGGGCTGAAACTTGATTTTGGTATTCTCGTTTTTTTGGCTCATTTTGAATCTGGGTTCTTGACTCATTCTTGCAAACAAGAATTATGTGAGAATCACCTGGATCCTGTCTAAGAAAGGTGAGACTCTCAAACAGTCTTCCCTCTGCACTGCAAAAAAAAAAAAAAAAAAAAAAGTGGGGGTGGGCTTTTGCTCACCTGGCTGCCTCTCTGGGTCTAGGTAGATATCTCCAGCCGCTAGGTCTTACTGCTGAATCTCTTCCTGCTTGGCTTCTCTGTGTGGGGAGGAGGAGGGAGAAAAAAAATAATTTAAAAAATTCATGCACATGCTCAGAGTGGCTGAGCATGTCCAGCCCTTTTCCAAGATGTCACTAGCAGCATCCGCACCATTTTGGAAAAGGGTTGCACATGATCAGAATGGCCCCGGCAGACATTTTGAGTATGTGCAGAGAATTTTTATTATTATTTTGCCTCCTCAGAGACTTTCCCTTTTCCCCTGCAGAGAAGCTGAGCAGGGAGAAATCCATCAGCAACTTGAGCAGTCCCCCCCAGGACTTGGAAAGGCAGCCAAGTGAGTAAAAGCTGCCCTCCATTTTTTCCCCAAGTGTAGGGGGAGTGTTAGGATTTTTTTCTGAGCTCTCTCAGGACATCTCAAATTGTTAGTGAGAACTTCTCGATATCTTGCTACAGGTTCTCGATTTTTACAAGATTTTCATGAGAATAATTTTGATAATAATTTCAGCCCTATAGAGGACCAAAATAATTTTAAACATCTGAACTCAAAATACCAATATATATTTGGTAAATATATTTGCTTTCACACATTTCCACTACATGGTGGATAATAACTGTCTCCGATAAAACCAAATATTTCCCCTTCATTCTTTCATGCTATTAAAATAAATGGCTGATGATGCGCAACAACATTTCAAGACATTGTGCATCATCAGCTATTTATTTCAATGCTTTGTGTGTCATCAGCATTTTGACTGATAGCCTTTTTTTCAATTCTGTTGTTGTATAAACAGTACATATTGTATAATAACTTAATTTTAGGTAGGGCATTAATCTTCACTTGTGCAGGCATGAGTTAGCATAAAACACTTGTGCTTGTTGAATCTGTGTCAGGATGTCACCCCCATTAACAAAATCAAGTTAGAAGTTTAGTTAAAAACTCTTAAATTCCATAGCTCTCCAAATCCAGTTACTACCCACTTCTGCTTTGCCTGCAAGTCTCTCAGGTGAATTATTTTAGACTGGGGCTGCACTCCTCAACCCATTAAAGTCCAATTCACTGGATTTGGTGAGAATTGTACACCAGATGCCTTAAATTGCTCACCTTAATTCCTTTTAGGTTACTTCTGTTCTATTAATATTACCTAGAAAAAAAACCTTCTGTTTAACAAGCTTGTTAAGATGTCATTATAAATTATACTCAAACATTAAAAATTTTATTTATTTGTTTTTAAAAATTTCTATCCTGCTTATTCTGCCACAGGCAGCTCTGAGTGGCTTACAATAATAACAGTAGTAACTAAAACAACTTTAAAATGAACAAAACGGAGAGGAATTTTAAAATATTCCGAAGAGCTAGGGGTTTACATGTCATTTTCATATTACAATAATGATAACAAAACTTGTCATTTTTGTTTCCATTATTGCAACAACAAAAACAACAAATAACAAAAACAAAAATAAAAATGACATTTTGTTTTTGAAATAATGGGAAAAAACTGAAAAAGGTATTTCTGGCTATAACGTTTTTGTTTTTTATTCCATTCTGATGTAATTTGGGGAGCCTATACCCCAAATGTGTACTGACTTGTGAAGGGATTTAATAACGGGGACCAATTTTAGAAGCAATAGACTGTTGTGATTTTATGAAAAATGCCATCCACTTTCCTGGACACAACTTCTTTATCTTTCATCTAATTTGCATGAAACCTGGGAATAGTATATCCATCCACAAGTTTAACACTCCTGCCAAATTCCAGAACAATTGGATAAAGTGTTCTGATGTTATAAGCTATTAATTTGAAAATGCATTTCCAGCTGTAACATTTTTATATTCCATCCTGTGTACAAGATATTTGGCAGAAATGTATCCCATACTTTCCCTGTCATTTGTACAAACTACAGGACAATTTGATAAAGGCCCCCAATTTTATAAGCATTTGAAGTTGTCCCCTTGGAGACAATTATTCAGATAAATAGCAGCATGCAGTGCTAGTCAGAGGCAGGCGCATGGCATGGCAGGGGGAGGGAGGCTGTAGGAGGGAGGCTGGGGAGCAACCCAACAGACTGACAGACACATTCACTGGGCAATTACTGCATGCTTTCAGCTTTACAGAACCAATCTGTGGTGGCTTCAAGGCAGGCATAGGGGGCGGCCCTGAGACTGGCATAGAAGGGATCTAACTGGGACTTTGGGGATAGCATCCCAGAAACCAGGAAACATAGTTTACACATCCGGGATGGCCAATTATCATCTCAATCACATCCTGAGGCACGGTGACAGAGGACATCAGAGAATCTCTATTGGCTCTTTCCTAAACAGATGCTTCCAACTTTCCAGTAACAAGTGCAGGAGAGAAGTTGAGATGGTCACGGCACAAAATGAGGATATTTGGCTGACATTTATGCTGGCCAACTGGCATCACAAACAGATCTTATACCACAGTGACACCTAAGAGAATCCCTGGCATAGGCTCATGCACTGTGCAGGCATATAAAATTGGAATGATTTATCACATCCTTCGGATATTTGGTAGAGAAGATCCTGAAAGTGTGATATAAAGCTCAGAAAAATATCCTGTACACTGGTTGGACTACAAAGATGTTACAGTCAGACATACATTTATAAGTTAATTACTTATACCACCAGAACCTTTTATCCACTCCTTCTGAAAGTTGGCATAGATAGTAATCATAGGAGGTTGGATAAAAGTACCAAGTTTCATCCACATTAGATGAGAGCCAAAGATGTTATAGCCACAAATGTATATGCAGATTTTTGCAAAATAACACAATTCAACTGCTTATAAAAATGGATTCATTTATCCAATCTTTCTGAAATTTTTTATACTTAATGCCATCCATTTGTCATATACTGTCCCCCAAGTTTCAACTAAATATAATGGAAAACATAAAAGGTACAGCTAAAAACGTATTTTCCATTGAAAACAATAGAAATCAAAAATGAAATTAAAAACAAAAACATTTTGATATTTATAAAAACGAAAATGACAGATTTCAGTAATAAAAATAAAATCAAAAAAGACAAATGACATGGGTCCCCGGTGCACACCTCTACTAACTGCCCAACACCCTAACCCATCCTCCCCATTGAAAGCCGGGCAGAACAGCCACGTCTTACAATGGTGTCAAAATGAGGGGAGATCCGGGGTCAAAGGGACCTCCACTGGCAGGGAGTTCTACAACCATGGAGTGGCCCCCAAGAAGACCCTCCTCATCGTGGCCCCCTGGCAGACTTGGGGTACCTCGAGGACAGCACCTCCCAATGACCGCAGGGGCCAATCCAGGACCCGGGGGTGAAGCGGTCATACAAACAAATTGGGCCAAGATGGTTTAGGGCTTTATAGGCAAGCATCAACACCTTGAATCAGGCCTGGAAGACTATAAGCCGCCATTGCAGAGACCAAAGCACCAGTGTAATATGTTCCCGGCGACCCAGTCCCACCAGGAGATGGGCCGCCACATTTTGCACCAGCTGAAGTCTCCAAACTGTCACCAAGGGTAGCCCCACATAGACCACATTACAGTAGTCAAGCCTAGAGGTGATGAAAGCATGGATGACAGTGGCCAGGTCAGAGTCTGAGACATACGGACAAAGCCGACGGACCAGATGTAATTGGCAAAAGGAACTCCTTGCCACACATGCCACCTGAACATCCAAGTCAAGGACCACTCCCAGACTCCATACCTGGGGAACCAGCGGAGGGCAGACCCCATCAATGATGGGAGCTGTCACCCCTGCCGTCTTACCCACTAGCATCACCTCCATCTTATCGGGATTCAGCTTTAGTCGATTCGACCTCATCCAATCCCCCACAGCTGCCAGACACTCAGTAAGCACAGAGACTTCCAGGCCTGGGTCCGATGAAAGAGAGAGATAAAGTTGGATGTCGTCAGCATATTCATCAGCATATTGATAACACTGCACGTCAAACCTCTTTACCACCTTGCCGAGCGGCCACATATACACATTGAGCAGGAGAGGGGACAAAACAGAATCCTGTGGGACACCACACGAGCAGTCTCAGTATGATGAAAAATGATCCCTGAGCACTACTTGCTGAGTTCTTCCGGTCAGGAAGGAGCAGAACCAGTCAAGAACCGTACCACCCACCTCCGCCAGGTCCCTCAGTCACATCACCAGCATCTCATGATCAATGGTATCAAAAGCAGCTGACAGATCTAACAGAATCAGCAGGACTGAACAGCCCTGATCTAATTCCCGGCATAGATCATCAACCAAAGTCACAAGCGCAGTCTCTGTGTCATAACCCGGGTGAAATCCTGACTGCAAGGGATCAAGAAAACAGACATGATACAGATGCTCCTGCAACTAGGGCTGATGCAGCAGCAGCTGTTACCATGCCGTGATTCCATTCTGCCATTTCGGAATTGCTTGCACCACACCGTGGCTTTTCTGTGGACATTCTGCTAATTCCGCCGGCATTCTGAAAATTGTGGAATTGCGTAAAAATTGTGGAAATTGTCGTAAAACCGCTGTTCCTCTATTTTGTGACACTGGCAAAGCGGCAGAAGTAGCAAAAATGTCATGTTTCTGCTATTTTGCGAAGTCTGTGGAAGTAGCGGAATGAAATTAGTGGAACTGCAGAAGTAGCGGAATGAAACTGGCAGAATTAAAGCCTCTGCCACGCCGTACCACTAATTGTGGAAACGCCATTTCCGGTGGAAATAGCTACCACTGCGACATTCCGCTACAGCCCTGCCTGCAACTACGAGGCCACCACCCACTCAATAACCTTCCCGAAAAAGGGGAGGTTAGAGACCGGCCGATAACTGGCCAGGGAGTCAATGTCAAGCGATGGTTTCTTGAGCTGGGGCTGCACCACCACCTCTAAGGCAGCTTGGTACCCTGCCCACCCCTACCAGCAACGGTCCCATGACAGTAAATTGTATGTTAAGGCAACTTTATTAAATGTCAGACTAATCTATACATTTTTCTTTTCTTATTCATTAATACAAAAAAATTATGACAACTGAAATTAAGCTGCATATGTGTGGAATGGTGACTGAACAATACTTATATGTGATGATGAATGTATACAGTTTAATTTCACTTGTCATTTTTTTTAAAAAAATAATGAATAAGAAAAGAAAAATGTATACATTGGTCTGATATTTATTAAAGTTGCCTTACCATACAATTTACTGTCATGTTAATGTTTGAGTATAATTTGTAATGCCGCCTTAACAAACTTCTTAAACTTAAGGTTTTTTGTCTAGGTAATTTGCCCATCTTTTGAAACATAATAGTTTTGTTAATACGTAAGCTGTCCCCAGATACAAGAACACTGCAGGTGCACACAGGCACTCACCCCACCCCACCCCCACACCCCCCACATGGAGCAACAGGTTTTTTCACAAGTTTCTCTGCATAGGGGTGATGGGTGGAGGTGTGTGTTACACAGGAGCACACAAGTGACTGCTTTCATATGAGATGCACCCATCCATGCCACTGGGTGTGTGCATCTCATGTAAAAGAGGTCACACACTCATTCACATATGTGCTCTCACATCTCACACACCCATTCATTCAAATTGATCACACACATACTCATCCATACACACTACACACACATGCTTTCACACACACTCACACACTCATTCAAATTGATCAGTCATACACACTAGACCAGGGGCGTACCTAGGATGCAATGAAGTCAAGATGGGTCCCCCTCTTTCTGTCCTGCTGGCAGGCCTAGGGGTGCCACCCTGCTCGGTGGGCCTGGGGACGCTGCTATCAAACAAACACACAAGACACCCAAAATGCAACCAGCCTATTAAGCGCATTATGCTATGAAAAGATACATATATATAACCAGTTCAGTTGTGCCCCCCATAATCAATTCATGCTGCCCCCACCCCATAGACACTTCATTTCCCCCAACCCCCATATAATGAATTCACGTTGTCCCCCCCCCCAACCCATAACCATTTCATTTGCGCCCTGGGGCAGTGTGAATTCATTACATGGGGGGTGCAAATTAACTGATTATGGGGTGAGGGTTTAAAGACAGTATTCCTGTTAGCAATAACTTCATTAAGAAGAGTTAGTGAAATAGCAGCCATAATAATCTCAGAACCATATTTGCAAATTTTCCAAGATAGAATAGATATTGCTTTACATCCTAAATTCCTACCTAAGATAGTATAAGTAAGACAGTTGTGAGAATGTGGCCCTTTTTACACAGGCCTCTCCCACCCATGAACAAGCATGTTTCTGCATATTCATGGGTGGGGAAGCCCTTTGTGAATGACCCGATGCATGCACCTGCACTGAGTAGGGTGTGTGTGTGTGTGTGTGTGTGCGCCTGCCTAACATGTATCCCCACTCACCCGCCATCTCATCCCCATGAACGGACCAACCAGAGAAAAAGGTGGTTACTCCGTGGGTGCGGATGAGTGGGGGGTGAGTGGGGATGCATGTGTGGCTGTGTGTTTGCCCCGCCCATGTGCACCCACCAACCTACCACCCGGCAGAGTAGTGTAAAAAAAGCCTACGAGGAGCCACTTGAAGAAGAACAGAAGGTTGCTGCCTTGTGTAAAGCTGGTTCTTCAAGATGGCTCATAACATTCTCACAAAAAACCCCTCCAGCCCCGCATGGAGTTTTCTTATATTTCTAGAAAGGGTTGGAAGGAACGGTCATTCTGAGAGGGGAGAGTTCTTTTTATACTAGAGGATCTAGAGACCATCACGTGGTCTATTATTTGAATATGGTGAGTATGCACAACCCAGTTGTGAGAATGTAGATGCCATCTCGAAGAACCCTCTTTACAAGGCAAAAATCTTCTGATCACTCACATGGGGAGGTGTTGTTTGTAGATGCTTTATCTCCCAGTCCAATCAGTGTCCTGCTGCTGCACTACTGGCAGATGGAGGTGAGGGATGGGGACCCCACCACCACCACCTTCAGCTTCCAGCCCACCTCTGGACTCCCCTTCATTGTTTGTAATCACAGAAAACATGTGTTGTTGGAGGAAAGCTAGAATGGTCACCAACCGGAATTTTTGCTCTACTGACTTCCACTGAAAAGCATAAGCGCTGTTCAATAAGCGTTTGCTACCGCCTTAACCATAGGGCCATGAATGTGGTCATATGATCTATATTACTTTTACTTAAGCTTACTAATATCTCCTTATGGACAACATAGGAATAGAACTGAAATGGATAGTGAGTTTATTATTAAAGGGTACCTGCAAGGAATGTGGGCACCTCTTTCATCACACACAAACCAAGGTAGGTACCCATGGGTAGTGAATTACTAGGGCCTGGGGTATGTGTGGTGACAGTGGCAAGGCAGCAGTGGCATGGAGGATGAGAAGCCTCCTGAGGCTATGGCCAGAACATGTACATGTACACAGGTGCAGGTGGTCACACAGGCACACGTGCACCCTACATGGGGGGGGGGGGAAAGAGATGATGGGGCTGCATGTGAGCACACGGACCCTTTCAGATTGCACATGTGCCTGACCATCTTGCGTACACCTCAGGAGGCTTCATGACTGGACCACCCCCACCCCTTCCCCCTAATCTTCCCTTCCCAGATTGCTGCTTTCCAGATCACTGCCTTGCCATTGCCGCTGTGCCCCCTGGGGTCTCATTTAAGTAAAACAAGTAGCCATTCAGGTAGAATTTGGGCACTTGGCAGCATCTGAACTATGAGAGGTGGTTTGGGTAATGCAAATTTGATACCTGTTTTGGTGGTTACCTATTTCAGCTCTATATATGGTCTCTTTAGATTTATCTCTTTCGGTCTATGCTAAATTATATTATAAATTAGTAATTATTAATTATTAATATTTATATAGCAATGTACCTAGTGCTGTCCTATCAGCAGGGACCCATGTTGACTGTGTTGCTGAAACTTGCAGTGATTTTTGCAGAATCAGTCAATCCTCGCAGTGAGAGGCTGAAATTGCAGTGAAACTGCAGTGGGGGCTGTCTGCAGGATCTTTAAATCCTGGTTAAGGCATAAACTTGTCACCTGACCCTAAACTAAAACTGCTGCTGCAGCTTTAGGAATGGGCGACTGGTTCGGTTGTTCGGTCTGGTCGCCAAGTTCAGGTTAGGTCATTTGCTGAGTTCATGTCAGCCATTTGGTTCAGTAGAGTTTGGTTCAGTCATTCAGAAATTGTATTGCGTGGTCCCGTGATCGCGTCGGAAGTCGGAAACCGGAAATTCGAGTGCGTGCGGAGCTTGTGTGGCGAGAGAGCATGTGTGGTGTGGCTGGCTGGCTGGCTGTTAGGGTTCGTTTAGTGTGCTTTGGCTGTGTTTTACTGTGTGTTGGTTTGACTATTGTTTTGGTTGGTTGATGAGTGTTGGTGGATGTTTGGCTGGAGTGCTTGTTTTTATAAAAAGAAAAAAAATTAAGACGACTCAGATTCGGCCTGTGCTGATCAGATGCTGAGGGGCCAACGTGGTGTTCTCAGAGTTGTCATCAGAGTCAGAGGAAGAGGTTGCTGCTGCTGTGACCACTGCAGCACCTTCGGTGGTGGAGGAGGAGCAAGAACTGGGCACAGGAGGTGTTGCCAGTCCTGCCAGGTTTTTAAACTTTTTTTTTTACATTGAGGACAAGAAGAATACTATCCTTTAGAGCGAGTTCACTGGTGTGTAGGTGGGTGCATGGGTGGTGGTCTGGGAAGTCAGGCACAAACAGTGGGCTTCAGCGGGTGGCAGGGCAGCGGATGTCTGCCACAGAAAGAGAGGGTACTGTTGTGTGGGGGGTTCTTCCAGCAGTCAGGCATGAACACGAGCACCCCCACCCAAACATGTGCCAGCCATCCCTAGTAAGGGTCTCCACTCTTCCGTTGCCATCCCTACCTAGCACCCCCAAATACGGGCAGGATTTGCATGTGCCAGCCAGGGTCTTTCCAGCTGCCATCTCTAGCGCCCCAGGGAGGGCAGGATTTGCACATGTCAGCCAGGGTCTCTCCATTGCCATCCCTCCCCAGAACCCCAAGTAGGGCAGGATTTGCACGTGGCAGCCAGGTTCACCGTCTCCGGTTGCCATCCCTAGCACCCCAAGGAGGGAGGACTAGAGGTATCATCATAAATGCATGGTATTACTTTGGTGTTCTTAATGTTTTTCCATTTCAGAGAGGGTGAGGAATCACCAGATGCCACCCCCGGCACTGGTGCCAGGCCCAGGAGGACACCGAGGCGGAGGTTGCCAGTGCCGTCCCCAGACAGTCGGCTGACAAGGTCTGATATCTGGCGGTTTTATGAGAAGGGTGATGGAATCACCATTTGCAAGGTAAGGCACGGGGGCTGGAACAATAGGGAATGGATTGCCCTATGACCTGTTAGGAACAGAAGTCCCCTGCAGAGAGAGATTGGCCATCCAGTCCACCCACTTGTGGAGACAGAATGCAGGCAGGGCTTGACAGACCATTGGTCAAACACAGTATGGTACTTTTTATGTTCCTATCTTTTTATGCTCTTTAGACCTGCCACAAAGAGTTTAGGCTGCAGTGTGAGGGAACCAAATCAGGGCTCATTGCCTATGTGGAGAAAGGGCACCGCAAGAGAGTGAGGTGGCAGCCTGACCCTAGCGTGGCCCTGGTGGAACATCAGTAGCGCCAGAAGAGACGGTGTCGAAGGCCTTCCCCTTCCCCCTCCTCCAGCTCCTCTGAGGAATCCATTGAGGAGGAGGAGTCAGCCGCAGTAAGGACTTTTAGGGCCCAAGTGAAGAGGCCCACCAGGGACTTAATGGGCAGCCTAAGGGTCATGGAGGATCAACTGGTGGCATGTTTCAAGGAGTTGGAGGTACGGGAACGCCAGGTGAAGGCGTATTCCCAGTACCTCCAGACGGAGATCCACTGCGTGGACCTGTACAGTTAAAACAGTTAGAAAATCATACTTCTAGTTAAAGTCTGTGTCTACAAATTGTGGGCCATATAGTCTATTATAAAAGATTAGCATGGTATTACATGAAAGAGACAAAATTCAAAATATAAAAATAGATTCTCTTACCTATTTGGGTATTTTCCATACCACAAGTGGTTATTTTCAAAGGAAGGAAATTCCAGGAAACTATTCTGAGTGACCCAGAACCTATACATTGGCACATTGGTAACATACTCCACTGCTCCTATTTTTAAATGTAGCTTTTTCCTAAATTACAAGAAGGTATTTAAAATCACAACACTGTCATTTCTTAATTTAGAAAATTGCAACAAATTCCCCACCCACCCCCACTTGTTTAAAGCAGGCAGTCATCAGAGCACTGTGAATAACAATATTATCTTCATGGAAGCAGATTATGCTCACTTGTTCTTAAATAATAAATTATATTGATGCAATTTATCCTGAACAAGTGTGATAAATATTTTAACCTCATGCTAATACCAATCAACTGGGAGGTTAAATGCAAATGCATCAGAATATATTTATCAGGATTTTCTCATTTTTGGAAGCTGTTTCTTTTTCTTTCCCATCACTGGCATATGCACCCACTTTGGCTGTTAATTGCTATGAAGTCAGTCCCTTATGCACTAGTTCAATGGCACTATAGCAAGGAAGATTTTCTTCTTTGATATTTCATATCTTCAAAAGACATATGGAAAAAGATTATTTTTTCTGGACTTCTGACAGTTTAATTTAAATGTTAGACAGTTACAACTCTCGGCTAAAAGGGAGGAAAACCTTGAAAGCAATAACATCTGGATAGTTGTGTTGTTATTTTCCTCAAATCATGAGTTAAAATAATCCAAAGGAATTCTCCAATTATTCTTGAAATCGGTATGACACTATTTGTATTGATTAGGCAGGTGATCAGTTCTAGATTTATGGCAATTTCTCTGATGCTAATGGCAATTTATGGCAATTTCTGTGGCTCCCAAATCTTTTGCCTACATGATTCCAATTCAAGACTTGATTATAATTCTGTAACCCCAGACAGCAGCAAAAACATACAAGGTATTTCAAGTATCAGTCAGGATCATGATCCCATCTGTAATGGCATGAGTGTACTTGGGATCCTGACCCAGAATTCAGAACCCTCTGAAGAAAGTGAGATTGTGTCATCCAGACAAATTTAGACCAATGAAAGTCCTATTTCCAAGATATGTTGATCATGTGCAGTGCCTTTTATCTCGAGGAGAAGTTGATATATTCAAGTCATAAAATGTGATAAACAAAGCGATCCTTAAGTTGGTTAGTGCCAGCACTAGCCCTTGGTGCTGATAAGACCACTTAAATTGAAAGAGACTTGTATAAGCACTTAGAATTAACACCAGTGTGAAACACCCACCCAAGCAATCATGTTCTAAATATTATAATAGCATATATTTGTTAAGCAAATGCTGAAAAACCTGTAGTCAGTCACTCTAGTTGCATTTTTCTAGATTAAAAAACAAAAATTCGTTAGACGGATCCTAAGGAAGATAAACCAATATCTAGTTGGTAATTACAGTGGTAATTCTTTTCTTGACCTCAGATAGGTACAAGTTTTAGATAGACAGGCAATAAAAGTTTACATTTCTGTAAAAGGACTTGGAAATGAAGGACAATAGGAACCATGATTTAATTTTAATGGTTCAGTAATTTCCTTCCTCCATAACTTTTTAACAACATGCTCATAGTGCTTACACAGATGTTATTGAAAGAAAGCCTGTTCAGCTTAATTCAGTTTAACATATATTCGTCCTCTGACAAAAAATAAAAACATATGGAGAGAGGGAATCCATGGTTAACTCACAGTGGGTCAAAAGGGAACCACCACTCTTCAGTAGATATACTGACAAATAATTATTGACCCATTTTGGTGGTTGTTGGTGATTTCACCTACTGGGGCTCTGTTCGGAATAGTCTGCGCAGTATAAAGAACGAACTTGAAGCCCACTTTTCAAGAGTGTTGTCTGTAATGTGTCATCCTTATATGAATGTCTTTCAGAAAGTGGACACTTTGATAAATAGCAAGAAGTTGAGAATATACAATGCTTTGGAAGTTAGGGATGGGCGAACGTAGTTCAGAATTTCCGAGTTCGG